>PYFS01001660.1:0-433605 GCA_003671545.1 Ophiognomonia clavigignenti-juglandacearum | reverse complement strand
AAAAAACCCAAAAAAAAAAAAAAAAAAAAAAAAAAAAAAAAAAAAAAAAAAAAGTCCCAAGTGTCATGTGTCGCTGGTTTGCATGCGCTGGCACGCCACGCCCACGCCCCTCCCACTCCAATTCTTCCCAACAAGCACCCCAAGCCACCATGGCGGAACGGTGTAACCCACACCTGCAGGTTGGTCAAGAGAGGGTGTCAACTGCGTTTGTTAGACACGCGCCGCACCGAAAAAAAAGAAAAGACCAAAAGGACCAGATGATCGATCCTGCAGCGTTCTACTAGTATGATCAGCCCCTTTCTACTACCCTCCTTCCGAGCTTGAGAAATCCTCGTTACTTTTTGTCAAGGCGACAGTAGGCGAGTGAACCAATGAGCCGTTGATGTCCACGCCCTCGTCGCCCATCTCACCGTCCCCGCTGCGAGGTCCGATCTTTACCCCCACGGGGGCACGGAAGTGGCTTGCTGCAACCCCCTTGCTGACCATTGAGTGATCATTGTCACTGAACGCCGCCAATAGCTTTGCGCTCACCACTGTCATCTGCTCCGAAGGCGACCGCTGGAGCCAGCCAAGTCTGCTATTCCAACGCAGGAAATCGCTTGCCGGCTTACGCATCGGTCTGTCCCTCCCGCTCAGATGACCGCTTTGCCAGCTCAGGGGCGTATTGTGTGCAGTCACATTTTATCTGCCTTGCCCACTTGCTCCAACGCATTCGACAGCCCAACTGCGGTCCTCCAATCCCTCAGCTCAGGCGGACGACGCATCTCATCTCGCCCCCACAGGTGGGAGTCTCACTGGCATGGTATACGGATTCCATCTATGGACCATGTCCCTTGTCAGAGCCGCCTGCAGCTGCAAGAGCCAGGTCCAGACATTGAGTGGCTCGCAAAAGAACGACGTCAGTGGCGCATAGCGCAGAGACCTTCGACCCAAAGTTGAAAGTTCCATATACCTCAACCCGGAGTCCAGAAAGGCAAGTCGCACAAAACGGATCAAAACGTCGGTGAACTGGCAGACATGTAGTCGAACAGGTTGACTCACCTCACCTCCACAGGGAAGGACGGCCTTGCCCCGGATTTTCCCCAGGCGTTCCCTGCATAGTCTGACTGCCCCGAAGCAGTGCACGGATGGGGTACGAGCAGATCCTGGAGCTAGTCTTTGGGAGAGGGGGTGCGTACGTCCACTGGTCATAACCTCATCTCTCAGGCACGCAGGCACTGCGTCTCAGCGGACTTCGACGCTCGGATGCCAGCGACCGCAAGGGGGTTCATGATACTATTGCTTGTGTCTATCTGCGGCGAGTCTGAATTCAAGCCGCACATGGCAAGCGCCCAGATGCGTTGTCCCAAAGGAGGGTAGTGGAGGCGACATCCTCAGACCCCATACACGGCGGCGCTCGCCGCAATCCCGAGGGATCGGTCTGGGGATGCTGCTCCTGTAGCCGTCCATGGAGGAGGCCGCTGCACCTTCTAGAAGGGGTTTTGATATCTGCCCAGGTGCCATTGCTTGTGCATCGTGTCGCACTGCATGGCTGTCTCATTACTCCGAAAGTCCTTGAATAAATTCAATCTATTGTTGATTTTGTTGCGAGGTCTCCGTGTGCTAGGATGTCCACTTCTTCTGCGGCTCTTTCAATCTGGACTCAGGCCCCGAGGCCTCAGGAGTACCTCCGGAAGGGGCACCGGTGTTCTGGAACCAGGCTCAACGTTTCCAACGGCGAGGTGAGACAAAACCACCGTGTTCGGCCACTATATCAGACATTCCTCGAACCGACAAGCTTGCGAGCCCAGCCATCAATGATTGATCGGCAACCTTGATGGAGTGGGGAGTGGGGACTCCCACTCCATTGGGCACTTCGGACGACGATAGACCCTGAAGATCATCTGTCTGCGCGTGTAACGGGGCACAAAAGAAGGAGAGGGTGGTGAACTTGACCATTTTGGACGACTCAAGCATCACCAAGAGACATATCACGTCTTAGCCACTGCTTTTCTTCAGTGGTGGACGGTCCTGGCCACGGAACACAGCAGCATCAGGCGGCAGCATCTCTGTCAACTTAGAACCAGAGCCTCTCAACAGCAGGCTATGTCGTGGTGGGTCTGCTCCACGGCCGCATCACCGCATAAAAGCTGGGACATGCAGTGAGGTGGTAGGATGCTGCAATCACCCGCCTGCACCCATACTCTGGGGAGCGTTTGCCTTTCTCGGGGCACGGCGTCCTGGTCCAACACCTCCTCCCACCCGCGGGCACAAGGGATCGTATTGCCTTTGGTTCGTTGTCCAGTTTTGCGGACTCACAGAGATGGTGGTCGCCCAGCCACACGGCGCCCCCCGTTTCGTGCCCTGCCCCCGTTCGAAGCGAAGTGAGGCTCTTGGCTTCAAAATTCTCCTTATTCTTCGCTCTCTGTCACATCATCCAAGTCCCGACGATCTGGTTATCACATCGCACAGCTCGGACTGGGACGCGGATGCTGTGCAGGGGGGAAAGACAGCCGCAGCTAGCCAGTCGCTGGGCGCGAGCTGTCATTTGCGTTCCCCGCGTATTTCATGCACTCGGGATCCTGTCAGTGCTGGTGGTTATTCATCTCCTGTTACGAGCTTTGTCCATCACGGATTGTTGTCACGGGGCAAATCTTGTACTTGAGTCTCTCTAGTTGTCTCGAGAGAGTTGTCTGAGCCATCGGGGCTCCAGGAGGTATCGCAAGCTCGTTGGGGCGCCGAGACAGACAATGGATGCTACGCTACGCTTGGTCTTTCCTTCGAGAAGCTGACTGCGGCTCAACCTGCCAGGCTTTGGCCAGGTAGTATGGCGGTATCAGGTCGGCGGACCACAGATTCACCGCAAGTATGGCGTAGGCATTCGGATCCTGCACCTGGATCTTTACAATAGAGCGTGCGTACAGCGCGCTATCTTACCACGGGACTGTCCACTTGACCTGCGCCATCGTGACACAGAGTTTGGATCAACGACGTGGCACAGAGACCCAGCAAACCAATGCCACGAGCCTGCAAGCGATGGCAGTGTTGCACGGCATGAACCCCTCCCCTCCCCCTCCCGCCGTTCAGAACCGCGCAAGAATCTGGTCTTTCTCCTATCATCTAGCTATTGAACACTTCTCCATTGTAAAAATGGAATTTGGGGGTTCACGGCAGCTCGGACAGCCTTCCCATCGGACTATTGGACGACGGATGGGCTCGGAGCACGGAGAAGCGTTCTTGGGACTGTGCTACACACCTCGGAGCCGGGCCGCCGGCCTGGGATATAATAAGGAGTATAGCAGGGGCAGATATCGGAAGCCGGGTAGTTTCTGCTCTGGGCTTCTGGGTCTTCGGGCCCGTGGAGCTGGGTAATCATGCGGACATGAACTAGTATCACTGTGCTGCTGGCGCTTCATCTTGGTCCCCCGCTCCATTATTGTAATGAGTGTATATAGTCCTGATGATCATTCTCATTCATCAAAATATCGGAGCAAGATTACTGCTTACGGGCAGGATGACCGAGTGAGCACTAAGCACGATCTGGAGGCAGCGTTGACGCGCAGACGGCAGCATCAGACTATTGCTCACATCACGTTCCCCCGCCTTGTGTAAGCGACTCCGAGACATCAGCTCTTAGTGTTGTGATACCGGTAATACACGGCAGTCACGCCTGTATTCTGGACTTAGGTGCTATCTAATAAGTTCATGCTGACAGACAGCGAGGCTGGCAGACTTTAGTTTTCTGAGCAAGGGCAATGGGGTTTCGGGAAGAGGAGGCGAGAAGGCTGATCAGGGGGTGAATGCTGATTCTTAACACCACTGGATGAGATAATATTGCCTAGTCTCTATGGGAAAACAACCCTCTGTCTCAGTGAACTGAATCACTGCCTGGCTAAAACGCATGGACGTGAAACTCCGGTCTTCTGACTCTTAGCAACGCCTCCCAGCCTATAAGCTGTTTCAGTTCAGTATGTCCGTGAAGTGAGTAATCAACTCCGAAAAGATTCTGAGACTTCATTGAAGACGTAGGTCGAGATGATAGTCATCAAAGTTCGTAGGAGCTGCCACAATATCCCTTGGACGTTAAATTCACCGATGAAAACGCTGTCTGAGGTTGGCTATTCTAAGTTCCGCTCATCTTTGACAGAAGGAGTTTGGTACGGTGAGTTATCATCTATTGGAATGAAAAATCTTTTGAAGATTCAAAACTAGATCCGTGCTGAGGTGTGTCTCTAGGTACTGTGTGGTATGAAGCACCTGGGCATCATATACGCTGCTCTACTCTGTGACTCGTCAGCATGACTGTGTGACATTCAGCAATAGATCTTCATACAAAATTCCCGGATACGACATGTCTACCACATCCTTCGAAAAAAAAAAAAAAAAAAAAAAGCAGAGCAACGAGGTGTCCTCCACGCCCGGATACCCGGACCAGGTCGGTGCCGTCCTCGTCATGGGACATGGGTAAACGAGCGAGAATCCTACCCAGGGCATCACGAAATACCACGGTCCGAGCCTTGAATAGATTTGCCAATGGCGGAAACATCACCGTGGTGTCACAGCCCCTTGGGTGTGGTGCCCAGGTGGGAGAGACAAACTTGGGCCATAGTGGCAGCACAGGCTTCGCGATGTCACGAGAGCAGCGGGCAATCTGACCCAGTATCGGTCAACACTGTGTATTCCTGGCGATAACACTTACATGTAGACAATCATACTGTGTAAGGAGTGTCCATAGCCTTTCGACGGCGTGGCGAAGGAGACTTCAGGCTCACGATGAGGAAGTTGTGGGCTCGTGGACAGGGATACCCTCGCCTGAACATCGTGTAAGTTCAGCCAATCATGACCCGTGATTTTCCCAGACATTACCCTTTTAGGCTGACCTCTTGATCTGAGCTGAAGCCGAATGGGAACGCAAGGTTCATTGGCAGGAAACTGATATTCCAAGTCAGCGTTCCAACTTCACGGAGGACAAAGCACGGAGACACCATCACATATGGCCCGGAGGCCACGTATGGTCCATCTGCAGCAGGGAGAGAGCAAAAAGACGGCCTCCATGATGCCGCATATGTACCCCAGGTTTTAGAGAGAGCATGCATTGTTATTTGCCGAAGACCCTGCAGGTGGCGATGTGTTGACACTCCAAGTAGGTTGCGGTGGATGTGGGGATCAGGTGCAAAATCGATAATTTGCCGTCGTACAGCAATGGTCGGGCTCTCCAGCCGCTCCTGAGGAAGCTGTAGTAGGACCTGACATCCATTAGAGCGCGGTAATGCGGTCTAACAGGAGCATGAAGTGGCGAGACCGATATATTCAGAATAATCCCAAGAAATCCATGATACGTACGAAACCACCTATCGACTTAGCAAGTTAAGGTATCTAATTATAGAGTAGTCACTGCGGCTTGGTTGAGTCATCAGGCCTTTTCACAGACCGCCCTTTTGAAATCCATGAACACCCACACCTCGGAAGGGAAAAACAAAAAAGAAACAAAGTTCTGGCTATAGATCGACACACGCAAGCGAAGTCTACGAGTCTACAGGCCACCTGACAGCAGTACATGGGTTTGAGAGTACGCAGCCCGAGATTTGACATCGCTTCACGTTCCCGGATTCCCGGGGCCCCGGAGTAATATGCCACTGTCGTTCCGTTGCATTGAGGCCGAAGGGACTCAGAATTCTCTTGGAATGCGAGCGGTGCGGCCGGAATTGTCATGCAGCCACGGGAGACCCCCATCATATGCTCCATCGCCGTCCTCTTGACGAGCTCCGCGGCTGTCCCCGCCCTGCATGCTCGTCTCTCCCACAAGGGCCCCACCCCACGAGGCCCTGGGGGAGGATGCTCTGGGGTCCCAAGGAATCTGACATGCTCATGCGTGGAGGAGCGCGGCGCCGAGCCGAGCCAGGGGTCCCATTATTATGCCCAAAGTCCAGACTCCAGGTAATTATAGCAAAGGTCCACCACCATCTGCTTGCTTATCCGGTTGCCGACGAGAGGGTGTGGGTGCTGCCGTGCGCCATGCAGCCGGTCTGGGCATTTGGCCATGCACGTGGTGGGTTTGATGGAGGGGGGACTCTGCTTATTGGGGAAACCGGTCAGAGCAGTGACTCCAGGGGGATTTTCATAGCCGGGTCGTTTCGCACCACCACCACCACTTTCAGGTGGATACGGACGACTGTGCATGACCCCCTCCATCGTGTAGCTGCTTACGGGGCCGCGTTCCCCGGCTTGGGATGCATCAGCTGGCCGGCTGGGTCCCGTCCATGACGGCCTGAGGGAGTGTGTGGGGGCTCGCTTCGTGGAGTCGGATTTCGGCGAGAAGACGGACATGGGGTCTGAAGAAGGTAGGCATTTTGCCAGCTATGAGGATTGCATTTAGGATGGTTTTTTCCATGCAAGTTTGCCGGCATGGTCGGGAATATGAGGCATTGGTCAAACACGGCACCGACTTGACCTGTGGCTTTCGAACTTGGACCCTGATTGACGGAACGCGATTGACATATTGGAAGACGTGTTAAGTAACCGGCTTGCCATGCGAATAAAAATCCCTGGTTGTCTGGGGCAGACTGCTCGCGAGCGCATGACGCCGACTTGCTCTCACCTGAGCAAGTCGGCTATATGAAGTGCAATTCTGATGATGGAAGCCTGTAATACCGTGGACCTCGAACACCAATGCTCATAGATACAGGTAGTAGGAGGAAAGGATCACGGTCCATGTTACCGAGCCCATTACCTAGGTATGTAGCATATAATATGAGCCATAGCCCATCCTGGACTCCTGAATTTGAAGGGTTCTATGTGGGAACTCTAGTCAAAAGATCAATGAAAGCCAAATCCCATACGGATTTGATAGACGTACATTGATTTGTGAGATAATGAGTATAAACATGAAAAGACACGCTTTTGCATGCGGTGACCTCTCGCCCATGAACCATCAGGTCAACAGAGAGTCATAGATGTGCGCGCCACGAGCTGTATACTGCTCAAGTCATTCTCTCTGTATATCGGCGCAGTCCCTCTTGTTTGAAACCTACCTATTTCCCAGGGCATTTACTATCCCCAGTTCATCTCAATCTAGATCCTAGAACGTACAGATGCCCAGAGTCCAAGGCACCCAAGGAGATATGTGGACGACCATCTGATGATCAGTTGAGGAATGTTAGGATGCAGTCCCACATATCCACGGGATACTCAACGAAATAGTACCTGGTACTTTGACTGCGAGTAATATACAGGAATAGACAGTGACATAAGCCGTTTCAACTTTCTCGCAAGGTGCCCGTCGTCGTGTACCTAGCCAAAACAGGCTGCCAAGTTCCCAAATTGATCGATATCGAACGCGCCTCCTCGAGTCGCGGGCTTGGAGCCCTCGGCGCTCAAATGATTCCAGACGATGTTCTGTGTATCAAACCAAACACCGTGTTCTAGACCCTTTGCTGGGCGAGAGAAGGACCTCCAAGACGTTGCCGACGATGGCATCGGGAAGCCCAGCACGAGCCTAGAGGGCTCAAGCATCCTGTTGTGTAGTGTAGACTACAGTGGGGATGCTAGCCAGCTTGAACACGTGAACGGTCCTCCATCGCTGTCTACGTGTCTTCCAAAAAGGCCGAATCACCTTCGGACTTGAGATGAAGAGGCCATAGATAACGACAGGTGGAGCACAAGCATCCCGTACATACCCTGGAATGCGTGTCACATGTCAAAACACCAGACTGGTCCCCTATTCAGGAACCCAGGAACACGCAGGTCAACAGTCTCAGTTCGACGGACCAGCGACTCAAACCTCAATCAGGAATAAAGGATCCTCCCGCAGTGCATATACTTTGCCGCCCTCCAAATTGGTCTGTGCAGACGATAGCCGTAGAATGCAGTCCCCGTCCTGTTATGGACGAGAACATCCGTGCAGTGCCGTACTCTCCGTAGTCGACAGTAGTGTGCTCATGGTGGATCGTTGCATGTGGCGGGGTGTCTACATATGCTCATCCAGATGCCTGAAAAGGAATTTCCGCGTCTACTTCAACTTTGGTATGCATGCCCAGGTGTGCTCGGAGTTCTTCATGACATCAGCATGGGCCATCGTGTCACGGCTTCGAGTCAGCCTTATGGCATGATATCTAAATGCGGAGTCACGAGGTGGCGGCTGGGTTCGTGTCATAATGGGCGATCTGGGGTAATTAGAGTATGGACCCTCAAAGTCTATCAGGCGTGTTCACGGAGCATGTGAAAAGAACACGACTCACTATAGCCGTCATCGTTACAGAAAGGCTAATGCTATCGTACCTGTTTGAGATAAATCACCAGTCGACAGCTAACAAGCCTCAAGGCGCAGTCCTGAGGTCTTGAAGCATCCAGAGCATGAGAGCAATACGTGTTATATAGAGGTATGTACAACTTTAAAGATGTGCTCATATAATCTAGCAAAGGCTTGTCTCAGATCATAGCGTCTATAGGTGGTCAAATACTTCGAGTTGGCGAGTTATCTACGTACATATCTAGGTACTATCTCCCCTACCAAGCAAATCATCGACGATACGCCCAGCAGACCAAGACCTACGTGACCGGCAGTTGTCCCATGTCCCGGGCTCAGGTATTCAAGTCTGTCTAAGTAGGTAAAGAACTGGCCCATAGTGCTTCATAGCTTGCAGAGGTCCAGGTTGGGAGAAGGACCATCATGGGCGGATTGGCTCAGAGCACGACATTGACATGCCCTTGGGCAAGTGACTGTAGAAGATCGGGATAAAGCCAAATCACCACCTGTTCGAATCGGCCGCGAGCTTCTTATATCATTGGCCGACTGAAGCCAAGTCTTGCAATTATAAACAGTTGCTGGGATGAGCGTGCCAGCTTCAAAGTTACATCGCACTTCGAGAGGGCGTGAAACGCAGTTGCGAGTCGAGCAACTCGATCAGAAGGACAAGTGTGCTTAGTGGTATGAGCCAAATAGCATCCTACAGAGACTACTCCATACTACTAGCAAGACATGACATTGATGGGAAAAGACGGCCTTGTTGAACCACAACAGCACGTCAAGTAAGATTCCATTAGGCATATTCGAGTCTATTCCGTTCTATTCTGGAGCCTCAACCCGGACATTTCCTCGAATTCCCGACTTCATGACTCCCAAGACACATATCTTCGGGCCCGAGGGAGGTTCTCTGAGGCAGGCTCTCGAAGTCCTCCAGGAGTACGGTTCACGACTCACGCAGCACTTTATCGACCGTTGATCACCGAGCGACCAAACGGAGTCAGAGCCATTATCTTTCCCCAATCGAGGGCATATCCCAGCAACGCAACGAGAACATCCGTGCGGCCCGCAAGGGGGGGGGGGAGATCCACACCGTCCGGGAACCCACTGCCGGTGCGTTGCTAGCGGGCCGGGGGCCAACACGGAATACAACCTCACAACGGGGACCTGGCGCTTGTTGCCGTTGGGGCATTGGCTTCTTATTGAAAGGGTGTGTTTCGTTTCATCAAGCGCTGCGTACTGTAGCAGCTGCCACCCACCTGGGCACGTCTGTTGGAAACCGGGGCGGAGCTGGCGAGTCAACTCCCCCGTGACGAAATTTCGAGATGGCCGTTGGCGGCCGTTTGCGTATTGCAATTGCGGGCCAGTAGAGATTGTGGGATCCGTTATTGCTGTCACATGCCTGGCGGGAATTCCCAATCCGGCTTTACGGATTTGTAACAGTAGATTATCTCGATCTGCTGCTACCTAGCAAGAGGTATGAACCTCGGGAGTCTACCTGTTGAGGGAAGGTCATCGACTCGAAACATCGTCAATGCCATTGCTGTGAGTCCCGCTAATCACTTCAGCAAACCCCGTGAATGCGCGGTATGAGCGCCGGTTGGGACACTGGCCACTGAGGCACTTGGCAGGTGACGCGCACTTCTCACCGAGCACAGGAGTACATATATATATATATGCATATATAAATTAAGCTTCATTACTTGACGGCGCAGGCGGCTGGTCATGTCAGTGTGTCACAATCGAGCTGCCATTCAGCAATCAGAATCCCCTGTTGAAGACCATGAGCCGCATGGCAGTGAGGGATTGCGAGACGAGGCTCAAGCGTGATTCATGTGCTTCGTACAGAGTAGAATGGAGGCCATGTACCGGATATTGGGCGTGACGTGGAGCAAGTAGATCCAATCCCCGTGCTGCCAATTTCACCGATGCGTTTGAATTTATCTCTGAATTTACCTTGAATCTGGAGTGCGCCTCAAGCCCCGAATGAGCGCGAGAGGATGTCAACGCGAACATGAAACCTTGAACAGTCGTTTCACGACTCCGCCGGCTGCATCCAGGCTGGGGACTCTGGGGCTGCTCTTTTTCTAGAAGGTCCCACAATATCCTTCCCTGCAGGTCCCGCATATGCACGCGAGGATAATCTGCCGAGAGACCCAGCACCGACTTCCTTCTGACATTTGGTTTAATTATTCTGGGCAAATCCACTCCCCTTGTCTCCGCCCCTTCCCCGTCCTACCAAATCGAGACAACGGGGCCCATCGCAAGAAACGTGAGACTGGAGCCCGCACGCAATGCTCACACAGGCACGGCATGGGGGCCGGAGTGTTCCTCGGCAACCTGTAGATCCCACGAACCTTTGTGTGAGAGACCTCGAGCCAAACAGAAGCGGCCCACACCGGAAGACGTTCCGGTGGGTAAAGAATGCAACGCAGCCATGTTGCTTTTCTTGACTCGATTCCCTTCTCGTGTCAACCCTGGCAAGCCACTTTCCCAAGACTGCAAAGAAAATAAAAAGCCCCGACGATGAGACTGAAGGCATGAATTGGCTTCGCGAGTTCCTCAACATGAGGCGCAATCGCCGTGCCCGGAACGAAAGAAGAACGCGCGCGCCCGGCGCTAGCCAACCGGATGGATGGAACGCTTTTTCGCACGCGCTATCCGTCCGCCAGCCTGAGCCGGTCCCCCGTGCTTGGAAGCTATGGCATCAGTGGCGTCGCAAGCAGACAGATGCTACGCTACGTGTGCAAGCAATTTTGCTGCCGCGCCGGGTAAATGGCTCGCGCGCCCCGGTGGGTGGCTCGTCGCACGTTTTTGGGTGCCTAGGTACTCCCGTACATAGGTATCGAAGGGTATCAATTTGACACCCACTTTGACACCCGCTTACCGCGGTCTTTTCATCCCGATTGCAAATTGGCCTGTTCAACGCATGGCAGCCAAGTATACGGCCCGTGCAGCCATGCGTGAGCGCGTGATCTGGGGCATCCCAGGGGGTGGAGGGGGGGGGGGGAACAGACCTCCCCACAAGGTCGTGCAGTCAGTCAGGCCATGCGTGCTGGATACTGCAGTTTTTTTTTTTTTTTTTACTTTTTTTCCCCCCCATTCGCAATCCCACGAGAATATCGAAGCCGTGCCCAGAGTCCATTGCAACCTGACAGCCATCGGTCATTTCCATGACGGACCACAGCAAGTGGATTGCGGTGCGTGGACCAAAGGCGAGAAGTGACGAAATTGGGGGGACTCTTGCTGTCAAAATGGGCAAATGCGACCCTGGCTTTTCGATTTTGCCCAGACCAGACAGGAGAAGCGCAAGGCTGAGGACGGAGGGCGGGGCGGGCGAGCGAGCCACGAGGATTGAATCGTGTGGGGACGCGGGTGGAGTCTTGTCACCGTAACGTGTTATTTTCGAAGTTTGATCTATTGATCGATAAATTCGCAAAATTGCTGGTGGTGATCCGTTTTTCGTTTCGTTGGTGCAGTTCCTGTGTACGTATCCGTCTTAGGTAGCGTGGGCTAGACTTTGTTCCAGAACCTGACGGTGTTCAGGAGGAATAAGGTTCAGGTCCAAACCGTTTTTTTTTATGCAGAAAAGGTACCCGCAGCATGGATCCGTATCTTGTACCAAAATATCTACCCCAGCCCCAGGAAAGGATGAGGCCGGGTCCTGATCTCGATCGGGAGTTAAACCCAAAGTATGCAAGGCTGTAATATCCCAAGGAAATCATATCCGCAACATCAGCGGTGATGACTCGGTGTGCAACGACCATGTCAGGAAGGGTGCTACGTGCTGAATAGAGTTATGAGTATTGGGAACACAGTGCAGGATTAGCTGTGCTTGCTATGATTGTCGATCTAGCAAGTCTGCCTAGGTATCCTTTCCTGTCCGTGCCACTATATGCCCAATGCAAAATGCAAGTCACAAACCACATTGATATGTACGCCTGAGTTCTGACGGCCCTAGCTTAGTACTGACATCGGCTGCTCTGCGCTGACTCCTAAGATTTTTTCTATTAATCTTCAATTTTATCCTCCTACGCGGCAAGTGTCGCGCTGTCTGCGATAACACACATGATCATCCAGTCTACCAAGTTGGCCATTTCTGGATGAGCCAGGCCAACACGTTGAGGGCGATGCACCAAGGCGCGAACAGCAGCAGAGGGATGGCCAGCCCGGGTGCCCGAGATGAGCCAGGCCATGTTCTTGACGAAGACTTCGTATACAGTCCAGAGCCAAGGGCCGCGCTGGATAGTGGGGGGCCCTGTGGCACATAGGCGGTGTCGAAGAGGGAGGCGACGCAACAGTCCATGGGCTTGTTGAGGGACATGGGCTGCTCCGGACGGCGGCCGCTGGGGACGGGGACGGGCACGATCTTGGGTTGAATAGTAAAACTATCTCGGTGGCTTAAGATCACACGCTTGGTAGGGGTGGTCACGGCCAGGTAGCCGATATCCATGGCGGGCTCTCCGGCTCCGAGGATGAGAACGGTCTTGTTCTCGCCGAACTGCTCAAGGGACTTGAAGTCCGTGGAGTGGATGACCTTGACAGGGTTGGAGGAATCTTGAGAGAGGCGCAGACCAGGAATCCAGGGCATGTACGGGGTGTGGTTGAGGCCGGGACAAATGGCGATGGCGTGGGAGTGAACCTCTTCGGCATCTTCATCATCATCACAACCATCAAACAGGAGGAAATGACCGATCTCGGTTGGGTGCGGCCGAACATTGAGCAAGCGGGTCGACGTGTGAATGTGCTCATACCGGCCGAACTTTGCGGCATAGTTCTTGAGATATCTGATATACTGCCCAGCGCTGAGGAAGTCGGGGGCAGCCTCGATAATTTAGAAGTCGGAGAAAGCAGCCAGGTACTTTGTCGAGACTATTGGCTCCGCGATGGGACCTGGCAGAGGCAGTCGAGGCCATTCGACAGGCAATTGCTCTTGCCCACTCGGATTGGCTTCTGTTTGCAATATTTCGAGGTACTTACTATGTACCTCAGCTTCCTCATAGACTTACTTGTTGTTCAAAGACACCACCAATGTCATCACCAGCCTCAAAGAGCTGGAGACCAACGATAGTGCGACTGTTGATGGGTCCCCCTTGGACTGTTGTTAAACCTGGGGCCCAACGCCCAGAGCACGGCGTGGTGACTAGCAGGGAGTGTGAAGCCTTCACCGAATTCACTCAAAACTTGGAAGCGTCTTTCAAAGGCTGGCCCACGCCTGATAGATTTCTTCCTAATACTTCAACTTCAACACGCAAATAAACTGACCAAACAAACCCTCCGTTGTATCCACACCGAAGCTTGTTCAGCACAGCTCAAACCCTCTCGCGCCCCTCACTGCGCTCCGACGGTCCTTCTCCCCCATACACAAGTCGTCACCGTCAAAGCCGTACGTCCATTTCTCGTGAACGCGTATCCGTTCCCTCGCGGATCACCTCAGTGCTGATGATTGTGGCAGAGTAAAAGCAAACAAAAATGTCTCAGTCGGCCCCCAACTCCGGCCAGCGCGCCGACCCTGTCGGATGTGGATACTGCAAGGACCAGCACCACGTCGAGGACAACTGCCCCCAACGCGCCGCCAAGCTGGCCGCTTTCAACAGACCTACCGTCCGCATCTTGATGCCAGTCATTCGCTACTTCGATACCGTCCCAAAGGACTCGTGTGATCACGAGGGATGCGAGGTGGCCACCAACGTCAGCCAGTGCGGCGGCTGTCGCATCTTCAAGTACTGCGGCAAGGCTCATCAGCGCGCAGACTGGCCCTACCACAAGCACAAGTGCGTCGCCCTCAAGGTCGCCCAGGCCGCTGGACCAGCCGCGTACGCCTTCCACCTTGCGACCTCCTTCACATACGCCGCTGCCGTCAAGAGCTCCGAGGTTCTCACTGCTGCTCACGACCTCGGCCACCCGATCTTCATCGCCAACCTCCAACTGGCCAAACAAGAGTCCCTGGTCATCCGCACCATCAAGCAGCTCTACGAGACCACCAGTGCTGCCGCAGACGGCCCCTCCGACCTTACCCTCACCGCCGACCTAGCTACCCGCATCGCAGGCGACGGCGAACAGGGCCTGGCATACGCCTCCATCCTGAGCCTGATCTGCCTCTCGACCCTCTCGGACAAGATCGCCCTATGGAAGACCCTGACCGCCGGCCCCGCCAACCAGCCCCACGCCGTCATGTACAACATCATGCTGCGCAGCACCCTCAGCGGCGGCCGCGCGGACGCGGACGCGGGCGGCGCTCCCGTCGAGTGGCCCCGGCGCGCCCAGCTCGAGCAGGCCTATGCCCAGGCGCGCGTCGCCGTCGACGCGGTGGCGCACGCCGCGCCATCGTTCTGGCCCCGTCTGGAGGGGGCAACCGCATGGTTCGACTGGGGCGGCCAAGGCCAGGATTCGGTTGGTGTAGGCCACCGACGCTTGCACTACGCCCCCATCAACCCGCTGACCATCCGTGGTCGGGATGCGCTCTCGTGGACGCTGCATGCGTGGGTACAGACGCTGAGGCGGGGCAGCATTGAGATTTTCCGTGGGGCGGCGTCGTTGGATGAGTTGATGCTTCGCTGAACTTTTAGAAGTTCGCTCGGTTTGAACTGGCGGGCTCTACCTACGATCCACGATCCAGTCGGCTGAAGCAAAGTCGGTATATCTCCTTGTCTCCGCTGATGTGTGAGCCACTTGTTAATTCCATGACGTAGCCTAATGCGAAGATGATGGAGTAGCTTGCAGATTGCCACGGCGTTTGTCGTATGGCTTGGAGATAAGCGAGTTTTCAGCTTTTGATATTGTGTTGTGGGGGTAGGACTTCCGCCTCTATAACCACTGCAGGTGGTGTGGATAAGCTCGAGCTGCAGATGGAGATAGTATTTGGCACTTGAAAAAGCTTATCTAGGTAGGAATAATCAATGTGGGCATGGGCCATGTGCTTGCTTCCATGATATCAATTTGAGATCGGGCTCAAGTCCCTCTATTTTCCCATTGTGTACTCGTGGATAGCTGCTGTCCTCTCGGACTCGGGCACTCCACCGGTGAATAATGAAGGTTATAAACAATGACACCATGTAAAAAGAGTACCTGTAACCTGTGAAGTAGCCATAATGAATTCGAACATTCCTAAACCCCACGAGCTTGCAACCGCGCCTTCAAGCTCCGCGCAAACGAAACAACATTCTCCGGCGCGATCAGGGTATAATGGTCACCTGCCACCTCATGGAACTGCACATCATCCACTACATCCCTCCAGAGCGACAACTTCTTCTCTAGCCATTCCGCCTTTGAAGACGCCACAGCTGGAATGGGATGCCCGAAGAACACGTCCAGCACAGGAACTCTTCCTCTAGGCTCATAGTCCCGAGCGATGGTATGGGAGTTCAGCGCCAGACTCGTCCATCTAGCTAGCCGGGTCTTGTCCAAACCGTAGTCAACGAGCGCCTCTTCCGACGACTCAGACAGGAGAATGTCCACCAACCTCTCCTTCTCCCTCGCTCCCACCTCTTGACCATCGACACCATCGGCTTGCAGCACTTCTTCAAGCTGCCCAGCGACCTTGTTCTCAGTCGCTTTGTCAGGCAGCAGATTGAAGAACCGCGCCAGCGTCAGCAAGACATCGACCCAGCCGCCCTGCCTCATCCGATGCTTGATATGCGGCGGCTGATCGAACACCGCCAGGAACGGAACCTCGTCCCCGGCGGCACGGAGCGTCTTTGCCATCTCGAACGCCACCGTGCCGCCGAACGAGTACCCCGCGAGCACATACGGGCCCCCCTGCGGCTGGAAGCGCCGGATCGCCGCCACGTACGTCGCGGCCATCTCGTCCAGGCTGGCGAAGAAGGGCTCGCCGTCGAACCCGCGCGCGCGGACGGCGTACACCGGCCGGTCCTCGATCTGGCGCGCGAGGTTGAGGAAGACGAGGATCTCGCCCACGCCCGGGTGGATGAGCCACAGCGGTGGCTTGCTGCCGGTGGAGCGGAGCACGACGACCGGCTCGTATGGGCCCTTTGGGCCGGCCGCGCCGTTGGTGGTGGCGGCTGATGACCCGTTCTCGAGCCCGAGCGCAGATGACAGGAGGCGGATCGTGGGGTTGCCGATGATCTTGGTGATGGGGATGGACTTGGGAAAGCCGGGGGTGTTCTGCATCTGCCACTTGAGCGTGAAGACCTCCAAGGAGGAGCAGCCGAGGTCGAAGAAATTGGTGGTGACGCCGAATTCTGCTGGCGACAGGTCAAAAACGTCGGCAACGATCGCTTGCAGAGTCTTCTGCGCGGGCGTTGACGGCTTCACCAAGGTGTCTTTGGTGACTCGTGCGATGCGCTCCTCGTCAAAGGCCACCGCCTGTGCATACACGCCCGCCTCGAACGCCTTCTTGATCTTGCTGCGCGAGAGCTTCCCCAGCGCGGTCTTGGGCAGGTGGATCTGGTCCAAGGGGATGATCTTGTGCGGCCGCGCGGTGCAGTGCCTCATCACCACGCTCCTGATCGCGCTGCGCGCCTCCAGGCGCACCGCGTCGTCGTCCGGACCATACGACGGCAGGTACACCACGCAGATGGTCTCCGAGGCGGCGTTGCGCGCGCGGTAGGGGAACACGGCGGTGAAGGACGGCGTCACGCCCGCGATGGCCGCGTCCTCGATCGCGCCCTCGATCTCGTGCGGGTAGTACTTGACCCCGTTGACGATGATGGTCTCCTTCTCGCGGCCCACCAGGTGCAGGTTGCCGCCGGCGTCGAGGCAGGCCAGGTCGCCGGTGGAGAACCACCCGTCTGGCGTGAACGACGCCGCGGTCGCCTCCGGGTTGTTGTAGTACTCGCGGAAGACGTTGGCGCCGCGGACCTCGAGATCGCCCACCTCGTCCGCCTTCAGCACGGCAGTGGTGGTGGTGCCGTCCTGCTGGGCGGGTCGCGTCACGCGCATCTCCATGCATGGGATGCAGTGGCCCAGCGAGGCAAACTCCCGCCCGTGCTGGAGATCGAAGGTTGGGCACTGCGTGTTGTAGATGCTGCCCGCGCAGGTTTCGGTCATGCCAAAGCCGGGCCGGACGACGTGTTTGTGTGCGCCGAGGGCGCCGAGGAGGTCTTCCATCGACGCCGCTAGGGAGGTACCGTTTGCTTCTCCCCCCGAGATCAGGATCTTCAACGACGACAGGTCGGGTAGTTGCTGGCTCTGTGAGGCTGACAACAGCGTCTTCCGCACACTGGCAAGGAAGAAGTTGGGCGCGAAGGTGTAGGACACCTTGTGTTCGTCGATGAGGTTGAGGAACAGCATCGGCTGGGCGATGACCTCGATGGCCTGGACGTGGACTTGCTCAGCGCCAAGGTGCATGGCATGAAGATGGATCTCTGTCAGGTTCGCCACGTGGTCCATGCCGATCCAGTTTAGGAAGACGTCCTTTCTTGAGGTCTTGTGGAATGCCGCCTTTCCCTCGATGGCAGCAATGACTTGGCCGTGCCGAAGTGCAACGGCTTTCGAGTTGCCAGTGCTGCCCGAGGTGAGCATGAGGGCAAACAGCCCATCGGGCTCGGCACGGGGGCAGATTGTGTGCGAAGACTGGTCCGAAAGGGATTCGACCAGACGCTCTATCGTGAAGATGGAGAAGTCATTGTGCATTGAGGCAAACTCTGACACGAGTCCTTGACGGGTGATGACAATTGGGTCTTGCAGAATGTTCTTGAGATGGGAAAGATGCTTCTTCCGCTGCTCCAAGTCGTTTGTGAAGGGGGTGGACATGGTGGGAACCAGCCCAGCTGCGATGATGGCCCATAGCCAGGGGATGTTGTCCTTGTGCTTGTCTAGATGAAGTAGGATGATTGTGCCAGGCTTGATACCGGGGATGCTTAGGATCGCCTGGCTAAGGGCTCTGGCTTGTTGAAGAAGTTTGGGATAGGTAATTCTGTCCAGGGAACCACAAGGCTGCCCATTTGAGATGAGAGATATTCCCTTTTCGGGGGAGACCTCAGCGGCGCGGATGAGAAGATCGAGCGCAACTTCTGGGAGAGGTGCCATA
This sequence comes from Ophiognomonia clavigignenti-juglandacearum, assembly GCA_003671545.1. Classification (NCBI taxonomy): domain Eukaryota; kingdom Fungi; phylum Ascomycota; class Sordariomycetes; order Diaporthales; family Gnomoniaceae; genus Ophiognomonia; species Ophiognomonia clavigignenti-juglandacearum. The sequence goes on along the minus strand of PYFS01001660.1, from coordinate 415,393 downwards.
GCTCCTGAAGATCAGATTCAGTAAATGAACAGGTGGAAAGTAAAAAGCGGTGACTCTGAGTATTTTAATTGTGTGGAAGAAGGGCTTATGGGCTGTTTACATCGACAACTTGTTCTCAGAATCGGGTTGACCAGTCTGAAGCCTTTATACATATTCGCGCTTTTCAAGCGCCACAGATTCCAAGCTTGACCAAAGTATCTGCTCATACTCTATCTTCAGGTTTCTCCGTCACAAGCGACTGCTGAAGTCTCCCATGCTTCCCAGGGCTCTTTGCAGCTCAGTAATCTGATTCCGCTCGAGCACCGTCGATAGCCGGGCTTCATCTCAAGCCGCCAGGTGTGCCTCTACTGTCAGCTTCGGAAACTTTTCTGCACGCCTATCAGTAAGTTCACATCCCGGCGATACGACCTCAACCTTGAGGAGTTTGAGGATGCTTACCCTAGCGAGCGGCTCTGACTGCATTTAGACTCATACCTTCCAGGTGGGTTTCCAACTCAGACATCAGAAAATAGTGCATTGCGTACAGTGCTCAGTCTACTGGGTGATAACACAGTGTGAAACATCAGGATGATCCCCTGGCATGTGCGCAAGACGACGTGGTCCCTTTGTGCGACGTGCATGCCGGAATGTCCGGAACCCGCCCGCCAGATCGCATGAGTATCTGGTACTTCAGGAACTTGAGAGTGACAATTGCTTACTATCAGGGATTCATCTGCATATGAATCTTCGGAAATCGAAGTCTGACTTATTCCCGGTCGATTCAGATATGTCAGGCTCAAGGCAGGCAGCTGAAGCGAAGCCACAGCATATGCGTTTGACCACGCATCAGGGTTTCAACGCAGGGGGGTTCACAACTATATTGGGTAGCGTAAGCCCTCGCCGGCTGATTTCTAATCTAATAATAAAGAGGTTATCGCCAGCCCTATTAACGGTAACCGCTTATGCCGGCGAAAGCCTACAGAGAATAAATATACGAAAAAAAAAATCATAACCGTAAACCCCTTAAAACCTCTATTTTTACCTATATACCCCGGGGAGATAGCTAAATAAAGAAAACGAATATACAATGCCGTTAGCGTATAATAGCGATATCTATTCGTAATGCTAATAATAATAATCAATTTTTAATCCTTATTATAATTAATAAGAGGGCGAAAAAGCTTTATATTTATAGTATTTACGTAAAGTTAAGCTAGGCTATCTTTATTGCCGTTAAATATTATCTAATTAATTATATATTAGGGAATTAATATAAAAAGATTTATAATTATATTAAATAGCATAAACTCTCGCCGGCTAATTTCTATAATAAATAAAAAGAAGTTATCGTTAGTTTTATCAATAATGACCGTTTATGCCAGCGAGAACTTACCGTTTATACCTTTATTGTTATTGAATGAATTAGCTAATTAGGGCTTTCTGCCGAATAGGCAGGGGGCTACGGCAGATTTGGATGGTTGGCTTTAGCTAACTGCCTCTGCCCCTGTATAAAGCGGTGGCAGAAATAATAGGTGGCTAGGGGATAATTAATTATCCTAATTTAGCCCTAACTAACTTCAATAACCATTAACTATTTACTTAGTTTTCTCTATATAATAACTACAAAACCAACTAATCAAACGAATAAAAAACCCTATTTACGTAACCTTTAATATATATCTAATATTAATTAATACTTAATTTATAGATTAAGCTAAAATATAAATCGGCAAAAATAACGGATTTTTTTTAAAAAAAAAAATTTAAATTCGACGAATTTATGCTCTTTGAATCTTTGAAAGAAAAAGATGTAATAATAATAATAATCGACTAATCTACTATTAGATTAAATAACTTCAACTAAATCCCTTGCCCTTATATACATAACTATTTCCTAGCCGTATTATAATAAATCCTCGATTTCTCTATAGCTATATATTCTATTAAAGGCTTTTTCTTTAATAGCAATAACGACCGAGTTAAAAATAATTTCCGTAAAAATAAAATCTATATTTTCTGCTATAAAAAGAGCTATTAATTTACCAATCACCTTATAAAAAAGCGTATTATAATATATAATACTTACGTCTCTTATTATCATTTCATTGGTATAAACCTAATTGTATAATCGCAATATTATGTCTAGATTAAAAGCAACAAACTTAATTAATTATCTAAAAAAAATAGACATCCTATTAATCCCGCTATCCCCGATAATTACAATTTTATTTGATAAACAATGACGGCACTAGCTTCTAATTATAGCCACTTAATCTAATAATAAGTTAATAATTGAACGTTTATATACCGCGTTATTAATAAACATATCTATAGCGCTGAGATATAGGCTTTCGCTAGCTAATTCGTATTAAATCGATAATTATATAGTAAATTTCAAGGTATCCTGGTAAATACCGGAGCCGCTAAATAATCTATTAGTAGTAAAGCCCAATACCTTGCCTTTGAAAATAAATATAGCTTTTAATTAAATAAAAACAAAAAAAGTGCTATATCTATTGCTTTTAGCCTTAGAAACGCTATAATTTCTATCGAAGCTATTAAAATATATCCTCCGATTAATTTAATTACATTTCATATAATAAAGACTAATACCCTATTTCTAATATTCTTAACAAATATAAACCAGTTGCGAATCTACCTAAACAATACTATAAATAAATTTATCAATATCCGATTTAATATCCGGCTTTTAATTTTTTTTTAAATAAAGATACCTATAATTTTTCTTGCGCTGTAAAAAAATCGTATATTTGCTAATAAAAGCCCAATTATAGAATCTTTACCGGCAAATCAGCTGTCTATCTATTAAGCGACTTTATAAATTTCTCATATACATTGGATTTAACGATATTCTAATAGTGACTTTCGCCGAGATCGAGAAATTCTGCCGCATATACTGAATAAACGCTCCTACCCCACGATAATTCAAATTTCCTTATAAAACGATTACGAATTTAATTTCCAAGTGATTATTAATATTATATGTATAGACGGCGACGGCCTAATTCTATATATTGTAAACTCGGTTATATTATTTTAAATAGGATATTTTAAAGGATATATCCGTTCGCGTAACGTATAATACCTTCCGTAAAGTTTGGTATAATACCTATCTCGAACTACTTAACATCTTAACTCACGATACGGATTCCAATTTCGCTTTTAATAAATTCCGCTTAAATGCAGTTATACAAAGTATCCATTATAAAAAATATCTATAAAAGCCCATAACTTTAATAATAAAATCGAACGCTATTACGAACCGCTATAATATATTTACTATATTTTCAAAATAGAATTAAGCAATATAATATTACAAAAATACTAACTGTAAATAATTTTCAAAACTATCAATAATACCGCCAATAATAACGACATTATCTCAATTCTTTCAACCTTTAATACCTACCCGCGTATAAATATAGATTCTCCTCTTTCCGCTTTAACCGTCCGCTATACCGAAGCAATAAATAAAGCTATAAAAGCTCCGTACACTTTAAACGAAGCGCTGAATCGCTAATATGTAATACCGCCAGACCGCTCTTAAAAATAAAGAAATTCTCGGATTTCCGCTTTGTAATAATATACGCGTTTACCGCGAGAAAATTAGCTAGACTAGTCTATACCTAATCGCTATAATTAAAAGCTACAATATTTCTCTAAATATACTAAATAAACCTATTATTTTCCGGTCTATATAAATCCAGCTATATTACAAAAAAGAGCACGAAATCCCTAACGCCGAAAATTCTACGGACCTAAACCCAACGATTAAAAATCAGCTTAAACTTGAAGTTAAACCTAAAATTAAAGCTAAAATCCCAGCCCGCCATAGCCGTAAACGGCTAAAAAGCAATATAAATTAATTTAAAGCCTTAATAATATACCTTAATAAAAAGGAATACGATAATTATACGCTAATTATTAAAATATACGCTAAAATATTATTATAACGCCTGGTAAGCTTTTCGAGATATTTAACGATAACGAGATCACCGGCTTTATCGGCGCCGGAATTTTTAGCTTTATTAAAAATAATCTTTAAAGCACGCTAAAAATCGTATTTTTTTCTTTACGAATAATATATGAAATCAAAAGCAAAAGCTTTAGCTAAATATATTTTTAAAAATCACGATTTGTAATTGAAAGCTATAACGATAAAAGTAAAGACGAAATCCTCTATTAAGCTCTCTATATATAATATTTAAATTAACGATTAACTTTAATGCTCGTTCTTATATTAATTAAACAAAAAGCATATCTCTTTGCTCGGGATCTTACTTAAGCGTACCTATAAACTAAGAAAATCTTTAAATAAATGATTTTAGCTTATTTTCCGAAGGAATTAAAGACCCGTTACCCCAAAGACATTATAATATAAATCTTCTTGCCGCTATATAGCGTCCCTAAATTAAATCTATATTAATACGATATATACTAACTTTACTATAAAAATAATTTAAATGTATTTATTTCTATATATAATTTATATTCAATAATTTCTAATTAGATTAACAACGGTTTCGATATAACTAGCTTATAGACTAAAGATGCCTTTCTATTCGAAATAACCAATTTCGCTGTCTATAAAGAGGATAAATTATGAAAAGCCGGCTTTAAAGCTAATCCCAAAACTATTCTTAATAAATATACTTTATTTAATTTTAACGGCGGTACTGTAAAATTAAATAGCGATAACATCGTATTTACGCAAAAAAAAACCCAAAATAACCGCTTTATTTTTATCGATTTTAAAGCTAACAACTATACTTAATATTATATCGAGCAATGTATATATATATATATATAACCTATATTATCTTTATCTATTAATTTAAAGCTACTTTTAATATCTCCGTTATAACCTAAGCCGCTAAACAATTTAACGAAAAGATAGAAACCTTTAATAGATAATTTTAATAAATAATAAGTAATCTAAATTAAAGCTTAATATATGTACTACTAGATCTCTTATATACGAAACTATATATATATTCCTAAACGGATCTTTCGTTAACCGTAAAAACGTAAATAATCGAAATAGTTATATTGTTATATTTACTAAAGAATACAATTATATAAACGATAGCTTTAAAATATATAGCAACTTTATTACGAATATAAGCATATGCTCTAAATATGTTATAGATAATATCTTTACGCCGAAATTTACAGAACAATCGCTAACTTTAATATCGGCTACTATTTTAACAATATTATTAAAATAATTGTAGATTATCTAAAGCTCTCTACAATTCCTCTTATCCTCTATATATATTCTTTATCTTTATATAAATACTTAGTTAAACTCGGTATTATTAATAAAAAGCGTTTAATAATAGATATAATAACCCTCCGATAATTATACGAAAACCGCGAAATCGATAATATCCATTAAATCACCGGAAATAACAACTTAATTAACATTATAATCAAAAGCGTTTATAACGCAGCGCTAACTAAGCTAATTAATATTAACGAATTAACTATTAAAATTAAAGCGGCTATTAAACGCTCTAATAAAGCTCTAATTATAGAGATTATAGAGATTATAGAGATTATAGAGATTATAGAGATTATAGAGATTATAGAGATTATAGAGATTATAGAGATTATAGAGATTATAGAGATTATAGAGATTATAGAGATTATAGAGATTATAGAGATTATAGAGATTATAGAGATTATAGAGATTATAGAAAAATGAGCTTAATAGAGCTAATATACAATTATAAGCCCAATAAAGCTAGTATACAATTTAACGAGTTAAGTCTAGCAAAAGAGATTAATTAGAATTTTTTTTTTAAATTCTAGTTAGTACTATTTAGTATTAAATCCAAAGGCTATTCAGTACCTATCGGTGTTAACAAAACGCTTAGATTATTATACTATAGTATATTGGATTATTAGAAGATTTAATTTATCGACGCCGATTTTAAATATAAAATCCGTCGATATATAGCTAATAGGTACATATAACCCGTTTATATATAGCTTTTTTTAATATATATACTCTTTTATATACGGGTTTTTCGGTAGCTTAAAAAATGGCTAATATTAAATGAATTAATTAATTAAGGGTTTTTGCCGAATAGGCAAGGGGTTACGGTAGATTTAGGTAGTTAGCCTTAACCAACTACTTTGCCCTTATATAAAGCGGTGGCAGAACCAATAGGTGGCCAAGAGATAATTAGTTATTCTAATCTAGCCCTAACTAGCTTTAACAGCTATCGGCTATTTAGTTATTTTTCTCTATACAATAACTACGAAACTAGAACCGCTGAAAGAAACGAAAAGAACCTATTCACTTAATCCCTAGTATATATCTAGCAATTATATTATTAGTTTTATATAAAGCTTATAGTTATACCGATATGAAATTTTCGCTATATTTTCTTTTAATAAATATATAATTAATAGAAATATCTATCGATAGAATCGCTAATCTATTTATTTATAAAGTTTACTTTTTCGCAATTAATGCTATTATCGTAAATATATTAAGCGGCCCTTCGCCGGAAAAAATAGCCGCTATAGATATATAGCGGGAAACCTAGTTTTATAAAGCGTTAGTTTAATATAGCGAATATTCTTTTTCTTATAAAGTCGCTATATTTAAAGCTAAAAAGGGGCGCTTTTAGTAGTAAAGAGTATTTGGCGAATAGTTTAGTTATATAATAAACCGTATATATTATATTAAAGCCGCAATTTACCAAGATTATAATTATATTATAGTGTTTATCGGCTTTGCTATATAATAAAAAGAATTCGAAATCGCTGCCGTCGAAAATTATATAGATTTTTATAAGCTTTATTAATTTAAAGATTTATAAATTCTCGTAATTAAGCTCGAAGTAAAGCTAAATAATTTATCTAAAGTAAAAGAAAGCGGAAAAAGCGAATATAAATGCTATATTTAAATTTAACCGGTTGTATTTTGCTTTGTTAACTACAGTAACATTAAAGATTAATCTAGCGAATATATTATATAATATCGCAAATTGTTTTATAAAGGGCTATTTTAAAAAAGATTATCTATTAGAGCAGTGTTAAATTACTATCAGGGCACTATCTGAGGTTTCCGCACTATATATCCACTTTTAGGGATATTACCAAAATCTTTTATATCCTAAAGCTCCATTTTTAGAAATATCACGAAAACTTTTTTTACATTCCAAGGCTCCACTTTTAAGTATGTCATCTAAAATTAATTGCATGCCCGTATAGGCTAGTTTTCATTATCTCGGCGCTTTTAAATTAAATATATACCCGTATAAGGCGAGTATGTAATGGTAGAGAAGTGAGTGCCCAGGTAGGCGGCAGGCGCATAGTAGATAAGCAGAGGAGCGATATATAAAAAACTAGTCCACTCGGGCATATAGTCAATTTTTGAAATTTTGATGACATCCTTAGATATGGGGCCTGGAATGTAAAGTTGTTTTGGTAACATATCTAAAAGTAGAACTTAGAGATATCATATAATTTTCTTAGTAATATCCCTAAAAATAAATCTATAATGCGGGAAATTCAAACAGTACCCTGATAGTGATTTGATAATGCTCTAATAGATAATCTCTTTTAGGAATAGGCTTATAGCTTTTTCAAATAAAATTATCTATTAAGGCATACCTAAATCGTTAACCGAGCACACCTTTGATTCCCCGCATTGTAGATACACTTTTGGGAATGTTATTAAATTAGGGATGTTACTAAAACTAGAATCTACAACTTTATAAAAAAAAAAGCGGTCTACGTAAGTTTTTGCCCTCCATATAAAAAATAGCCCTTTATACAAAAATTAGCTCTCTATACAAAAATTAGCCCTCTATACGAAAAATCGCTTTCAATATAAGAATTAGCCTTTTACACGAAAATTAGCACTCCACACGAAAATTAGCACTCCATACGAAAATTAGCTCTCTATAAGTAAAATTGTTTTCAATGTAAGAATTAGCTAAACTTAAGCCTCAATGTAGAATTAGCCTTCCACACGAAAATCAGCCCTCTACACGAAAATTAGCCCTCTGTACAAAAAATCGCCCTCCATATGAAATTAGCCCTGCACACAAAAATTAGCCCTTTATATAAAAAAATCGATCTTAGTGACATCCCTAAAAATGGAGCCTAAGAATGTCATATTGATTTTGGTAACATCCCTAAAAGTGGAGCCTAGGGATATTATACTAATTTTGGTGACATCCCCAGATGTAGATCCACAGTGCGGAAACCTAAGGGTGTGCCCTGTTAGCGGTTTAGATGTGCTCTAATAGATGATCTCTTTTAAATAAACAGCGTATATATAGGGATTTCAAAACGTTAACAAAGTAATCTAGATTAACGTAAACTGTATATAAAGCTATTATATGATTTAATAATAGAAAACGGGAAAAACGACTTAATCTTTAAAATAGGTCGTTATCTAAAGCTTTTATAATAATCTATAGCGCTAATATAGATTTTATAGTAGACTATAACGCTATATTATTAAAATATATAATAATTTCGTATAATCTAATTGTTATTATTTATCGTTTTCTTATAAACTCTTTAAAGCTTATTTATAAAAATCTTATATATATATATATATATATATATAGCTTATAATAATCCTACTTACTCAGCGGCGGAAATGAAAAGATAATTCGAAAAAGAGGGTATCTTTTAAATAAAATATAAATTAGCTATTGTTAGCTAATAGCTATATAAAATGTATTGGCTAAAGTATTATTGATAGAGATTATATATATAGCAAATATAACGATATCTTTAGCGGATATTTAAAATAAAGCTGTGCGTAAAAGCTCGAAGGAAGATCTTTCGTTAATTAGATCAATAAAGTGCGTTGACGTATTAGAAATCGCTTAAGCTGGTATTAAAGGCGCATATTAATAAATATATAATAAAGCATTAAGATATATCGATTAAATATATGCTGTTGATAATAGATGAGAAGTTTCGTTATTAAATTAAATCCGCTTTAGCGGAGTTAATTACAGAACGCCGTATATATAGTTAGCGCTAATGTATTGAAAATTTATAAAAGTGGCGTATAAATAGCTTATTTAAAGGAATAAAATATAATAAAAGTTAAAGAACTTTATAATAGTTTCCTATTCCTCGAATATACTATTTTCTTTTATTATATATTAATAATGGAATTAAGCGCTTTATATCTTTTATTATATAGCAGCTGAGCGATTATCTAATTTATATCCATTTCGATACCGAAACACTTTAATATTATATTTAAGGCGTCTTTTATATAATTTATACGTATATCTAGGTAATTTATAATAGCGTCTTAAATGATGATGAAATTATAGGTTTAATGCGCTTAAAAGAGGGTATAATTGCAATAAAATCGTTAAAATAATATAGGAATAAAAGCTATGATAATTAATATTATAAAACTTAATATAAAGCTTTAACGAAAAGATTAAAAATAAAAAGTATTATATATAAGCTAAAAGAAAGGTAATTTTTGTAATAATGACGATTTTTCTAAAATAAAGCCTAATAGTTAGCGATTAATTAGCGATATTAGGATTATATTAAACGCTGATTTTAGATCCTTTTTAATAAGAATAATACTATAGCTCGTATAGAGGATTTCGTCGAAAAAAATCTAATCGAGAGGTATATTATAGAATTCCCTAATTAATGAATATAAAAGCGTTTATAAAGTAATTATTAAAGAAAGGAAAAAATAATAGATATAACGCCAGCCTTTATTATATTTTAATATAAAGCTCAAAGGAAAAGAAATAAGACGCTAAAATGATGTGATTTATATAATACGATTTATAGCTAAATCGTTAGATAATTGCCCTTCGATAATATTAAGATTGAGGTTTATGAAGACTTTGTTTTAAAGAAAAATAGAATTTCTAAGCTTATATAGCTAATACGCGCGCTATATATTAAGATATCGACGAAGTTATTTAGAAATATGCTAATATAGCTTTATAACGCTTAACGCTATATTTACGATTTCAAAAGAGAAAAAGAATACTTTAATAATTAATTTAAAAAAATCAAAGATAAATAAAAGCGATATTATATTTCGTATTAAATATAATGGACGGATAAATAATTTAAAAATTAATTTGTAAATGCTATAATATATAAATTTTAGCTAAATATAGAACATTTTATTCTGAATATTTATACATAAAATTATAATTTTGAAACTAGCAACCTTCGAAATTAAAATTAAAATTATAGTAAATCTTCGGATTCTAATTAGCCATTTTCTAAAGCTTATTCTTTTTTAAAAAAGGTTAGGTTATGAAGGTTCGCGAAAAAGTCGCTAGCGTTAATTGCTCGTAAAAATATTCTATTATTTTCGTTTAATAAAATAATTTTAGAAATAAATACAAACCTAAATTTAATTTATATCGGTTTATATTATAGAATTATGTCGAGTAACGAGATTTATAGCGAAAATAACGTTTTTATAATCGATATACGTAATAATTAAATAATAACGAGCTTTAATAGAAGAAAATCAATAAAAGAATTATCGTAAAAATTATAGCGATATATTCCGTAATAAAAATAATAATATATAATAACGTAATTCGTAAAATATTTTATTTAAATATATAATTTTTAAACTTTAATTAACGTTGGTTTTTAATTCATGATAAAAGTTTCGTTAAAATCGAATATAATAAACATTTCGTTATCTTAAAGGCTATATAGCTTTCTATATAGATAGGCGAATTAAAAAGCTTTGAAAATATCGTTAAAGATAGCATCGGCGTCGAAAACGAGGATTGTTAATATTTTTATTATAATTTAAAGGATTTGTTAAAGATAAAATTTATTTATAATCTCCGGTTTTTTAATATTAACGGTTTAGATAAAAGCGTTACGGCGGAGGCGGGCTAGCTCTATTTAAGCTTTGACTAATTCGATCTAGGCTTGGATTTAAACTAGGGACTCTGCCGTTATAATCGTAGGCAATGCCGGTATTAATCAGGGTAAAGTATTAAATAGCTATAAATCTAAAATAATATTTTTATTGATTATAATTTGAATAAAAGTAGTGACGATAATGAAGTTTTAGGAAATAAATAGAAAGGCGTTTCCGGAATAATTAAAAAAGCGGCGGGTAGCGGTGATATTTAATAAGGAAAACGGTATTAGTAAAAATAAATTATAATAGCCTTAATATGGAAAAAAAGAATATATAATGCCGTTGGCGTATAATGGCGATATTTGCTTGTAAGATTAATGATGATAATTAATTTTTAATCTTTATTATAATTAATATGGGGGCGAGAAGATTTTATATTTATAGCATATACGTGAGGTCAGGCTAGGCCATCCCTGCTGCCGTCAAATATCACCCAAGTAAGCAGAGCGGTCTAGCCTCACACCGACGGTAGCTGCTCGCGGTCGTCCTGATATCACATCACGTCTACTTGCGTACACACCCGATTCGGGACCCATTGCAATCCTGACAAGAACTTCTCTAAGCTCGACCAAATCACAGCAAAGATGGGGCATGATCAAGCACCAGACGACAGAGCGGCGGAATCCCAACAGTATGGAGAAACATTCATTGTGGTAGGTATTCTTTCATTTCCTTCACAATATACCAGGTTGAAACAATGATTGGCATTTCTTATTTTTCTACATCATTCTGCTCTTCGGTGTACTGATCTTCATGTAGACGTGGGATGGACCAAAGGATGCAGCACAACCACGAAACTGGTCCAGTGCTCGAAAATGGCAAAACGTCATTCTCATCAGTGCGCAAGCAACATTGTCTCCCATGGCAAGTGTCGTCCTAGCTGTGGCTAGCCAGGATGTCGCCAAAGATTTCGGTCTTATGGACTCGTACACGCCCTCCTTGCCCACGGCCTTGTTCGTGCTAGGCTTCGGCCTGGGGCCGCTCTTTCTGGCGCCCCTGTCCGAGCTCTATGGCCGCCGCATCATCTACCTCTCATGTTTCTCCATGTTCACCATCTTCAACATCTGCTGCGCCGTGGCGCCCAACATCGCCGCCCTCTGCGTTTTCCGTCTCCTCTGTGGGATGGCCGGCTCCGCAGGCCCGAGCATCGGCGGCGGCACCATCGGCGACATGTTCAACCCCGAGACGCGCGGCAGAGCACAGTCGTTCTACAGCTTTGGCCCAACCGGCGGAAGCGCCATCGGCGGCGTGGTTGGGGGCTTCATCCTCCGCGGTCTGGGCAGCTGGCGCTGGCTGTGCTGGATCATGGCCATTGCGGCCGCCGTTGTCTGCGTGCTGTCTGCCGCATTTCTGCGGGAGACGTATCCGCCGTTTCTGCTGAGGAGAAAGGCGCAAAAGATGAGGAGTTTGTCGGGTAATTCTCTCTACCACTCGGAGTATGACCTTGACGCGCCAGGGAGAGCTGGGTATGCGAAGATCCTGACCACGATCACACGCGCGGCGAGAATGCTCTTTACTTCGCCGATCTGCGCTGCCATGAGCACCTACATGGCTTTGTGAGTGAATCATGTCATATTCATTCGTTTGCAATCCTTGCTAATTTAGCGCGCAGAATTTACGGCATACTCTACCTGCACATGGTCACCCTCCCCCTCTTGTTCTCGCCAGATTCGCTATACGGCTTGCCTTCCTACCACTGGGCCGCCGAGCTCACCGGTCTTGCCTATCTTGGAACGGGAGTCGGCTCAGTCTTCGGTTCTCTCCTCGGTGGCATATTCCTCAACAGAACCTTTGCAGCCATGAAATCTCGCGCTGAACAGCGCGGCATCGCCGCCGAATCAGATCCTCGTCGGCCCGAGTATCGCATGCCCTTCATGCAAGTGGGCGCCATCATCGTCCCTCTGGGGCTCTTCATCTTCGCCTTCACAGCACGGCCCGACGAGGGCATCCCGTGGATCGCGCCGCTGATCGGCGCCGCGGTATTCTCGGCTGGCATGCTCATGACCTACATCTGCGTCACAACCTACCTAGTCGACGTTTTCGAGACATATGCTGCGAGCGCCATAGCTGCCATGACGATCACGCGGAGCGTTCTGGGATGCGTCTTTGGGATCATTGGGAATGAGCTCTACAGGGCGATGGGGTATCAGTGGGGAACTGTCTTGCTGGCATGTCTGTGTGTACTCATGGCGCCTTTGCCCGTCATCTTCTTCTTTATCGGCCCAAAGCTGAGGAATATGGGTGGCTTCAAGAAATAGCTGTAGTTTCTTTGGGACTTTTTAAACAAAATGTTGCTCTAGACCTAGTTTACGTGGAATATCTGCCTTGGCAGGCTCCCATCACTACTCGTCTTACCCGTAGATCCAAAGAGAAAGCAGCCATCGTTCTGAGCCCTAACCAATGAGATGTGTTTCACAAGCTGACAAATTGTGCAAATCTCTCGGGACTTCAGTAGACACAGTCATGTATTCGAATTCCTCATACAAAAGCTCGTAGTACGTGCTCAAGTAAGCACCGCGGAATTGCCCGAGTAATTACCTTCCAAGGCAGAGACAAAAACCACGTTCACAGATCTCACGTGCCACAATGATGCGTCCTACATCCGAATCTTCTGCTCGTGATATGTGAGCATCCCGCCATTTGCTCGAAGACGGTCAGAGATAGTACCCATGTCTGAAGGAATGAGAAGATCCTTGTGACACTATGATGCAATCTAAGTGCATACTGGGTGCTCCCAGGCCGCCAGGGTCGTCTACTGTCGGTGTGAGACCCCCACGAGTACAGGCGTTCCGCTCAGCCACCTCGGATTACATGTCTCGACCTGCAGGAGGCGCCCCACCTTATCTGGATGATAACGTCAAGTAATCTTGAATTGAGACTCCGTGGCTTGAAGATTGCCACACACATGCATGCGTCGAGATCCTTCAATGTTGGAAGGCATCGGGTGAATCATCAATCTGCACATGCTGTCATCAAATGGTGGACATGGGAGCTCCGATTTCAGGGCGACTTCGTTTGCACTTTCTCCTTTTGGGTGTAAGCTGATTTGAAACACCTGAAAAAGGCGGTCCTTTTGTCGTGATTTCTGTCGTACCGAGATCTCACAGGGGTATGTAGAGGGATCATGACCGCAGTACCGTTCGTGCACACTGTGGTTTCCATCTGGCGGTGGCAGCCTGGCAGGCGAGGCGGAGATATTGAGAGTCTGACATGTTGCTCGTGGGCGTGGTATCACATTGCGTGTGATAGCGGTGGCGAACACGGCTGAGTCTGCCTGAGTTGCAATACATGCGTGCACTAGGGCTTGACATGCAAGATTAGATTCCGCGAGGTTTTCGGAGGTTGAGATGGGAACATCAGACAGCCTTGAAATTAAGATCCACCAGGGGACATGTGCAGTCTGACTGGAGGCAAGGCACAGAAGAAATTACCCAATATGCACGTGGCGCGAATGGCCTCTCCAGAGGGGTCTCTTTGGTGATGTACACTTTGGCTACAGCAGACTGGACGGTGAAGGAGGTCATCTAGTGAAGCCGACTTTGCTAGTCGGCAACTTGCATACGTGCATTGAATTTGCTTGGTGCGGTTGATCTCCTGAAGTCTCCTAACAATTCGCTGAAGAGTTCAAATCCAGATACAAATACGGGTTCCATCCTTCCAATTCTTCCTAAATATCAGTCTGATACAATTCATCAACCGGAACAAGTGCGCTTATACTTTCACGTAAAATCAAATCTCGTTCTCTGATCACAATGGCGCCGATAACCTTGGACCCCAAGTGTGCTCTCCTCTCCCCAGGCACCCTCAAGACGACCCTCCAACCCGTGAGTCGACAATCCTTCATACGCTGAAAACCCTCCTTACATAGAGATACTGACTACAGGGACTTCAAGAGCGTGCCGATCCTCGAGTCCATTGCTCATCACCGGGCTACAATCCAGACCATCCTCTCCCATCCCCAACACGATGACCGCCTTTTGGTGGTAGTTGGACCCTGCTCAGTCCATGACCATGAGACAACCATGGACTACGCTACTCGGCTTTCTGCTCTGTCAGCCCGTCTCCAGAAGGATCTCGTCATCATAATGAGGGTGTACATCGAGAAGCCCAGGACCACCGTTGGGTGGAAAGGCTTCGTCCACGACCCGGAGCTTACCCAGTCTGTGGCATCCCAGGCCCTGGATCGCGGACTGTTCGCCTCGCGCAACATCATGCTGTCCGTGGCCTCCCTGGGGCTTCCCGTTGCAACGGAGATGCTGAGCCCATTGATTGTGCCATTCCTCGATGACCTGGTCTCCCTTGGCGTCATCGGAGCTCGCACAACTGAGAGTCAAACTCACCGTGAGCTGGCCAGCGACGTTGCCTTCCCGGTCGGCTTCAAGAACGGCACTGACGGGGGCTTGCGAGTTGCGTTCGATGCCATCAAGGCGGCGTCTCGCCCGCATTCACTTCTCGGTGTCAATGACGGCGGTTCATTGCTTCAGCGCGTGAGTCACGGCAACAGGAACACATTTGTCGTTCTCAGAGGCGGCAAGGCTGGGCCGAACTACAGCCCAGAACACGTCCAAAAGACCAGGGCACAGATGATGGAAGCCGCTTTGCCGCCGGCCATCATGGTGGACTGCAGCCACGGAAATTCCAACAAGGACTACAGAAACCAGTCAATCGTGGCCAGCTCGGTGGGCGATCAGATACTTGCTGGGGCGGAGATTGCCGGAGTCATGATCGAAAGCAACATCAATGGTGGTGAGTCCTTCCCCGAAATATGCTTGTCCGCGCGAGATTCGAAGAGCCAAGAGTAACCAACAACAAAATACAGGACGCCAGGATATTCCCATCGACGGCAAGGGGTCCCTCAAGTACGGCGTCAGCGTCACTGACGGTTGCGTCTCCTGGGAGGAGACAGAGAATATCCTCGAGAAGCTGGCTGCCGCTGTACGAGGAAGACGGCTACTTCGGGCCAAACAAGCAGGCTTCATGGCTGTCGACTTGGGTCGCCAGAGCTTTGCCGATGTTAGCAGTGTTCGAGACAGCTTCCGGCCCCGCAGACTTTCTGCTCAAACAAGGGTGATGGCCTGAATAAGAGCAGTCTTTTGGGTCTTTTTTTCTCTGCGGTGTTTTTTGAATTCGATAGACGTCCCTACGTTCGCTTTGAAGGCATCGACTGTTATTGTGTCGGTCGCTGGTAGAGTTTAAAGGAAATAAAAGTAACATGTCTGTGTCAATACTGGTGCTCCTGAGCGTTTCCAAAAGGGCCTTTACCTGCGTACTCTGAGCAGTTGGCGGGTGAGAAAAGGGGGCCAGTGAAATTGGGTGGCGCGTAGCAAGTACATCACCCCCATGCTATATCTGCACTGGGCCCCTGAATCTTGGCAGCGCACAAAACTGAAAAGCAATCAAATTATGCTATCCACGCTGTACATGCGCTGGAAGCCAACCTCCAAGGCAATTGAATGTCTTCTACCATGTATCCCTATGATGCCTCAAATTTGGTTGCCCCTCATCCATTCTCACCTGGTGTGAATGCTTGACAGTAATTGAAATCATGTCCCGGTGCTCTTCCGCAGCCATTAGAGGAGCAACGAGAGCGAGAGGACACAGCGTCACACATGATGGGGATGAGCATGAGCACCAAATTCAGTCAAGAGAACGATTGCAATTAGCTTGGGTCGATTTTTGACTTGTGACTTCAGCTATACTAGTGCTCATAGCATATATCGGAATCTAGGATGGTAATCCCCCATGTTCTCCAACTTCTCTTGCGGCCACGTCAACCGAACGTCTCTCCGCCCAGCGTCCCTTTGGCGATTCTCCCACGACATCAAGAGCGCCATAGCTGTAGCACACATACCAGCCATCAACACCATCCCAAGACCAACACTGTACCCTGTCGTATAGAGCGGTTTCTCCCTCGTGAGGAACATTGACGACCCGATGACGCCGGCAATCCCGCCACAACTGACCTGAGCCGCTGAAGAGATTGCGCGTTTATAGTGCCCGGCCTCGTTGTTGGATAGGTAGACGATGCAGAGAGGCGACGCGCAGAATCCTCCGCCGGCGATGAGAAAGCATCCAAAGTACTTCACGCCGCGTGGCAGACTGTGCTGGCCTAGAGCAAGGCCGTAGCCAATGGCCGACATGACCATGCACAGCATGATAAATGAGTATCGGTGCTTGAGCCTGTCCGACAGCCAGCCCATGATAAGCGTGGCTGTCAGAGCAAACATGTACACGGGGATAGTGTAAATTTGGGCTGTCGTGGCGGTCCATCCGAAGTTGACGAGAACCGTGGGCAGGAAGAATGACATGCTCAAGCCGCTGACCGTGAAGCCCATGTAAGTGAGTGCCCTTGAGAGGTCTGCGTTAGCTCATAATCAAGCCTGCCCAGATGCTGCACACCAGGCTGAAAGGGGCACTCGTTCTCACCCAAGGTAAATCTTGTAATCAGACGCAATGAGCTTTGCGCTGAATTTGTTCAATTTGTCCATTTTGAATTCAGATACTTCCTTTGCCAGACGAGCCTGTAAGAGTCGCTTTTCTTCGATGTTCAGAAAGCGGCTTTTGTGTGGCCAATCAACCACGATAAATGGTCCAAGGAGGCCGATGAACGCTGTGAAAGCTCCTTCAATGATGAAAATCCTGAACTCAGTCAGCAGAGTAACCTTCCGGCCGGAACAATGACATAGAATCCCACTTACCAGCGCCATCCTGCGTATCCGTTTCGCCCCGATAGTTGAGCAATGGCGTACGATAGCAACTGGACCACCGGATCAGCGTCTTAATCAGCCACTCGGGAAATTCAGAAGCCACCGGGAGAACCATCAGCTGGAGCTGGTACGCACCCCGCCAAAAGCGCCTGCGACCGAAGTAGCAACGAAGATGAAACTGAGGCGTTTCTGGTACTCGGCACGACGATAATACATCGAAGTGAGGTAGATGATTCCGGGCACCATCCCCGCCTCAGAGAGTCCGAGGAGGATTCGTAGGGCATACAGCGCCCGGTAAGATTGGACGAAGCCCATCGACATAGTCACTATCCCTGGGGTAGACCGCTATCTCAGCACAAGTTGCACCCTGGTATTTGCGTGCCAGACGGAATGCATGATGTGGAAGACTCACCCCATACGAACATGATGCCAGGCAGATATAGAGACGGACGGACGTGCTTCAGAACCACGTTGCTTGGTATCTCGAGCACAATATAAAGCGGGAAAAAGAGCTACGGAAAACATCAGTCTTATGTAGGCGGTTCAGGTCTGGACAGCACCAACGGCGGTGTATACTCACAAGCGACGCTGTATTGTATCGGTTGTCGATGTCGAGATGCAGCTCCGCGTTCATTCCTTGGACAGCGGCGTTACCAATGTTCACGCGGTCCAAATACGACAGCATATAGAAGAGGAACATCATGGGCAAGATGTGGAGATCAATCTTCCGCATCAGTGTTTTCTCCGCACGTCGATCGATGTCGAAATGCCCGGAATGGTCGATGGTGACTGCGTCGACATGCTTGTCGTCGTTGGTGAAATCGAGCTCGTCGATTTGAGACATGATGTCGAATTTGGGGCGGAAAACAGAAATTTGAGAATTCAACGAGCATTCGATAGTATATTCAAGCTAGGACGCCGGGTGGCCTCATATATGTGGGAACGAGATGTGTTCAGCAAGCATGGAGCCGAAGAGTCACCACGACTTCACTGACAATCCTTCTGGATCCTAGGGCCCTTACCATCGACCACTGTTGATGTTGACATGATACTTGCAGACCGCACTCTCATGCACGTGCTGCTAAATCGAAGGGTGTCCCCGCACCTGTAGACACTAGTGTCTATTCTGACCTCCTATTGTAGCTCGATGACCGTATCCTAGTACGCTTACTGTGACCTACATACTCAGATACAGCTTTCTACCAACAGGCAAGTCGAGTGCCCACAGACACCTCCATTACTGTGGCAAGTGTAATATGATCATGGTCTCACAGTAGCCACAGCACACAACCTGTATTCTTGTCACACATCTCAACATCCTACTAATCACATTCCGTTTCCAAGCTTTCCTTCTTCTGGTGGCTGGATACCCTGACGAATACATGCCTATCACGGAGAGTGCTGACATTCGCCGTGTTGACTAATTAACATCATGGCTGACAGGCAACAGTCAGGCATCATGCCATGGATGCGAGATGATGCTACGTTCAAAACGATAGCCGACGACAAGCGTATGCCATCTAGATGCTTCAAGGGAGTGCAGCACCGGACCAATGGTTCCGCGCTCCGAACTTGGGAACGCGATGCCAGAATGACACGCGTGGGGCGGTTGCGAGTGAAAGTACCACCAGCACGTAATCATACACAACAAGAGACAAGGTCGAGGACATGCCTTTGGAGACCCTGCGTCTGAAGGAGCATCTAGCATGAACTCGGTGAAGATTCCCTCATGAGAATGGTCCTTTCGTATCTGGAGGGTATCTCGAGACGTCGTGGCACACACAAGTCATCACAAGTGGAACCATAAGCGGACCCACAAGCCACATCGTCAGGCATACTGCGGCATAAGAATGGTAGTGGATTTCTTTTCCCAAGGCCCTGTTTCCGCAGGATCATCTTGCATGGAATTAGTGAGGGTACTTGCATGGTATGGACACGATCCTCTCGTTTCCTGAGGCAGGCACTGCGGCTCGAAGTGCTGATGAGTGGATTCGCAAGCAATGCTCTATGGCAATTCGACTGTAAGACACCTTCCTGTCTCCGAGCTCGTAGAAACCTTGCTTCTGCAGGATTCTTACGTTTACAAATTGCGAGAACATCAATGCGGTACTTTTGCTCCCGGGACTAAGTGGGTCGTCTGTGTTCTAGCACAGTTAGGGATCTATCCCTCACGCTGATCGCATGCACACTGTCGGCACGCCGCAGGCCACATCAGCTTGTGTGTGACAAGGATTTGAACACAGACTCAATTGCAAAGCGACATCGGAGTGCAGAGTAAGAACAACAAGAGTTACTTCTTGATACCAAGAGGAAACTTTGGAGGTTTGACTACAAACGTTCCTGTGCAAACTCCGATACCAGCTCATAGCTCGACAAGATCATCTATGGTACGATTGAGCATGGATCGAACTGGTGCTCTCGAATCGGCCCTGAGAGTATTCCACCTAGTTTAATTTTGCGTCAAGTTTGGTGCACGACTAAGCTGCTGGCAGCATCTAAACTATCTGAACTGCCTAAGCAGCATCTCATGTAGCATATTTGACTCCATTCCTGAGAGTTCCAATCCCTGTGACATTAACCTCCATCGTCGTCCCGGGTGTCAACCAGCTCGGCGGGTTCCTTCGAGATCCTATCCCTGGAAAAAATCTGTCAGCTAGCGCGCGGCCCAGTAATCCATCCAAGCGGGCGCTTTGCTCACCTCCTGGGGTTCCAGTCATGATAACACTGCCTTTCTGCAACGTTGTCCCCGTGGACAGGAACTCGATCAGGCGCTCAACGCCAAAGACAAGATCGACCGCCCCGCCTTCCTGTCTGATCTCGCCGTCCACGGTGGTGCGCAAATTCATCACGCGCGGGTCTGGAATCAAAGCCCTTGATACCAGCGCAGGACCGAGGGGCGCAAACGTGTCGAAGCCCTTTGAGAAATCGGCCTGGGGCATCGGCCCAGCGAAGTTGCGGTCGAGCTGGAGACGGCGAGACGATATGTCGTTGCCCGCGGTGTAGGCCGCAACATACTCGAGTGCTCGAGAGGCAGGGACGTCTTTTGCGTCTCTTCCGATCACCACGCACTGGAAGGGTCGAGCGCAGTCAGTTGCAACATTCTCCGGTGCGAGATGCTGAAGCTGTTCATCGCCGGGGTTGGCTAGATGTATGGCAACCTGGATGCACTCACAATCTCGCCCTCATAATCTGCCTGCTCATCTTGACAGATTCTTGGAATCACGACATCTGCGCCATGATCATGAACCGTGGTGGAAGGCTTGAAAAACATGACGGGGTATTTTGGGAGTGACTGGCCAATTTCGAGAACTACGAATGACCGTCAACTTCTGTCCTACGAGGTTCACTCGAGCAGACGCTCTGTAGTCTGCATTGTGGAATCAACTGACTGTGGTGTGCATAGTTGAGACCAATACAGCGTATAATGGGCACAGTCTCCGGAGTGAGAGGCCCGAGAAGCCTCTTCACGGTGATGATCTCGTCATTGACACTTGTTGTCCCTTCTGTGTCATAGATGTCTGCGCCTTGGATGACCTTTGCCCTCAGTCCCGTCTCTTCGGTGGTGCTTCCCAAGTCAAACCCATCGAATGGCAAGATTGGCTCGCCGAATAGGATTTTGCCGTCGCTTGACTCGAATCGGATGAGACGCTGCCAGCATACCGTCATCTTGTGAGTGCGATTGGCCAAGATACGTGAGGTCGTTGCTGTGGTCACTGGTGGGAGGAGGCTAGGAAGCGCCTGAATTTGTCGAGAGCAGGGAAGTTGATAACAGAGGAGCGCACATGACGGCGATCGAAGTGGAACGTTCCCCTGAACAGTTTGCGAGGCGGATTTCTCGTTCAAATGTTGAAAAGGGAAGGTGGAAAGGTTCTTTCTCACAGGATAGTCGCTGATAAAGGTGCAGCTGCAGGTAAGCAAAAGTCCACTCGTGAGGGCCAGGCCCCGGGAGACGCGCTCCGGTCAGCAGCAGTTGTGGCGCACGTAAGCCTCAAGATGATGACATTCCCGAGGTCAAGCTTTCGACAAGCTTTCGATCGTCCTGCAGGTCGAGAAGAATCTCTGCTGTAAGCACTATTGAGCCGAGTGCAACACACCTCGCACGGCTAGTGTGGGTTTCGCTTTCGTCTACCGAGTGTGGCTCTGCGGCGGCAAACTTTCCATATTAACCACCCCATGATGGGTCGAGTTGTTTCGCACTGTGGAAAAAAATATGCAGGCATGTCTAGGCCTAGGCATGTTAAAAAAGTAAGATGCCCGTTCTGTGGCTTGCACTGACGAGCTGATACGTTGTGGCAACCATGCAAGTCTGATTCTCAAGTCTATTTCACAAAGCCGAAGGATGGGTACTTTTCTTCTACTTCTTATCTTGGGGCTAGCGGAGATGGTCATCGTTTTCGGAAGGGAAAGAGCGTGCAAATGAGGTGGCTTGGGTTAAGTATTCAGGTTGCTCTGTATCTAGAGCGATGCCCGGGTCGGAGAGTTTCAGCGAAACAGACAAGTTTCAATACGTCGTCCAGGTCGGCCAGATCCATTTACAAATTTCGCGTGGAGTTTCCCATTGGTAATCTATCATTCTATTGCAGGATTTCCAAGTGCTGCGCCTACTAACGGCTCATCTTCCCAAGGCTGCCATGTCCATGGTGTCGCTACCAAATGTGACGTCCATGGATGTCAAGGCTCTTAGCTCTCAGCTCATTCCTTCAGGTACAGATCGAACCACTGCACAGCTTGCGTGAAAGCCGCTTCCTTCGCAGCCTTTTGCTCCTTGACCGCGAGATCACACCGCACAGAGAATCCGTGATCGACGTGAGAAAACAGGTTGATCTGGTACGGAACATCGAGCTTCGCCAAGATGGCCTCGCTCTCATGGCGCTTTTCCGTCGTGAAGACAAAGTCTTTGACTGCCGCCGCAATGCTGAAAGGCCCCTTGATCCCAGCCAGCTCCTCCGCGCTCATCATGGTGGGATGCGCGGTGTACGCCACGTCCAGCTTTCCGGTGCCCGGCCGCAGGTAGCGCGCGACGTAGCGGCCGCCGAAGCAGTAGCCCACGCCGCCGATGCGCTTGCAGCCGTACTCGTTGCGCATGTCAGCGAGGACGGCGTCGATGATGGGCTCTGTGTGCTCAGGGAGGTGATTCTTGAGCCAGTTTTGGATCTGGAAGCCCTCCGGCCGGTTGAGAGGCACGGTGTCACCGCCGAACAGGTCGGGCAGCACAACGAAGTAGCCCTGGGCGGCGAACTCGTCGGCGATGAGCTGCGCGTTGACGAATTTGTGCCCAATCACGTCTGATAGGATGAGGATGGCGTTGGTGGTGGATTTGTCAGGTGGGTAGGCCACGTAGGTTGAGACTGCAAAGTTTATCAGTATGCACGAACAGAGAAAGCGGGGTCGACGTCGACGAGCTCTAGCTGTCCGCCAATGGATTAGGCATGTGCCCGTGCTCACCCTTGCCAACATCCATGAGCTCTCCCTTGGGCTCTCCCTCGTGGAGGGTGCCAATGGTGCAGCAACGAGACGGAGGAAGCGAAGTCATTGTAATCACAGGCGGGCGGAGTGAATGCGATGTGTCGGGGATGGAGACTGGAGAGAAGGAGCAGAAATAGCGCTTATCAGCAGGTTACTAAGTACTTAAACTTGTGTGAAGATGACAGGAGCTGATTATGAAAGGAAGCTCTTGCGTTGTTGGAACAGGGGTTCAGATCCCCTGCCTCCTTGCAGTGTATCGTGTACATCGCTCCCACGCCTGGTACAAAGGCAGAGAACTTTTGCGACGGGCCAGTAATCATGCGGCCACAGCGGTAATAAGCGGCAATACGCGGCTATAGGCTATAGGCTTGCATCGTATTCCGCTCCAATCCTTTGAGTCAGCCTCGTTGTGCTATGAATCTATGATGACTGGGTAAGGTGTGACAAGAGGACAGCCTCCTGCACTAATCCGAGCAGGGCTGCTTACATTATCAGCACCCCAGGCCGAGAAAGACAAGGATGTCTGACAGGATACCTAGGTAGGTTTAGACGAATACTGTCAGTCTGTAAGCCTTACCTAGGTAGACTCTTAGACACACGGATTTGCCGAATTCGATAGTACACAGGCTCCCCGAATCACCGCCTTGCAGTGGCTCAAGACTCAAGAGGCTTCAAGGAAAAGATACGCCCGTGGCCCCCGAATCCTTCTCGATATCAGTATCAGCTCGCGAGAACTCTGGGCGTTATGGGCAGTGTTTGAAGGATGAAGGCCTCCAGGAGAGACTATATAAGAATATAATGTATAGCTTCGTAGTCATAGAAGTTAATGAGCACTCGTCTTGAGTACTTTCTCGAAGTCATTCACAGCATCCACTCGCTTCAATATGCCGCTCAAAGATCTTTTGCAGATCGCAGTCCTCGCGCTAGGTGTGTTAATTGCGCAGGTTGCGTCAATCTCTCACACACCGGCTCGTGTCTCATCAGTGCGTGCAACCTCTAGCTCCTCCCAAGCCTGCAGCGTGCATGCATATTCTATGCATATTGTGTGTGTGCTGATAAGTATTGTGCATATAGGCAGCTCACTTCATACGGAATGTAACCACAGGCGATGATGCAATACCTCAGACAGGAGTTACACGCTTCTATGAGTTCACGGTGTCTCGAGACCACATTGCGCCAGATGGGGTGAATCGACCGGTGATCCTGGTCAATGGACAATTCCCTGGCCCAACCATTGAGGCCAACTGGGGCGATATGATCGAGGTCACTCTGATTAATCAGATAGAGGATGCCCAAGAAGGGGCAGCTATCCATTTCCACGGCATCCGGCAGGTGGGCACGCCTTGGTACGACGGCGTGCCGTCTGCATCTCAGTGCCCTGTTCCACCGGGCGGCCGGATATCTTACACTTTTCAAGCCGATGCTTACGGATCGTCGTTCTATCATTCGCACTATGGCGCACAATACTCTGCGGGAGTGTTTGGTGCCATGGTCATCCACGGGTACGCAATAATGAAACCATGTCATCAAAACAGATCTGACATAGCATCTGCAGCCCCGGCGATCTCGAATCACTGTACGACGATGATCTTGGTCCAATTTTTCTGGTGAGATAGAGACACAACAAAGCCTAGTCAAGTTGTATCTAAGCTGACAGCATCTCGCAGTCGGATTGGTACCACGCCGATTACACGGATGTCGTCGAGGGCGTGGTAGGACTGCCAGCCCCCCTGACTCAACCGTACTCCGACAATAACCTCATCAACGGGCATATGCCGTTCGACTGCAGCAATCCAAACATCACCGCCTTCAAGCGGAAATGCACGGCTGACTCGGAGTATTCCGAGTTCCAATTCGAGACTGGCAGGACCTACAGGCTGCGGCTGATGAACGTGGGAAGTCAGGGCGTGCAACGATTCACAATCGATGGCGGTGTGAAGATGACGGTCATCGAACAGGACTTCATCCCCGTGGTGCCTTACGAGACAGATGTGGTGACCATTGGCATCGGTCAAAGAACTGACGTTTTAGTCACAGCATCAGGGAAGCCCACAGACGCCCTGTGGATGCGCTCGGATATCAGCCCTATCTGCTCGACAAGCTCGCAGGGCTTTGCAAAGGCTGCCATCTACTACGAGGAGGCAGATACATCTGTTCTGCCGCAGTCTACTGCGACACCCTATGACGATTCTTTCTGTGGCAATGTGCCCCTGAATATGACCATCCCTCTGTACCCACAGAATCCCCCTTCACAGCCTGCAACGACGATCGAGCTGGACATCAAATTCGCAAAGAATGCCACGGGAAACACCCTTTGGTACGTCAACAACGAGACGTTCCGGGCTGATTACGAGTAAGTTGTCGTGTTATTCCCCCGAAAGCATCCTCATCTCACACGGCGTCCAGGCACCCAATTCTCATGCTAGCCAACGCCGGCAACACCTCATACCCCAACACGGACTGGGCCACCTACAACGTGGGCAGCAACGCCTCCGTGCGCATCATCCTCAACAACTACAGCATGACCAACCGCAGCCAGCACCCAATGCACCTGCACGGGCACAACTTCTGGATCGTGGCGGAGGGTGTCGGGGCTTGGGACGGCACCGTCAACCTCGACAACCCGATGCGGCGCGACACGCACATCTTGCAGCCGGGCGACAAGGCGCTGGGGCCCGGCTACATGGTGATTGATTTCGTCACCGACAACCCCGGCGTATGGCCGCTTCATTGTCATCTTGCGTGGCATGTTAGCGCGGGGCTGTACGTGAATATTTTGGAGCATCCCGAGAAGCTCGCGGAAATGACGATACCTCAGAACATGTACGATACTTGCAGGGACTGGGCCGGTTTCAAGGGTGTGGATTTGTTGCCTGAAATCGACTCAGGTGTCTAGTCGATTTCAGCTTCGTCTGTACTGTATGATGGTATTTTTATGAAAAGAATTTAGCTTGGGGGCCGCGGGAACCGCCGATATTGACGGCGTGGGCACGGCAGTCACTGGGAACTTAGACAGGAGAGCAATCCGGAGTCTTGGCCATTCAATTCAAATTGGACACTATTTCACTTTTGTTTCGTTGTTCTTGCGAACTCTGACTACAACTGCCTTGCCCCCACTGGGGTATCGGCGGGAGCCGCGAGGCCCGCCCAAGCGGCGCCTCAACTCCACCACCTAACACATGTAAGCTGGTTTATTAGACTAGCTGCAAGGCTTAACTTATCGACCAGATAGTCCAGAATCAGTCTTACATACCCATAGACTATAATTCACACATAGGTGGGAATGTGGCATCATGACTACAGGAACGACGTGGCACCTTCGGATTTCACGGTCATCTAGTGCAGGCTGCAAATTCTTATGTGGTTTTAGATAGATTCAAGTACTTCGCGGCGGCACAGAGGTCAAGTGGGCAGAAGCCGTTTACGTCAGCAGCGCTCACGGCTACTGTCCACGGCTTTCTGCATGCGGGTCTAGAACGCCCAATGTACCTGAAATCGGTAAATACGCGGGATTGACAGGAGACATTTTGTCACGGGATATTCGCTGCACACCCAGGAGGGGCCTTCAGCCCTGCGCCTCTTAGGGTGGAAACGCTCGACTTGGGGTTGCAAGCTGGTACCGTTTCTGTAGAGGTGACGATGAAACGGAGTTGAGAAATCCTGCTCGGCGGAAATTACCAGGCAAACAATGCCATTGTTCACGGCTGTAGCGTTGCCTTGAGTTGTATCAGCTGCTTGGCAGTGGTCACACGTTCCTCTCGCTCCGTCGGCCACACTGATGAATTCGATCCGGCGCAGAATGCAAGATGGCAATCGCACATGGTCTTTTCAAGGGCGCGTTGATGACGTCTGCATTTGCTTCTGCACTCTGCATTGGCACCTGCATGGCAGAAACGTGCTACTCCATCAAGGTTGCAGCACCTGCCACTCAAGGTGGTCAGCTGGGGGCTCGATGAGGCTGGGGAAGTGACCTCGGGACTTCGCCTCCCGGGGGCTCCTGGTTCGGGTTGCAATAGTGGTTCGGTGCTCAGAAATTCGGCCACTACAAACGACATGTGACCTCGGACGCTCTCGCAAATACACCGAGGACGGCATTATGATAAAGTTTAATCTTCATGCAAGCGAGCTGCTCGCTCTTCCTTTGAAGCAGAAGGGAATGAAACATGAACAGCGCTGGGACCCCACACACGAGACACTGTGGTCTACGGATTACGGAGTAACGATCGCAAAATCATGACCGAGTCCAGTAACAACTTGAAGAGACTTTGTAGGATTTCTGCCCGGGTTGTTGGAGCAAGTTGCGGACCATCAGCCTTAGAGCCGACACAGAAACAATCACACAACAGAATGTTTCGCTAGGTCTCGGTTGTCTCTTTCTACAAAACAAAATAGCAGCAGCATCATATGTACTACATGCAGGAAGACGATGTAATTATACGTACGGAGTACTATACACACGCTTCTTGCTCGCGAAATAGGAGTGTATCCCGCATGGTCCATTTATCCATCCTCTTCCCCGGATATGCCAGCTGGCCCGTGCCAACCCTTCCCCACGTTTTGGGCGGGTCTTTCCCCGGCGGATCCAGAGAGCATCCTTGGCAAAAATAATCCCTGTCTTTGACTTCGTACCATCGCTTGGTTCTAGTGCAGCTAGCACCAAGCACCAAGCTACTTAGTCTAAATAATTACGAGGAATGAGCTAGAAATACCTAATTGTTCTCTCATGATGATGTGTCACGACAGTAGTTTGCAGCAGCAAGATTTCACCACGGACTTCAAGCAAGTGAAACGTAAACAAAAGTGAATCTCGCTGTCGTCACTATCCCGTTACGATGGGAGAGATGAGCAGATCGCCACGCCGGAAGATCATACCGGACCAGTTTACTTTTAGAACACGCGGCAACGAGAACGGCAATGCGAAAGAGTAGGGGAAAAATGCAAGAGATAAAATGCGATAAATTCAGAATTGAGCATTTACCGTTTCGTGTCAATCTACTTCATAGCAGCGCTTCCTATACACATTGATCCTCCGGGATTCATGCCGTCGGTCCATCATGCGCGAATCATATCATGCTGTGCGCGTCGCGCCTTCAGGTACACACACACAGTTCATAGGGCTAGGCCGCACGATGGAGGCGGCCAATAAATGAGGATTGTGACGGCACGCCAGCTCCGGCGGCCGAATAGAAACGACGGCGGTGGTGCACAGGAAGAGAGCCGCACAGAATCGTGACAGCGGCTCGGGCCGGTATCTCTATTCAATGCTTACTAAGCAATTTGACGACGACTTTCTTTTCCCAGGAATGAGCCATCTTAGAGGTTTGTGATGATTTGACCCAGAGCACTGGCAGAAAGCCCTTTCTGGTGGTGTACAGGTGTTTGTGGCCCGCATAGCTGCGTCATGATTTCATCATGACCGCGCTGAGTCTTCGCATTCATTCCGACCTCTGCCTTGACTGCTGAGGACAACTGTCCTCGCACAACTCATTTTACGAAATGAGGGTCTGAGGGAAGAGCCGACAAATGAACTGAGAAATCGGACCCGCTCGCTCCGGACTGAACATAAGGCCAAGTCAGCTCGACGTATTTCGATGGATTTCCAAGCTGAGTGCGTTTTGGTGACCAGATCTGCAGAGCCGGCCTGTATCTAGTAAGTAGTCGTAACGCTGGTCGATGCAAGGCTGGAGTCCATGGACACGCTACCAGTTATTGCAATGCCGATACTCTGTTCTCAGCTCGAGCTATATGTGACATCACCCCCCCCCCCCTTTTTTTTTTTTTTTTTTTTTTTTTTTTTTTTTTTTTTTTTTGCTCTGCTTCTTAGTTTCTACAAAGAACACTCAGTAGAGCATCTCTTGGACAGCATCCATGTATGGACTCGCACACATATTGCCAACCTCCCCTCAACTCCAGTTGCCGAGTTGACATATGCTCGCTCGGATCGTGGACGGGCTGCCGCTTGCTGACGTTTATGCCGAATATCACTGATCGCAGGACGGGTTGCCAGTCATGGAACTCGAAAGACTTTATGCTGGCGTTCTGCAGAAGACGCTTGCCCTGCGCTCTGAGTTCGATATCCAGTCTTGCTTTTCCACACCAAATCAATAATTCCCGAGGCTATCCCAAAGCCAAACTATTGGGTGTACACTGGGGGTCACGTAAATAGTTCTCTTCTTCGTCGTCTCAATCGGGTCTGGTTTGTTCGTTGTTGTGTAGAGAAAACTAACTAAGGGGACGATTGGTTCCGTTTATTTTGAGCATGGCGAGTCATAAACTGGCGCCAACTTCTCTCTGCTTGGTTCAGCGTTTATTTTGAGCAACAATTCAATGCCAAATAAACTCAATTTATTTTGAACCAACGCGAATCACGAAGGAAAGCCTCTAATTGGCCACAAACCGCACGAAGACCCATAAACGCTATAAACAGGTCCGAGGCTATTTATTACGTTTATTTTATACCAATACCAAAAATTAGCCGATAATTATAAGCGGTCCATAATAGGTATAATATCTATAACGTTTAAAATAACGGTCCGGTAATAATATTAAACGCTAATGCATAATATATTATTTCGTATTTTTTCGTAATCTCTATAACCTTATACTTCAACATTTTATAATAAATTTTATTATTTCTCCCCCTTTTGATAATTCCTTTAATCGCCGGCGCCAATTAATAGCGGTTCTTATTATATTAACTGCCTTAAAGATATATCAAATCAATAACACCATATTCGGGCTACGATATAATCTCTTTGCAGCAACGCCACAAAGCTTCATAAAAATTATTAAAATCTTTAATCGAAATGATACGAAACTAGCGCGGTTATCTCGTATAAAGCCATTAACTTTTGATACCCTAAAAAACTAGTTAGCTTAAAACGGATATATTTATAATTCGCAGTGGACTATACTACAGACCAAACTTACGATATTTCTATATATCACGTTTTAAAAGTATATAATAAGGAATATAGTTAACGAGTTTGGAGTAAATATAAAAACTACGGTCAAGTTAATTATATACCAATACGGTCCCAAATTTTATCAAACTCACCAATTCCCAAGCATTTCAAAAAAATTCTCAATGGCTATATCTTTTTAGCGGCCTCAAATATCAAATCGCTAGATCTAACGCCCCCAGCGCGGCTTAGATTCAACCCTAAATTTTGGCCATTTTTTAAAAACTATTTGGGCACCATTGACGGCTCGTATTTCCTATCTAAAATACCGAACAAATTAACAATAGCATATCACAATCGCAAAAACTTTATAAGCCAAAATATAATAACGGCGTATGATTTTAATAAAAGATTCGTATATCTATTAGCTAACTAAAAAAAGGCAACAAATAATGCCCGCATTTATCAAAACTATATAATTAAGGATTTTCATATTTCTAAAAGGCATTTCTACCTCGCTAACGCCAGTTTTAGGTATAATCGGAGGCTTTTAACGTTTATAAAAAATATTCGTTATTAATTAAACGAATCGGCAACATTAAATTTAAAACTTATAAGCGAGGCAGAATTATATAACCTATATCACTTATTAACGAGGATGATTATCGAAAAGATATTTAGTATATTTAAAAAGAAATTCACGATTTATCGCCAACCTAATAATATTTTTCTAAATATTTAAACGAAATCATCTATATTATCGCCGGCATATATAACTTTATCTTAAATAAGAAGGATAGGATTGATAACGTATAGGAATGGAAAGACTTTGACCCTACGTAATACGTCAACGATATTTAAGCGAAAGATAGCGCGGGTACAATCTTTATTACCAACGATACGAAAACGAATGAAGATAATCCGATAATAAAAAGCGGCGATAAATATCTACGACGATATAGCGGTCGTATAAAGGAATATTAAAGCAACGCGCGTTAAAGGAATTCATTCGGACTAACGACGAAAACTATCAAATTTAATTGAAAAAATATATATATAAAAAAGAAAAAGTATATATATACATAAGTAATATGGCAGGTTATAATATAGATTATTATAGAGATTAGTAGCAAGGTTGGCGTAGCGGGCTATTTTATAAGATTTGATAGATTTCGGGTTCAAAAATGATTTAAAAAAACATTTAAATGAATCACAATATTAATAGATAAAGGCCTAAGATTTAAAGATTAAAAATTCCCCTAAAAATCAAAGATATAATTCTAATTTATTTTTCGAAAATGCCTCCGCAACATATACGCATATTTATCAATAAATTTTGAAATTATAGCTCCTCGAGCAATATAAGACCATATTCAATATTACTGCCCATACTAATTATATAATATATTATATTTCCTTAAATTTAGCCAATTGCGTGATTTTGTTTTCAAAAAGATACCTTTTTAAAAAATCTCTAAAACCATCAACCTACTATTTTAGCCTTATACGCATAAAGCTACCATAAAACTGCTATAACACCATATAACCAAATATCACCAAAACTCTTAACCATTATAAAAAATATAAAAAATCTGAATTAATAAATCGATCAGAAATTACATAATTATTAATATTTATATTTTTACTTTTTTAAAATAAGGTATTAGCAATTATAAGAGAATTCGTTCGTTAAAATGATATTTGTTCGAATTATGCGTAACCAATTAATCAATAATTTTTAAATTTCTACCCTCACTTTTAGCCCTATGAAAAACTTTAACCCTATAACTAACAATCTTTTAAACCTCGTCGACATCAAACTTTGGCCCTTTTCTCTTAAACCCAAATTCATTTGCCTACGATATATTACTATCCGAATCGAAATTTTCATAATCCGAACCATATACCCACATCTTCTATAACCACGCCTAACGCTTACCTAATGCATAACGACCCAAAATCACCATAAAATTGTTAAGCTCCGCGCTATAAAGGACTCTTATCTAACTTTTATCCCTCTTCAATATATTGGCAAGGTTCATAGCTAACGCGTTCCTTTTACGGATTTAATAAAACCCAATTAATTCCCTATCTAAAATCAATAAATTTAAGCGATCCATCAAAATAATAGCTTTTGCAATACCGCCGCGATTTTTTATTAAAAAGTAATTCACTAAAATCAAAATTAATATAAATACCGCAATTACCGACTTTCGCCAATATAAAATCCTTTTTCATATCGGCATCTTATAAACAATATTGCCTTACGCAGCTTTTTTCCCCAAAAAATTCGACTATCAATAAAAATAATTTTATTTTACCGAACTTTTTACTATACTTTTCCTTCTAAGACTTTATAGCGAATATCCCCTAATATCTATCTAGCTTTTTGCCCTTAAGGATGAATAATATAACGAGATTATTAATAGCGGAGGCGAATTCCTAGCTACGAATTTTCTTATTAACTAGGGTAATAGAAAGCATTGAGCTATCATCATTATCATTATCGTCACCTCTAACAGCTTTTTTGGTTCTACTCGTTATAACGTATGCCGCCGTTTAGAGATTTATAGCATCATCACCGTTAGCGGTAACGACTTCTCCCTAAAGCTTTATATACTAATCCTCGCAAGGACAACCAGCTTTCGCGAAACGCTTTTATTTAAAGTTCCCTATATATATTAATTACCGCCCATTCTATTGATTAAAAGAAAAAAAGCTAATTTACCTTTTTATAACTCCTCTAATTCCTTTAGATTTAGGTCCTATATGCCAATAGCATTTCTGTTACCCTAGCCAAATCGGCCCTATCTATTGAAACTATAGCGCTACCAATCCCTAACTATCTCCTTGATATAATACAAACGGTTTTTCATTTGATTCGGGGCGCAATTATAATTAAAACGATTAAAAATAGCCTTCGAAACGTCCGTAAAAACCTGATTCTTAAAGGTGCTATCCAAAACGAAATCTATGATTTATATCTCCACCATCTTATCTAATATAAACTCGGTCCGTTGATCAATCTACGAAAACGCTATAAGGGCAAAAATTACAATTATTTTATCGGCGATAACGATAGCAATTGAAGCAATTTGCCTAAAGATCAAATCAATATCTCCAACCTCGTTAGCGCTAAAGTTAATAGGAGTAAAAGCGACGATAATTTCGCTAGCTTACGTAATAATAGCTTGTATAGCAATAGTTTACGTAGCAATGATTATGCTAACTTATAAATCAATAATCACGCTAACCTATAAAAAGATATCGCTATTGGTCAAAGATATACTCGCCCGCGCTAAAACAGCCACAGCTTCATCGTATTGCAATACGAAGAGCTTTTACGAAAGCTTTTTGATCCTCCGGCCAATTATAGTAATAAAATAGGATAGGTAGTAAAGATAAAATTAACAGCGAGGTATATATACTAAGAAAAACGGTATAAAAAATAAAGATTAACTTAATTCTTATACCTAATCCTACCGACGAGCCACCTCTTAATCCCCCGCCGAGCTACCAACTCCCTCCTCTTCCCACTAATTTCCCTCCTCCGAACCTCCTCTAATATAAAGATTTACACGAAAGCGCTTTACGATTCAAAACTAAATTAAGCCCTCGCTAATACATATACCCTCTCGCCACAAAACCAAATAAATCGGTATTCCCCCTATAGAGTTGGAAGCCAGCCCACCATTTACGAATAGATTAGCTTTATCTTATAGCACGCATAATCGAACCTTTGACTTTAGCGGCTTAAAGAATACACTTTATCGTTACTAAATATACGCTGATTTTTGGTAATAAGCAGATATACGAATTATCTCTCCTTTATACTCTATATTTTTTATATATTCCGGTTTTTTTTTTATATTTCGGCGAAAAGCGAAATGTTACTAAAATTTCGAGATATAAAGTCATAATAAAGGTATTTTATTAACGACGAAAAAAATAAATTAAATGCTTGGTTCAAGCGGGTATATAGGGCTTTTCTAATAGGTTTTTAGTGGGTCTTTAGTGAGAGCGTGGCACGAAATAAACTGACTCTCGGCTTGGCACTCGCTGCGCGGGAAAAGTGCCTAGGATCCAAAATAAACTGGCCGAAATAAACGGAACCAATTGCCCCCTGAACGGCCGGTGGCGGTTGAAGCCAGTTGGGGCCAGATTGGGATGACTAATCATCCCCTGGCCACCCACTGGTTCTGCCACCGCCTTGTGCAGGGGCAGGGGTAGATAGCTAAAGCCAACTACCCAAATCTGCCGTAGCCCCCTGCCTATTCGGCAGGAAGCCCTAACTAGCTAATTCACTCAACACAAGCACATGGAATTATATACCTAGGTAACTTCTCTCCACTGCCGTATAGCTTTATAGACGCTTCAGGCATACCGAAATACTAGCAGAGCGGGCAGTAAATCAGATAAATTTGATTCAAATCAAATACACTTTTTCAGACTCAAATCAAATAAAGAGAAAATGAAGCTAAATTCAAATCAAATAAAAGGTGGGCCATATTTGATTAATCCAAATTAAATAGATAAACTAGCTGGCCTTATATAAAATGGATTGTAAAGCTTAATTATCGCTTATTAGGATAATTATATAATTATCAATCAAACCGGAATTTAACGATATATTTGATTTAAAAATTTAAAATTCAATTGTCTAAATTTTTTTTTTTAAAAAAAAAATATTTTCAAAGTTCAATATATCCTAAGACTTTCAACTTCGCTAAATTTCTTATTTTTTAATAACGGTATTTTTTAAGTATTGAAAAATTAATATTTTGAAATATTTAAAATATTTAGCTGAATAGATTAATCTATAAACTTCGGGCGATGTGCCATAGGAGAAGCCTGTTACTAGAAAAGTAAAAAAAAAAAAAAAAACGTATAAGGATTCAAATTATCCAAATCAAATCAAATCAGGCCTCTAATTAATCAAATTCACAGAGATTTTATTCAAATCAAATCAAATTAGACCCTCCGATTTGATTTGAGTTGATTTGATGCCCGCCCTGGATACTAGACCAGGCTTTATCGCCTGGAAGCTTCGGCTTCTGGAGCTGATTGTCAACCTTGAATGCGTGCTATGACATCGTCGCCTTGCTTTACATCGAGGACGGCGGCGTGCACAAACATGCGGCATGGATCATTTCACGTGCTGGAAAGCTTGCAAGTTTCTCAGATAAGGCGCACAGACGGGAATGTGGCAGATGTGGGCCACACATACCGTTCTGTCCTGTTTTATATTGGGATCCGGAGCGGTATCACAACGGCCAAGCGGACGTTGTTGGCTACTGGGCTGAGCTGCGCATCTTCAGAGGTGTTATACTCTTTGATCGCGGCGAAAATGAGGAGGTAAGTGACTGCCCCCGCTCAAGTATGTTTCCAGGCTCGCACGTGGAAAGGAGATGAGTGTTTCTCGGAGCACCCGAGACTTGGGCGCCATGTACGTGGACATGAAGTGGATCAGGGCAGACTGAGACTACGTCAAATTGTAACGGCATATATCTATGCATCAAATCGCGCATAACCCTGGCGTCGCCGCCGGAGGATCAATTCAACGACATTGTCGAATTCTTCTTGTCTCCCAGCCCACAGCTCAGAGGCTGCCCTGTCCCAATGACGATGAGTACGGCGAAGAAATGGCGATGGCATCCATATGACGGCATGGCTCACCATCGCATCTTCAAGCACCTCCATGAGATACCAACACGACCAATGCGCGACGAGTGCAGACTAAGTCACTCTCAACATTTCCCGCGAACTCCGTTGGCCGGCATGTCAGGAAGGAAGAGAAAATCTTCTGTGTATGGACAGCTACCAAGGAATGTCAAAGAGTAGGCAGAGTAATCTCGACCGCGGTGGAACATAGTCACTGCCTGATGGTGGGCCCGAAATACATCAGTGTCACATTGCTGTGGGCGAAATGCGCAATAAGGAGGCAGGGGCCAGGGAGCCATTTGATGATGATGGTGCATGAGAGAAGCTGCTGTGGGACAAGTCATTACGCCCACATCCATATATCTCGGTGATTTTGCGGAGACGGCAATCAAATAAATGCAGCCAACGATAAGAAACGTGGGAGGCCGCCATATTTCTTTGATACTTGATAATTGAGCCTTGGTGCCGGTGGAAAAATTATGGCCTATGGCTACCCACTATAGTTATTGCACAAACAATCGGATATAGGCTTCGTTGAACGCAGGTTTTGGGAAACTAGTTACCATTATACTTCTGAGCTGTTAAAGAATTGGCACACATTGTCTCGACTGCACTGTGGTATAGAAAGCTCTGCTGCTTCCATCGAAATTGCGATCACCTGGGCACCTTATCCTTATCCAGCGAAGGCGCTTTGGCTTCTCGTTTGTGGGCTCATAACTGATTGAGTGCTAATCCTTCCTAGTTTGGTCGCTCGCTAAAGACGTCGATCATGAAGCATCTGTGATTGCCGCTACTTAGTACTTAGCAAATGATGATTCCCGCCCAGCGAGCTGAAGTAAAGGAGTATCTAAGAGGCAGAACGATGTGATCGTGCTCT
Source organism: Ophiognomonia clavigignenti-juglandacearum (assembly GCA_003671545.1). Taxonomy (NCBI): domain Eukaryota; kingdom Fungi; phylum Ascomycota; class Sordariomycetes; order Diaporthales; family Gnomoniaceae; genus Ophiognomonia; species Ophiognomonia clavigignenti-juglandacearum. The sequence continues at coordinate 378,859 of PYFS01001660.1, read as the reverse complement.
GCGACTATATTTATATCAAGCCTCGAGGCGCTTACTCGATTCCACGGAAGTTACCCTTTCTCCCGCAACCTTCTAGTTCCCAAGCCTCGTCATCCTTTACAGCACTTCCTAATTCGGTCACTCCTTGACTAGTCAATTCGTTTTACAAATTTAGTCCAGGATGTATTTCTCCAAGGCCCTTTTCGCGTCAATCTTCGTGGCATCCGCCGTTGCGGCTCCCCTCTGTGAGTCCTTCAACCCAGAAGCAACTTCTCCGGATAGACCAAATAGCTGACCACTACCTTCCGCAGCCATCGACACAACTGACAGCACCGGAGCTGCAGTCAACGAGCTGGTTCGCCGCACCCTGAGCCCCGTGACCGGCGCGGTCACCCAGGCGACGGCAGACGTCCACGAGTTTGGGGAGGATCTGAGGGACAATCTGAACGGTGCCGTTGCCAAGACTTTGAACACGACTGTTCCCGCCATCGAGAACAAGGTGAACAATGTTGTTGGCGGCGTCCCAGTCGTCGGTGGTACCGCGAGCAGCACTTTGAAATCCGTGGAGGGCACGGCTAGTGGAGTGACCGCAACTGTTCCGGGCACTCTTCGTTTGGGCGAGGACATGTTTGAGGATGTTTATTCCACTGCTGAGGATACGATCAACACTGCTATAGATGCTGTTAATTGATAAAAACAACAGTATCCCCTCCAGGGTCGATAGTTTTATCCCATTTTATAACCTGGAATTCCGTTCCTCTTCCAAGTTTCCTGATCAATAGCCAAGTATAATAGCGCTGAGCTAGGAAGGAGTATCCTCTTCATGGCCTTGCTAAGAGTGGACTTTGATGGCAGAATGACTCGTTAATCTAAAAGATCTAATCCATCTCTTTAGTAGCCAAGGGTAATGATGCTGAGCTAGAAAGGAGTATCCTCTCCTTGGCCTCGCTTGCGACCAGAAATAGAAGCTTGGCTTTGAAACCACCATGTCAACCGAGGTCTATATGCTCGTTTGAGTTGTCATCAACGAGTTTTCACCTTCCTGCCATGTAGACTTGTCGACAGTTGTGGAGGTTGAATTAGATTGCGATGAAATGCAGATATATTTAAAGCACGTTGAATCCCCCGAGTATCTAGTAGTTTATGTATATTTTTACCGTTCACAACTAGCTCTTTCCCCCCGCCTCTCTAGCTGCAAATCTGAGTCTCTATATCTACTCCAGACTATTCTACCTAGGTATCATAATTCAATATGCGTTCCTTCGATCTCATCATCCTCGCCGCTGTTGGCCTTGTCGTGTAAGAACCCCCTTCTTTCTCCAGAATCGACAAATGCCACAAATTTTGTCAATTTCCGAGGTCACGTACCAATATCCAGGCCTATACTAACCGCTTTCCATAATTCAGCGCTCAGACCGACTACGTGACCTGCTCCTGCGACGGCGCTTACGACGCGCCCGCGACTGTTCAATGCTGTCAGGGCGCCCAGGGCGTTGGTGGCATTGCTGTCTGCTTCGACCCCCCCTCAGATTGGACATCCTGCTGCGCGGCCGAGGCTACCTGCTAGATGGAAATACTTCGTCGTGACCTGGCCGGAATTGCGGCGGTATGGATCGGCTGTGATCTGGACGACTTGACGAGAACGCTATGGACACTTGTATGGGGACTTGGGAAGTGTATGTGTAGCTAGAAGTGTAACGGATTACTTTATTCGACGGAAAAATCCGAGCCTGGACGGCGTTGAGAGGCTTCTTTGTCCCTAGACCCATAACACTACGCCTACGTTCCGACCTTGGGAACACTGCTGTCAAGTTCACGCGAGGATCATTGTGAAGTCGAGAAAGGATTCCAAGATTGGCAGTCGTAGTTACTACTCGGCGAAAATGCGGAGGAAGCCTCCCTCCACTTAAGTGTATGCGCTTAGCACAAACAAATTCGGAGAAATGCTTCGCTTCGGGACTATAGGTATCGGTTTTCTATCTTTAGCCAAGCAGATTTCCTTCAGCTAGCATGTTTAGGAATCACATCAGTACGGCTCTGATGTGATGCTTCATAGGATTCAAGGTGAAGGAGAGCGTCTGTTACGGTTTAACTAGAACCCAGCCACCAGCCTACCTTGTCCCAAGAAGGACACAAGTCAGTCAACTGCCAGTTGACTGTCCTACTGGATTATATGCACGTACCGTCACAGTGTCTGTACTCTATATATGCAGGTAAAGGAAGAAAAGATGGGCTTGTTCTTTCACGGCTTTTGTTTGTCTATCTATTTGGCCCTTTGGGCTTCTACTTACGTATCTAGTTTGTGGAGTTGAGGTTGAGGTACGGCTGGATCTCGCGGCAGATCGATACCAGCCCACGATGCCCTCACTTTTGCCGTTTTGAGTCTAGCCGGCGGAGACTCGCGCCACCCTACAGGTGCAATTATCTAAGTAAACCCGAAAACTTGGACAATGCAAGTTGAGCCGAGAACAGCTAGAGACCCACCGGTAATCCTCTTGGGGTTCTGGCCACTAAATCAACATCCTTGATCCATTTGTGCCTAGCCGATACCTGACATCGAAGCAGTGGCAGTATTCGAGGATACATTGTTGGTATCGATTCATCTAGATGCATGTGATGTGCCACGAATATTGCTGTCGCCTTCCCAAATTTGTGCGCCCCGTCTATCAGCTGGCCTCAGGCGCCTCCGACCATACTGTGCCCGCATGATATCTCGGTACTGGGCACACTGCATAATATTGCATTATCGTGTCCTAGGGTCCTGCACATGTAGGTCCATGTGGGCCTTGAATCCCGGAAAGACACGACTACCACTACCAACATCCACGACGTGCAGGCCCTGTAGGTGAGTATCTCCTCATCTTAGATTTGCCGGAAGCCAGAGTGTGGCTCACTGCCTTCTTCAGCATCAGGCATTTACAAGGACTCGAGGAACAGAATGGCGCTTCCAAAGTCGACTCTGGCTTTGATAGTGGCCGCCGCACTTTGCCTTGTACAGATCGCCCGATATCTGTTTTACAACCTTGGATCTACCCTTACCTAGGTAATGTACACCTGGGCATGTCTTTGGCGAGTGAAGGGGGCCGTGCAATCAGGAGATATTCACTTATCACCCTGCAAGCCATTCAGTGATTCACGCACTTTGCTAACCTTGAATGTGTAGTTGTCCAAATCCATTTTCAAAATCCCTTAGCATAATATTCATGCCCGTTCTTTGCCAAGCAGAGGTGCCCGTACTAACGTTGAACCTCCCGACCAGAGTCCATGCACACAATGTCGCCCATTTCCACAAGCTCAACATCGGAAGCGTCACCCCGGGGTTGACATCTAGTCTTGTCGTCCAGTGGCTTGGACCAGTCGCTGAGGGGGGCATGGGGATACTCCACGGTATTGTGTGATTCGCTTGATAGGAGCCGACCTACGAAAGACCGTGCGGAAGGCATGCAGCAGCATATAATGCTGACGTGGCACTCTAAAACGCTGAGGGTAGTTACTCCAACATTGTTGTCTGCTAGTTTGTCAGCTTATAACACTCAGAAAATACCCATAGTATGCTGTCTGAACTCGTCTGGGATGTCAGGGGTCGCAGTATACGCCCATCAACAGCCAGTCGAAGTTCAGCACTCACAAGTTGGGTTTACAGTTGTCGAATATGTGATCAGGCCACTCAATCTGACTATGCTGAAGACCGTAATTCTACATGCCGTTTCGCACTATCAGATCAGGTGTATCTTGCTGCATCCAAAAGCCTCGAGCTTCTGAAGACTTGGGGGAACTTACAGGATTCCCGTGCCGAATAAGACAATCAGCTCTAATTTCCTCTTCTTTGAGACGTTCAACCTCATGAGTTGCGGAATAGGCAATGACAATACCCATATGTCGGTGGTGATATTGATAGCAGAGTGTGCCCACCAGAAAATGTTGGCATTGATGCATTTGTCCTCAGCCTGACCAGCCCAGCCAACCCAGATATACTCAAGGGGATGACATGAAAATATGACCACGATGGTTGTCGAGATCACGAATGCCATGCATCCTGCCATGGTGGCCAAGCATACAGTGCGAAACGATGGCGATGGAAAAACGGCGAGATACAGACAGAGCATCGCCACCTTCGTCAATCCAACCACTGGAATGTAGAAAATCTCGGCGAGCCAAGTGAACTGTTCTCGTCCACAACGACGTCAGTGACATTTCCCAGGATGGACAACGGTGACGGCTATCGTCAACTTTGGAAACGGAACATACTTTGACTGCTTGGTTGATGGCCTCTTCTTGGAGAGTCCATATGTCTTTGCCGAACCCATGCTTCGTCACTATCGAGACGTGTAAGCCTTTGACTCCGTTGACTATCTTGAACCCAGAGTTATGTAACGAGACGCTAGGCCGTTACGCTGGTCATGGGTACTGACTGAGGAATTCACAAGCATCCATGGCAAAAGCAAAAGCCAGAGCCAGAGCGGCACACAAGTCGGCCATTCCAAGAGTCTTTCGCAGTGCGCTGTCCCACACTCTCATGACAACGAAGAAAATGGAAATGCTCCCGGCTATACCGGTGACCAGAGGACTCGTCATCGAGTTGTCACGGACAGAATCGCCGCACATGGTTGCTGTCGTGTTTTTGAATGCTGAGCCCCTGTTGCTTAGTTGCGATTCACATAGACGCCAGAAAGTCTCGAAGGAAGAAGCAAGAAGGGCCGCATACACAGAACATCTACAATGCTGCATGCTGTAGTTGCACAAGAACTGACCGAGTTCAGCAGTGAATCGTCTGCACATATGCAGCCCCATCTCGAGGCGGTGCATGTGGATTTCGCTAAGGATTCTTGTAGGCATGAAATCTAAAAAAAACCTTTATCAATTATCTGAAGATCTTATCAGGAGCCGTAGGAACCTTGACCAGTCAAACTCACTGCACACGATGAGACATCGAAGAGGTGCTGAGCATGACTGAGCGCGACCATGCTCAAAAAGCAGACTGCTGCAAGCCACTTCATAGTTCCACAAGCCTTCAAAATAGGGGCTCGATGTTGAATTGAAGCCCAGGACAGGTCTTTGATATGCACCACGCACAGATATATCACTTCGAAGTCAGAGCAAGGCGATACGATGGCATGCGATTCATATTAAGACCCCGGACTCGTTGGCTCGACCAACGGTGACATTAGGACTAATCTTATTTCACTGACCGGCTGTAAGGGAATTCGCTTGTAGCTTTGTCTCACCTGCATCGTTGCCAGGGGTGGAGAATATCCTATCCAAACTAGATACTGGAGCTGCGACTTCTTGAAAGTGAATATTACGATTGTCCGCGTTCCGATGAGTTTCACAAAAGTCCTTCGCTTATCTCGTGGAAGGGAAGGTGCGTTGTTGGCGAACGTCGTCGCTGAGTACTAAGTACTTCCGGGATGGCTCATTGCAAGGCTGAGGAAGATGGCGATTTCTCAATTTCCCACCTTCATTTATCCACACAGTGGTCCCAGCTCGACAAACATGTACTCACTGTACATGTCCTCCGATGCGTTTAGAATCGGAGGCTGACATCGGTGCTTGCGAAGTTCTTGTGGGGCCTCGAGCTCGCGATACCGTGAATACAAACGTTGACCATCTCAGCCCAGGGCCTTTGGGGCGTGTACCGCGTAGGCATGGAAGGAGCGATACGACCACAGAGAGGCTCCACATAGGTTTCTACAAGGCTTTGTTTCCGTCTGTACACACCGGTTTCTTCCCTCCCGACAAGCACAATTTGCCTTCCTTGCGGACTTTGCCATCGGGCACTCAACACGCTCGCGGGCACGAGCAAAAACCATGGCATGCCAATTACTTGTACTTATGGCCAACAATCCGACAATCATCATCCTATCCATGCTTGGATGATCATCCGAGCAGTACCCACCTCCAGCCATCTCAGAGCATACCAAAGTATACAATCTTCAATCTGATTCAAAACTTGGAAACGCTTGAAGGCGCCATCCCGGACCCGCTCTCTAATCTGTGATTTATGACCACGAGCGCTTTCTGGCCATTCATGATTGTTACCGATTTCTCGGGTCTGTGGATCTGTGCGGATCTTGAGGATTACGAGGAACCGTTCGGAAGTACCGGATTGTATATGCGATGGCTACGTGGGACGGAGGTAGGGATGATTTGGAAGCTCGCTTGTGCCGTTGGCTGCTAGCTTGCCAGGGGGACTTTCAGGGACCAAAGTCTCCACACACTGCCAACATCCACGACATGCGCCGAGTATCTCTTCATTTCAAACTTGCCGAAAGTATGGCTCCTTGCCCGCGTCTTCATCATTGACAAGAACTCGCAAGTGCTCGACAAAATGGCGCACACAAATTCGTCCATGTATGCATCGTTGGATCCAAAGTCGGCGCTAGCCCTGACAGTGGCCTTGCTTTGTCTCGTTCAAATTGTCCGATACCTATTCCACAGCCTCTGGTCCACGCATAATCTTCCATCAGGGCCGAAGCCACTCCCTGTCATTGGAAACCTGCACCAGCTACCAAAGTCTCGCCAGTGGTACGAATTCTACCAATGGAGCAAGAAATACGGATCGGTCATGTACTTGAGCATGGCTGGACAGCCTTTGGTTGTACTATCTTCCGACGCAGCTGCCCAAGCTCTTTTGTCACGACGCGGAGCTCAGTATTCTGACAGGCCACGTAGAGTTATGGTATGTTGTCTAGACTGCAACGTTTTGGTTGCTGAACATGAGGAGCATAACTAACGATAACGACTCCAGTGTGGAGAGCTAGTCACTAAGGGCATGCACATGCTGCTCCGCCCATACGATACCGCGTACCGACTTCACCAGCGTATGGAAGCTCCTCTGCTCAACATCCGAGCAGCGCAATATTATCAGCCATTGCAAGAACTCGAGTCGAGGCAGCTCATCATCGACATCCTTCAGAGCTCTGAGGTACGTCATGGAGACAAGCCCAAGTCCATCGATTTCCATCACCATTTCGAACGCGCAATGGCAAGCTTCATCTACTGCCTGTCCTACGGCTATCGCTTGAAAACAGGTCATGAGCAGCAATTAAAAGATGCCAAGCGTGTCCAACACGAGTTTGCTCGGACTGGAGTTGTGGGCGCATATCTTGTGGATGCATTTCCAGTGTTGAATTATCTGCCCACTGTGCTCGCACCTTGGAAGCAAGAGGGCCACGAGCTCTTTCAGCTTGAGGAGAACCTTCACGTTGGCAATCTACTCCAGGGACTGGAGAACAAGGGCTGGAACTTCACGAAGCACTACGCTGAAGGACTGCCCCGAAGCCAAAGGCATGCCTCGTGTTGAGGTTGCGTTCGACCTGGGAATCATGGCGGAGTATATACTACCCAACTCACATCCTCTCAAATTCGAAGAGTTGAAACAAAGTGGCTTTGTACTAACACGAAAAAAGTGCGGCCCTGGACACCTCCACGGTCGCCATGGACTGGTTCTCCGTCGCATGGGCCGTACACGGCAGCTCATGGGTGGGCAAAGCCCAAGCGCTTCTCGACATCGTTGTGGGAAATCGCCTACCGCAGTTCTCTGACCGTGAGAAGCTTGTCTACATCGACGCAATCGTCAACGAGACACTCCGTTGGAGACCTGTCGTCGTGTCCGGTGTCCCACATGCCACTAAGACCGAGGACGTCTACATGGGCCACCGAATTCCTGCTGGATCCATTGTACTGGCAAACCACTTTGCTATAAGTCGAGACGAGGAGGCTTTTGGAAGTCTCACGGAGCAATTCCTACCTGAGAGATGGATAGCTGCGGACGGGACCCTCAAAGATCTGCCCCAGACTGGATTTGGCTTTGGGAGGAGGATATGCACTGGTCGCCACATTGCACGAAATGTGAGTCGGAGTGCATTCATGTTCAGTTCCAGTGTCCCCGTCGGGATATCACTCCTAATGCATGCTCGTAGGGACTCTTCCTGCCAATGGCACGCATGCTATGGGCATTTGATCTGGAAGTCGGAGTTTCCGAGGAAACTGGGGAGCGAGCCGTCATCGACGACATGGCTGGAAGTGAGGGCTTTGTGTTCGTACCAAAGGTCTTCCCGGCGCTGTATACTGCGCGGTCCCCTGCAGTGCGTACATGCATCCAGGACCTGGGCACCACCCATACTGTTGATCACGTTGCGATTCTGGACCAGGCCGGCAAGAACAGGAAAGGTAGACTTGGGGAAAGGTGAACACAGGAAAGTCTCATCTCTGACACTGGCTCTGAGTGACCTCGGACAGAGCCGAGTTGAGGTGCCGTTACATACCTTCGTTATGATACAAAGCGAGGCTACTCGCTGGTCCATGGAAATTGCAATTGGATACCGTACAATGGTCAAAGGTACGAAAGGGTAGCTCGGCGCCAGTGTTCCTCACTACAGAGGGGCAGTTGGCCTTGGCCATTCAGCTCCGGGGAAGCCTACTTTATGTATGAGGATTTGGGCATATGACTTTGGGCATTCGATCTGGGTATTTAACTTTAAGTCTCCGATTCTGGGTGTTCGATAATGAAAGGTTGACTGTGGGTGTTCGCCCTCGCGAGGCTTTTCACGATGAGGAGCACCAGCGCCGAGCTACCCTTTTGTATCCTTGACCATTGTAGGTTGGTCAGACCAAAGTGCGAGTCGAAATGCGTACCCTGTAGTGTAGACGATGGGAATGAGGCATGCGTACGAGGTGTGGTCTATATAAAAAAAGACATGGTGGCGTGTTGGCAGTTTTTATGTATATGGGACCTTTGGTTCTGCATTTTTCGATCTTGTGCGCCTTCCAGGACAGATGTAGTCGGAGCAGGGGTGTGGCTCTGTCAAATAAATGTGGACTGGCTGGAATGATTGCAAACGAATATGGTAGCGCCAACGGTTTCAATATTAAATCCCTGCCTACCTTATCTCACTGCCCACCGCCCCTCCATTTCTCCACCGCCACATTGTCACTGTCCATCAACACTCTAGTCAACTCGTCCAGACTAAATATCATCAAACATCCCAGACTCTTCTTTTGTCCTGCAAACGACGAACGAACACCATGGCTCGCGGACTTCAGAAGGCAAGCACCTTCCCTCCGAGCACACCGGACCCCAAATGCTGACCTCGTTCCTCCCGCAGAAAGAGTCTCAGCAGAAGGCGCTGGCGCTCGCAAAGGCCAAACAGGGCGGCAAGTCGACGCTCAAGGCCGACAAGGGCATGAAATTCCAATGCGTGCGTCCAGCCCGTACTGTACTGTCCCATCCATGGTTTCTGAAATTGCTGACACGGTTGCATTAGTCGGTCTGCAAGAGCGAGGTCGACAATATCACTAACATGAAGGCTCACTGGACCGTAAGTGCTAGGCGCTCCCGCAACCCCTTTCCTCGCTTCAGCAGTGCATGGCTGATTCAGATTATGTCGACTGTTCATAGGCCAAGCATGACAAGCTCCCTGTCCCAACTGATGACTTCGCTAGCATGTCCAAAGCACCGAAGGCCTAGGTGGAAGGACGAGGCATGTTGCCCCTGCAAAATTAGGGACTTTTGATTTTGGCGCTTGGGGCTGGGGGTTGCAGCATGGAGTAGTGTTGCTGTATAGACAGATTTCTTTGTCATGGTAGCGAGGCGATGGGGATAGATCGATAGTTGATTGACTGCCAAAGGCCAATTTCAGAGGCTGAGAGAATTTTGGTTCTTTTGGTTGTGTGTTTCTTATCGGCACAGGTGTCACAGGGAGCTGCTGGTGCCTACCAAGCTAGTACCACCCATATGATCACTCCTCATGACCTAAGCAGGTCCATGTCCTTGACCTGGGATGGAAAGTCACCATTGGATAGTCCATTTCTGCTACCTATCATGCTGGGTATGCTCTGTCTACTGGCCCCCAAGTTTCCGGGGCCTTAATCGATTCACCTGAATCTCCGCCGTGACGCCGACCTATCCACCCGTAAAGAAACCCACAAACCCAAACCAGGCAAGGCCGGAGCCAAGCACTTTCAAATCACCAAGCGTTGGCTCATGATGGACCTCGATCGCAAGCCTCCGTCCCCGTCGTCCCTCTTCGAATGACACGCGATACTTTTTCAGATCCGAGAGTCTCTCACTCCACGTACTCGATCAGCACCGTCGCCTGCTTCAGCTCCGCCTCCTCGATCGTCTTGTCCAGACTAGCAAGGAGATCCACGCCCGCAGGCATGGTCTTGAGCTCAAACGACACGCCCTTGTCTGCCTTGAGCCACTCGTAGATGCGGCGCACAGGATCCGTGACTGCAAACCGGCGGATCGTACGGCCCTCCGGGTGGCGAAATTGGATGCGCGTGATGCCGAGGCCCTGAGCTGGCTCCTCGTGGGGCCGGTCGCTCGCGATGGCGGCGAAAGCGGCGCGCTGGGCATCCTCCTCTTCGCTGGGTGCGTCATCCATGACTTCGTCCTCCGCAGCCTTTCCCTTTCCCTTGTCCAAATCGACTGACTTGGTGAGCGCGTCCGGGTCGTGCACGTTCGCGGCGCTGGTGCTACCACTGCCATTGCCGTTGCCGTTGGCCTCGCCGAGACTGTTGCGCATGGCCAGCTCCAGCATCTCGTCCTCGGTCATGCGGTCGACATCCACGGCGCGCTGTGGTGCCTTCTGCTTGACCACGGGGTTCTTGCTGCTCTTGTCCAACGAGTATCGGTCCAGGAACTCGACCAGCTGTGCGTGGAAGTCCTGAGCCGAGGGGAACGGAATGCCCGACCACACCTTGACCTGCTCCCCGGTGCGTGGATCAATAATAGCCACATGCGGGAAGTTGTCTCGGTTCTCCTGAGCTTGGGCGGGGAAGTAGAAGGTCGAGTACTCGGTAGCGCGGGGATCGGACTTGGAGTATTGCAGGAAGATGAAGTGCTCCTTGACCAAGGCGACTACGGCGTCATCCTTCCAGATGTCACGGTTCAGCGCTTGGCAGTTGAAGTCGCTCATATCCTGCACATTAACCAGCAGCCACTTCTTCTCGTCCTTGCCCGTCTCTCGTGCGTCCTCCCAGAGCAAATTGTTCATAAGATCGTAGGGTGGGCGGAAGAGGTCGGCCAGACGCTGGGCTCGCGTGTTTCCTCCGCCGGAAGCACCACCTGCTGCGGCGGCGAACGTAGGAGCTGCGGGGCCGGGCTCGACAGGGCCAGGGGCGGCTGCGTCGTCATCCCAGATCGACTGTCCGAAGGGGTTGGCTCTCACTGCACCTCGAATGTTAGCAAAGTTCTCTCAAAGGCAGCCCAGTCAAGCTGAAAGTCGGAGCCTGAGGCCTGAGACTTACTGGGTCGGGTAGCGGCTCGTCGACGCATCTCACGCAAGAAAGCCTCGCTTGCTTCGTCGTCTTCGTCTCCCACGCCACCAGGATAGCCGCCGTAACCGCTAGGTGCGACCAGGGTCTCTGTGGTTCTCGCGATGGGGGCGCGCACGCCGTCTGGGCCCAAAGCACCGCCGAGGCCGCTGGCACCACCACCGCCGTACATCTCCTCCTGCAGGCGCCTGGCCATGGCGGCATCGTCGCTCTCTTGTGCAATACGCTGCAAGTTGTTTGCGCCGGCGGGGTCGAGATCGCTGTCGCTCTCGTCTGGGATATCGTCGAAGTCCAGGTCGACAACGCCGTCGTCGTCGTCATCTATGTGGATGACGCCCGCGTTGTCTTGTCGGCCGATACCGCTGCTGCGCGAGGCGCCTTGTGATCGTGAGGGGGCGGCAGGAGCTGTGTTAGAGGAAGTGGCGGCTGCGGAGGGAGGGTGGTTGAAGGAGTTGGCAATTTCGGGATTCTCGAAGAACATGTTGACAGCGGCCATGACGTCGCCCTCGGTCATGCTCAAGCATCCTCGGGCAACCTCGGCGCTCTGGTCGGTGATGCTCATGAACTGAGCAACATTGTCGTCCATCTTGGGTGGTGGGGGCTGCGGTGCGCGCAGTGTGATGGGCAGGTGTAAGTGGATGTCCTTGTTATTGCCTGATCCTGCTTTACGTTGTGCTTTGCCTGGAACGGATCTTGACTCAAGCCGACAAACAGCTTGCAGAGTCAAATTGTTTGTTGAAGAAACTTTGGAGAAAGATTGAAGTCAAGTCGGCAATCGGTGATCAGGGCAAAGATTCGACGGAGTTTAGGTAGGTAGGTATTCCCCTAGCAGGTGCTGGGCCCAGGTAACAGGTGCTACCTAGGTAGGTTTAGCAGCTTGCTTGTGCTTGTGGCGTTAGGTGGGAGGAATCAGGCGACTGCCAATGACGCAACGCCACTGCCTCAAACCCCTGTCCCTGCCTAAAGCGGGACTAAGCGGGTCATCCCGCCTTGTCTCTGCACCCGGAACAAAGATATCCATCCTGCCATCCTCCTCGATTTCACATGTGAGATTTTCTCCTGTACTGCATGGCATGTACTTGTACACTTGTACGATACTTTGTACACGACCTTGGAATGCTCTGCACTGTACAGCAGGCTCTGTAATCGCCTTCAAGAAACAACCAACAGTGGTTTTGCTCTCAAGATAGTCCTTCTACAGACTACCTAGGTATGTCTATACTCTACGTACTCTACATTGCTTGATGCAGCATTGTGAGTGGAGTCTCTGTCACCCTCCTTCTCTCTTCTAGTCTTGCCTTCTATCTCTCCTCTGTCACTTGCTTAGCGTCCTATCTTGGTCCATCTTCTCACCAATCACTGTATGACTGCTGGCTATGGTTGCGCTGAAATGAAGACACACTTTCTCAATACACTCCATATCCCTAGCACAGTATCATCACCACCGTGGAAGGGGGAAGCAGCTGAAGGTTTCTCAGAGTTCTGTCTAAGCAATATTAAGATTTCCACTGTACTACAACGCCTTATTCTCCTTCTTCAGATGCAACCCTATGTCCATATCCCCTTCCAAAATCACACTCACAACTCACTCAAAGCCTCCGCAATAACCTTCCTAACATCCGCACTCCTCTCTCCCTCCTTCGCCATCTCAACCACCTTCCTCATCTCTGCCACAAACTCGTCTACTTTCTCCCCGCGCCCAAACACCCCCTTCTTAACCGCCCTCACAAGAACCAAGCAAGCCTTCGCCCGCGCAAGCCTCTGCGTCTCCACGCCCTCATCCGGCTTGTCCACGTCGAGCGTTGCGAAATAGCCCCTTGCAACCTCTTCCTCCTGCTCCTCAGATACTGCGTCAGACGCAGTCTTGACAGCATCAGCCATCAGATCCTCCACGCACTTATACCACACCTCCCTCCGCACACTGTCAAACTTCCGCGTCCTCAAAAACGGCTCCAGCGCCCCCAACACCGCCTTCAGCACACGCACGGGCTCCGCGCGCATCAGCGCAGGGTTGTACCCTCGCCCCACCGCCTCTGCGGCATTCACCACCGTCCGGTATGCAAGCAGCTCCTTCTCGCGGCTCTTCTTGCCATCCTCGCCGCTCTCCTTCCTGTCCACGTCCATGTCATCCTTATCACCCACATATTCCTCCAGCGTAGGCGTCACAATCCCCACGACATCCTCCCACATGCCCGCGCCCTCCAAATCATCCCGCGCCGCCGCACACTTCCCCAAGCACGCAAACACATGCACCCGATACGCCTCGTTGTTCCGCTTCGCCTCGCGCACCACCACCTTCCGCAGCTGCGCCGCGACGCCCGCGTCCGCGCTCCAGAACGGCTTCGCGAACCGGTGCACGTCCGCCAGCGCCTCGAGCAGCTTCTCCTTGCCATCGAATGTCTTGAGCGCCAGCGCGCGGTCAAAGACCGGCCACAGCTCGCCCATCTGCTTGACATTGACACTGCCCCCCGTCAGGCTCCCCTGCTCCGCGACCGCCTTCGTCGCCGAGCCCGCCGTCAGCGCGCCCGCGTGCTTGAGGCTCCACATGGGCGCGTCGAGCGCGCGGGCGACAAGCCCCACCACCTCGGGCACGAACCGCGTGACGGTGCGCGCGGACCCGGCGTGCGTCTCCCACACGTCCTTGAACGCTTTGGCGACGAACTCGTCCGTGTCGTGCATCCCGAGGTAGCTGAACGGCAGCAGGCTGGCCTCGAGCGCGTTGAAGTGGTCCGGGCTGATCTTGCTCAGCGCCGCCACCACCGCCGCGACCTTCTCGCGCCGCGCCTCGTCCTCGGCCGCAAAGTACAGCGTCGTGAACTTGCCCACAAAGCGCTCGCGCGCGGCGGCGGGCGCATGGCGCATGAGATACGCCGCGGCGCGGGCGTAGCCCGTGCTGACCTCGTCGTTCTTATCGAGGGAGTGCTTTTCGAGGAGCTGCAGGAAGCGGCTTGCGTAGGGCTGGAAGTCGACTGTGTGGCGCGTTGCGAGGGTGCCAAGGACGCGGCCGCAGCCAAGTTTCGTGGGCATGCCGAGGGCAGTCTTGATGGTTTCTTCGAGACCGGCCGCGAGGGCGGGCATGATGGTGGAGTCGACGTTGCGCAGGCAATTTTCAATTGCTTGGAATATTGGGCTTTGGTTCACCATCTGAGAGCGAATTTTGTCGATTTTGCCGCGGTCATCCTCCTTGAAGCGCTGGTAGTAGTAGTTCAAGGCCTCGGGCTCGATAGTGCTAAGTAATCCCAGCATGTGCGTGGTGATGGTGGCGATATAAGGCCGGAGTGCCTGCCCACCCGTTTTCGTGATAGTGATGACCGTTGAGATCGCAAAGCCCTTTACCTCCTCAACACTACTCTCGATACCATTGTCAGATAGCAAGAACGGCAGCGTCGAGGCCATCATGTCCTTTGCAGATGAAGTCACGCCGCCTTCCTCCAGCTGCCGCGTCAGCGTATTCGCCATGCCCATGCAGAGCTTCATCGCTTGCTCACGCACAGAACCCTTGACGTCGTCAAGGACTTTGAGGGCCTTGGTCCAGATCTCAGCATAGTACTTCTCGTACTGCTGGAACGGTCGTCCTCCGATGAGATCCGAGATCGCCGTGCAACTTGCCTGACGCACACGCCATTCCTTGCCGTGGACACTCTTGAGCAGATCCTGCATAATAGCGTCGAAGTGCGTATCAATGACCGCATTGGAGTTCTTAACGAGAGCCTTCCAGATGTCGTTCATCGACCGCTGCACGTTCGGATTGGGATCAAACCGGTACCGGTATAGCTTGGGGTAGAGCTTGGGATCCACCTCCGACTCAGACAAGATGTTGCTGAGCCCGAATCTTCCGAAAGCCGACCGCGTAGACCACGTTGCAGCATTCGACGCAAGCGACATGAACTTGTACACCAGCGTCTGATCGCCGACCTCGTTCGCCAGATTGACAATGTCCTTGTACGACGTGACACTCTTCCCCTCGCCTGTCGGCAGTGCACCAGCCTCAAACAGTTCCGTCTCCTCTTCGACCTTGAGCTGCGTAGCAGACCCGGTGAAAGCGCCCACAAGATCCTTAACCAAGGCGTCCTTCAGCTCCGGGTCTCCCTTCTCGTACACGAGCGACAGTCCACGTGAAGCGGTCTCTTGCACGAGCTCGTCGCGCGCGCTGAGTAGGCGCATAAAGGCAACTTGGCACTCGCGCAGTCGCGATTGGACTTCGGGGAGGTGCGAACAGTGCTGGATGATGCAGAACAGCCAGATACCTGAGGCTTTGAGCAGCGAGGGCTTGGTGGCCTTGCAGTCAGTGAGGATCTTGTTGAGCACCTCCTTGATCTTCTCTGTCCGGCCGCCAAGTCGATACGCATCCGTTGATGATTCGACGTCGACAGTCAACTGGACAATGTCCGAGTCCCAGCGTGCAATGGCCGCAGTGATAGCCTCGCCGATGGAGAAGTGGACCTCCGCTTGCTTGAGCTCGTGAAGTTCGTAAAGCTTGCTGAGGATGGTTTCGAGCACAGCGTCATCCTCCTTGAGTCCAATAGCAAGGCGTCCAAGCGCTGTGATAGCTCGTTCATTGCCCTTCTTGGCTTGCGGTACCAAGACGTCGATGTACGGTGTAACAGAAGCCTCTTCAGGCATGATCGAAGCCGTCCATAGTTGCGTCAAGGTGTCGAAGATGGTTCCCTGTAAGGACCCTGAGGCACCTGTAGCTGCGAGCTCCTCAACTGGAGGCAGCCATTGTTGTGGCTTGGTCTTTGTTGTAACAGGCGCGTCGTGAACTCCAAGAGCCTCGGAAAGGTTTCGTAGCGCAAGGGCCGTGTCATCAGCCAAGTTCTGCACGGCGTCAGTTTTCCGTCTCTTCAAAGGAGGAGGCCCGGAGCTCACCACTCTATCACCCTTCACGACCGCATGAGGATAGTATGTCGCTCTCGACCACAAGTAGCCCAGCGAGAGGAAGGCGCCTTCTACCACGTTCATTTCTGCACCGACGGCTGTCTTCCACATACGACATCTCTGCAGAAGCACGTGATTGACCACGTTGAACAGCTCTGTTGGCACCGCAGGGTGCGCGCCTAGCAGTCCTATCGCGCGCGCCGCGAGCTGTCGCACATCCTTTTTGTTGCTCCTGACGACAAGGAGCAGTCGCTCCAGGCCGTGCACTGCAAGCGGCTCCAGGACCCTGCGCGGACAAAGCGATGCGATCTCGACAAAGGACCGCAAGGCCTCCTCGGCAAGGCTTTTGTCATGCATCGTGCTCGCATCCTCCTGGACACCTTCAAAAGCAGCTCCCAACAGATCTTCGAGCGCAGAATCGTCCAGGCTGGCCAAGTAAAGGCAAATAGTCTCCCGTGCCTGCTTGTCGCCTGTCACCAGGACCTCGAGCTGGCGCTCCCACCCAGGATCGATCTTGAACTCGTCTTTCAACGCAGCCAGGAACAGCATGCGTTTGCAGTATGTGACAGCCTTTGGAAATGCAGCAGGGTCCAGGCCTGTGAAGTTTTGCAAGACTTTCGGTGCATTGAGCGTCGCGCCAACGCCGTAGGGCACTGACCTCTTGAAGAAAGTCCACACCAGCTCGCGCCAGTCGGGCAAGTCCGCAGTGATCTGCTCCTCGCTCACGCGATATGTCCAAGGATCCAGGCCCTTCTGACCCTCCTCGATAACCTCGGTCCTTTCGTCTTTTCTGCCGGCAACCGCGAGCAGATCCACCCATCTCGCGATAGGATCTGAGAAGGGCAAGCACAAATTTGCCCACTTGGTAGCAGCATGGCGTGCGCTGCGAAACACGTCCGAGTCGTCTTCGTTCAGGCTCATGTGCTGCAGAATCAACTTCCGCAGCTCCTCGTCTCTCTTGCCGCCAGACTTGTAGACCGTTGTCAGGATCGACAGCGCTCCCTCGATGTTGCTCACGACATCGGGCGTCGGGTCGTAAGAAAGCGACTTGAACAAGAACACGACCAGCTCCATGAGGCTGGCCGTGTCGATGTCTGAGCCTTTGGCCAGCACGCCCATCGTGTCATACGCCCGCCCGCGAAGGAACGACTGGTCGCGCGGATTGATAGGGCGCTTCTCTTCCTTGGGCACAGGCCAACCCTGCTCCTCCATGATGAACCTCTTGAGCTCCTGGATGAGAGCCGGACCGACGGGAAAGGGTCCGCGCCCAGGCCCGATGCGAGCTACCCAGTTGACGAACTCGAACAGAGCCTTTTGGAGCTTGACCAGCTGGAGGCCATCCGCAGGTGCATCCGTGCCCGTCGCGGCACCCTCGCCAGTGCCAACGTCCCGCTGCACAACAGCTCGGATCTCCTCGCTCCACTTGGCACTTGTCGCCTCAGCTGACTTGCAAAGAAGGCCAAGGATGCGTATCCTGTAAGGCGCCGACAGTGTCAGGTGTGATTTGAACAGCTGCCTTACCCTCTCCTCGTCCTCCAGATTAGCCTTGCTTCGCATGAGCAACGCATCACCCACGCTGTTCACGCGGTAATCTGTATGACTAGCCGCATACACGGCGGGAATGAAGCGCTCCTCGTCGGTGAAGGCGCCGCTCTCCAGCAGCTTAACTGCTCGCACCCTTGTAGTTGCCAGGTCCAAGCCTCCGGGACCCCGCCATGTCTCATCTACGTTGTTCACGTTGAGAAAATTGATGGCTTCGGCGTGGATTGGGTTTGTGATGGGAGCAACACCTGGGGCCGGTACGGTAAGTTGTAGCAGCTGGCCGAGCCAGTAGGCGATTTTCTTAGCATCCTTTGGGTCGTCCAGGCCGATTTCTGCGCGGAAAGCCTCATCCTCCTTGCTTCCTCGTGCGGGAATGTCGATGTCTTTTAGGGTGTGGAGAAAGAAGTTAAAACGCGCGGCAGAGCTCTTTCCCTGCTCGGTCATGACGCCCACATCGCTTGCGAATCCCTTCAGCAAGACAGGCACCAATTCTCGTCTCTCCTTTGGCGAAATGCGCTCCAAGCTGTGCCTTATGAATCCCACGTCCATCTGCCGCACGACCCATGCATCTTGGGGCGCCTTGATGTACTGGTCCAACAGGGCCGCCACGGGTAGTATGACATCAGGCGACGCGATGAAGGTTTTCAGGCGACTTGCGATGAGCACCACCTTTTGGCGGACTGAGGCGTGCTCGCTGCTGGCCTTGAGCAGGAGTGGCGGGAGGTAGACCTTGAGCAGGGCGGTGAGCTTGGCACCATCGTTGGCGACGTTCAAGATGCGCAAGTTGACTTTGTCGACGAGATCCAGCTCGCGCTGCTCGGTAGAGGCCATGGTGGGCTGGTTTATGCGTTCGGTGTCGGGCCCATGGAGTGTGACGGGCAGCTATGGGTGGTCAGTGTGGGGGTGGTGGGCTGAGAGAGAGGTCACAGGTGTCGATGATGACTGGAAATGCAGTCAGTGGTGGTTTGTTGTCAGACAACGCCAATTTGCGACAAAAGAAGCGAACGAACAAGAACACAGTTCCGGATGTGCCAATAGTCAGCGCCGAGAGAGAAAGTTAGGTTGTTTTATTCGGAAGGCTTCGTCAGAAGTTGACTGCCTTCTTGTGCCCAGAGGTACTCCGTATATTATTATCAATCAGCCAGCAGCTTGTTCACGCGGCCGGAAGGCGGCGGATAAGGCCAAGACACTAACAGACGGCCACTGAATCATAGTGCGGACTTGTTAGCAACTCAACATCAGGCACGACAGCACTTAACATCACGATTTCGCATCCTCAAAATTGGGCAGTAGGGTATGAACTCTACTGTTTCGTCCAAACAAGACACTTGTGTATAGTGGTCCAATTCAACGCGCTCCACGTCATCGCAAGGAAAACTTGATGGAAAATGCAATGTGTATGCATGTATGTAAACGGACGCCCTAGGTATACACTGTATCGCTGCCCTAAAGGCGCAAAATGCCGCCCTGACGCCCGTCATGCCATTCTATCAGGTCAATCGCCAATGTCTCCTTACGGATTTGACTCTGTAGCCATATTTAAACTCCTCCTATCTGTCCAATCTTGGCCCGGCGTACCTGCCCTCGTCCTGTATGCAGCTCTTGTCTCTATCACTATTTCCACTTTGCTCGATTTACAGCTTCTCCATGTGGTCCAGAATAGCCCGGGTGAACTCTTGCGTGGTGTTGTTGCCGCCCATGTCGCGCGTGCGGACCTTGCCGTCGGCAATCACAGCGTAAATAGCCTTGGAGATGCGGTTGGCGTGGTCGTCGAGTCCGAGGTGACGCAGGAGCATGCTTCCAGACAGAATCAGCGCACTAGGGTTCGCCTGGTCCTTGCCCTGGATGTCCAGACCGACGTGACGGCAGCCCGGCTCGAACACCGCAACGTCGCGGCCCATGTTGCAACCCGGCACAATACCCGGGCCACCAACCAGGGCAGCGCCGATGTTGGACAGGATGCCACCGTACAGGTTGGGCATGACCATGACGTCGAACTGCTGGGGCTTGGACACGCACTGCATGGAGGCGTTGTCGACAATCATGTCGTTGGCCTCAATGGTCGGATACTCGAGCGCCGTCTTCTGGAAGGTGGTGCGGAAGAGTCCATCGGCCAGCTTCATGATGTTGGCCTTGTGGATGCAGGTAACCTTCTTACGGTTGTTGGCGAGGGCGAAGGAGAAGGCGAACTTGGCAATGCGCTCCGACTTGGCGCGGGTGATAATCTTGAGCGACTCCACCACACCCTTCACAGACTGGTGCTCCAGGCCAGAGTACTCGCCCTCGGTGTTCTCGCGGATGATGCACATGTCGACGCCCTTGTGGCGGGTCTCGTATCCAGGCACGTTCTTGATCAGAGAGATGGACGCGTAGATGTCGAGCTCCTGGCGCATGGCCACGTTGAAAGACTTGTGGCCGCTGCGCTCGAGAGGCGTGTGCAAGATACCCTTGAGGCCCAGCTTGTTGCGGCGCAGAGATGCGACGGCCTCCCTAAAGGTCTCCTCGGCCGCTTTGCCACTGCCAGGGGTGTCGAGACCCGAGGCATCGATCTGCTCCCACTCGATGGGCACATTGTCGGCCTTGAAGATGGTCTTGACAGAGTCGGCAACTTCGGAACCGATACCGTCACCGGGGATCAGCGTCACGGTGTACTTGCCGCCGTACTTGGCGGGCTTGAAGATGTCGCGCTGGACGGTCGCGTAGGATCGGGCGGCAATCGTCGGCTGCGCGGCGGAGCGAAGGAGGCTCTGGAAGAGGGAAGAGGGAATCGTCAGCGTAGAACTTCGGTGCATATGACCTCGTGACGTCTTTTGGGCGAGTGCGATGGTGTCTGTGTAGCCAGGCGCCAGCGACGTCACTTGCACTTACCGAAGCCGCTCGTGTAGAGTTTCTGGACAGCATTTTGTACTGGGTGGTGAAGAGGGGGGGTGCGCGTGGAGAGTAGCGACAGGCTGGAGGAGCAAAGGCAGAGGTTGTAGCCGAGGGAGCGAGGCGATCGTCAAGTCGTCCTAGAAGCTGCCCAGTAGCGCCGTCACAAAGGAAATCTGGAAGAATATTGGTTTGAAGGGGAAAGAAGTTGACCAGGTACAAATGGCGCAGTGAAACTTGACGATAGCTTGGGCCGACAGGCAAAGATATCCACTGAATGTCGGAGCTGTTCGTTTACCGGCTTCAACCGAACGGAGCTGTCGGGTCCTGGCCGTCTGGGGATGAGCGATCATCCGCGCCCGTTTGATCGTACTATCAGCCGCAAGTGAACTTTCCACCAAATATTGTTAGTGAAATCGCAGCTGCCGGTAATTCCAGATCACAGGCTCTCAGGCTTCAGCACATCTGTCACTAAACAAAACTGCATTATTGGGCTGTCTGCGAAGTCCAAAGCTGTCCATTCTACGCGTATATTCTCTCTTCTAGTATATCACGCTTGTCTCCAGCAGATTATCTGCTGTGAAACTATATCAGCAGCGGAACCCAAGCACTCACCTCATCTGCACCTGAGCCGTCCCTGAGCCCCAACTCGTGGAGGACATGCCGCTCAAACAATACGCTTCATAGGCAACAATGGGTTGAAAAAATACCCAGAGTGTGCGTTCCATAGTTCCATGCACGAGATTGTGGAGTTTCCCCTCAAACATGAAGTTTGCACGACCCGTATGCTTCCAAGGCGCTGTCACTTAAGATTGCCAGCTACTCGTGTCACGAGCAGCATACGGCCTACGGGAATATAACGACCTCGTTGCAGAGAATAGAATAGATACTTATACTTCTCTTCCGCCTGAGCATCCGACTCTCATTAACAACCATCAAGCCTCGGCCTGCCCCGGTTGAACTTGAATCCACCACGCTCTCAGCACAAGCCGGAACCTACTCCCAGTAAAACGACCATATATCTACACCAAGGAAGTCATCCATATACCCTTTCCCATTCTCCCCTCCAGCACCCACACACACCAACAACGGTAAGAAGTGCTCCGCCCCACCCCTCGGGTGCATATCATACGCATGGGGAAACCCTCTCCACTTCGCCAGCCTCGCCTCCTTCTCCTCCAGACTCACGCCCTCGCCCACAACAGCTTCCTTCAGTGCCGCATTCCATTTCTTGGTCTTGCCGATAATCTCCGGATTCCCGCCGCCACTCATCGCGAACATAATCCGCAAGTTGTGCAGAGAGGCGAAGCCGGAGCCGACGATAGCGATGTTGGCGTCACGGAGAGTGGCGAGAGCGTGACCCATGCGGAAGTGGGCGGCGGGGTCCTCAGAGGTGAGCACGGACAGTTGTACGATGGGGACTGTAGCTTTGGGGTGGATCAGCAGGAGCGGGATAAATACACCGTGATCCCAGCCTAATTTTCTTCGTTAGCCAATCACTCATCGCTGACTTTCACTTTATCACACAAAGCAATACACAAACGCACCTCGCTCCGCATCCTCCTTCGTCTCAAACCCCACCGCATCCAGCGCGGCCTTGACCTCGCGCGCGACCTCGGGCGACCCGGGCGCCGGATACTTCAACTCATAACTCTCGGGCGGGAACCCGCCATAGTCGTACAGCAGCGGATGCGATGCGCCCGTGGACACGGTCGGGTGCTTGGTGGACCAGTGGGCGGTGACGACGACTATGGCGCGCGGGGCCTCGGGGGTGTTGAGCTTGAGGATCTTAGGGACTTTGTCGCGCAGGGAGCGCACGAGGTTTGCGTGGCCCGGGTCGCCGAGGACGGGGAGGGGCCCGCCGCCGTGGGAGATGGAGACTACGGCGCCGCGGGGCATGGTGGGTGGGATGGAGGAGGAGGTGGAGGATGCGGCTTTGGGCTTGAGGAGGGAGAGGTTTAATTTGGAGAAGAGTGTGTTAGTGCGTGGGATTTGAACCATGTGATGGTCGTTGAGAAGGAGGAGGCCCAGGGCGAGGCTCAGTAGGATGGGGATGCACAACCGTAGCAGCCAGGTGATGGCGGGTGGTTGCATGAAGGCGTATGCGTGGAATTTGGAACAGCAGGCGAGAAGACTATTTTCACCGTTTGCGCTGCCGGGAATATATACTTCATTCACTGAGTGAGGGTGTTTCGTGATCTTGAAACAATGTTGACAAACTTGGCGGTCTGGATTTGTGAGCGTTTGTCAGCGGGATCTGTGAGAGTTGTGGGTGTCCGAAACGACACAATGCAAAGGCTGACTACCGAATTACGTTTGCTTCATTCCATACTGCTGATACACTGCCTACATGATTAATGAACTAAGACCCCTCTGACTCACAGTGCAGACGTGATAGTTGTTGCAATGAACGTATAGACTGTCAGTTGGCGATGATATTATAGACCTTTCAGCCTTGTGCATAGTGCCTGAAGTAAGATATTAATACTCCGTCCAGTAGCATCTTAGGCGAGCAAGTCCCCTACCTACTAAGCACTAAGTGCTGTAGGTAGTTCCGTATCGGCCGACCGCACACACTACCTAGGTATCTTAGTATGTATATATGCACAGTATGTAGCTAAATAGAGGTTGCATGTCTGTGTATGTATATACTCCTATATGTGAAGCTGCGAACAGGTGGACCCACCTGCTAGCACCAGAACAGCAGCATTGTGTGCTATGGTAGGTGATCGTCTCGCACACAAAGTCCTTTCGTATACTCCCGTATTGTATGACTGTTTACATGCCACTAAGTAGTGGCTTTTCATGTGGACCAATGGCTCTGGTCATCCAGGCTGAGACATGACACTGCGTAAAGGCATGTTGGTAGATAGAGTGACACTAGAAATGGCTGTTCCTGGATGTGAGATGGTGCAGGTTTCTTGCATTGCTGTCATGTCCAATGGTGAGCTGTGACCAGGCTCAATCCCAGGCACGCGGGGGATTAATCTCATGGCGGGGAATTGCACCAAGCATATCCCTATAACTAAAAACATCGCCGTCCTCAGATGACTTTCCCATGGTAAATATTTCGAAGTTGACTGAATTGAACGACTGACAGTTTCGACCTCCTCCTTACCTTTTTTTCTATATCCTCCAGAAAGTGAAAAGGGAGACGGTGTCTTTGCAGGAAGGAGGATCCACGCAGCCAGGTCCCAGCAACTGGCGCTCCACACCCCAACCACGATCGTGATCCCTGCCACATCCCGACCACCACGCCCACTCCAACTCCATTCTCCAGCCTTTCTCTTCGAGGGCCGTCCTGCCCGGGACTTTACCATTTCCCCTCCAAACATTGATCGCACTCAACCATCCCACGCCGGCATCATGGCTGCTCTGGAGCAGGACTGGGACGACGCGAACGAGAAAAAGGACGCCGGCTCGCCTGACCCAGAGACCTTGTATACCAAGGAGTACTGCATTGGTTTGTCACATGCTTGCTTCTGTTCCCGTCGCCGTGGTGGGGCCTGTCTGGCTGTCACACACGCGATGATCCTTTTGCTTTGCAGAGCGCTAGTTGACTCTTGGTGTTTCTTCAACAGGCGGCGGTAGCTTCGGAAAGGTCTACAAAGGGTTCGTGCAAAACAACCCACTCCGCGTCCTTCCCTGTCTTCGTCCCCTTCCCAGTTCGCCCGCCCTTGCAATATTCCCCTCCCCGCTAGCGACACCCAGACTGACCATATTCACCCCTCCAATAGAGTCGACAAACGCTCCGGTCAGGCCGTGGCTATCAAGATTATCGATATTGAAAGCGCCGAAGACGAGGTCGAAGACATCATCCAAGAGATCGCCATCCTATCCGAACTCCAGTCCCCCTACGTCACAAAATACTATGGCTCCTATGCCAAGGGTGCCGAGCTATGGATCGTCATGGAATTCTGCTCCGGTGGGAGCTGTGCCGACTTGATGAAGCCCGGCAAGATTGAGGAGGAGTATATTGCCATCATTGTGCGGGAGTTATTGCTGGGGCTGGACTACTTGCACTCGGACAAGAAGCTGCATCGGGACGTGAAAGGTAATACAGCGTTATACCGCCCTGTTGGCGTGCACACGCTGATGTGGGGATTGTTTGCACCGGTGACTGACGCGTAAACAGCTGCCAATGTCCTCCTGAGCTCCAATGGCCAGGTCAAGCTGGCCGACTTTGGTGTTTCGGGCCAATTGTCCGCCACCATGACCAAGAAGAACACTTTCGTCGGCACCCCCTTCTGGATGGCACCCGAGGTCATTAAGCAATCGGGCTACGACCACAGGGCGGACATATGGTCCCTCGGCATCACGGCACTAGAGTTGGCCAACGGCGAGCCTCCCTACGCCGACATTCACCCCATGAAGGTCCTTTTCCTCATCCCCAAGAACCCGCCTCCACGGCTAGAAAGCGGCACTTTCAGTAGGGCATTCCAAGACTTCATCGCGTGCTGCCTCCAAAGGGACCCCAAAGACCGGCCAACTGCAAAAGACCTGCTCAAGCATCCATTTGTGAGGAAGGCAAGGAAGACCACCTACCTGACGGAACTAATCGAGCGACATACCCGTTGGTCAGCCACACACAAGAACACAGACGACGATGACAACTACGACGAAATTGGGCAGCCGGCGTACCAGCAGCCGGTCGATGAGGATATGTGGGACTTCGGAACCGTGCGGTTGGTAGGGAACCAGGGACATGTAGTGCACCGACCGGGCCTCAATCCCATGGACGAATCAGCCACAAATGCGCGGTCATCAAAACCTTTAGCTGCTGATGATGACTATGACTACGGCGAAAGAAGGCGGGAGGTGTCACCACAAAAGGCAGCCATGAATAGGGAGCGAGACGTATTCCGAGCAACCGACTCGCCTTCAGGGACGGCGCGGCAGGTCTCACCACAACGCAAGCCGGTCTCCGGAGTGCAAGCAAACTCGCCGACGAAGGTGCCTCTGCCCCCTTCTCCACAAAAGCCAACCCAAAGTCAAGCGACGCCTCGAGCTTCGCAGATGAAACCGCTTCCTCAACCAGTCGGAGAGTCTCCAGACTACGATCGGGCACTACAGGAGCAGCTGCAACGAGACATGTCACACATGAATCTCTCGCCCGCGATTAGTGCGGACCGGCAGATTTCGAGAGAGCCCCTTAGACCAGCGCCAATGCAGCGGCAGCAGACTAAGGTCGGTCCGCTGAAGCTTCCCGAGATACCCCCCTTCCGTGGCGCCCAGCAGCAACAATCGCCCGTGCCGCAGTCGCCTTTGACAAGAGTTGCTAATCAACATCCACTACCGGCCTCACCACTTCAACCGAGGCAATTCAACCAATCACACCAATCCCTGCAGCAACAGCCATCTTCATACTTTTCCCAGGCTCAACAACCTCGAGCGTTGCTTCATAATTCGAGTCTTCTGTCGAAGGAGGCTGGCCGTGTACCATCATCAGCCACGAGTGCGAGCGGAGCCTCCGAACCACAAACTCCGACATCCCTCTCCTTTCCGGCCCTTGCGCCAGCCAACCCGAACGGCGACCTCGACGCCCTGAACGATGTGATATTCCCTGCGCTAGAAGAGGCGCTCAAGCGGCGGCAGATCCGGCTGCAGCAGGTTTTCCGAGCTGCTAGCAGCCTCAATCCCACCACCCCGGGCAACGAGAACAGCAGGAATGGCTCTGGCAATTTCGTGCCCACGCCGAAGCAGCAGCGGGCGGAGGCTTCGCATGAGAAGATCCGTAAGCTGGTGTACAAACTGGCGCATGTATGCAAGGAAATCGATCACTACGACAAGAATGAGCCGGTGGGTATGGGCAAGGACGTGGGCACCTTCTTGGAAGGGCTCTTGGAAGAGATACTTGTCCGTGTGGAGCCACTGGATGAAGATGAGGGGATATGAGTGCTGAGTGGGGTGATTGCCGATCAACAACTGTACTTGTACAACATTAAACGACAAAAAAAAATTATACAAGCGGGAGGGACAGCTTGTTATTATGAGACAGTCAAGGGTGGAAGAAACGACTCACAGCCAAAGCATACCTGGGAACAAGGTGGAATATGCTTCCCTCGTCATCAAGCAGGGGCTGGGCGGACAGCACGCAACACCTTGTCTTGCATTTTATTTGTGCACATGTGTGCATGGAATGGTTCCTGGGATGGTCTCTGCCTGTTCGTGTGATGTTCAAGGTTGACGCCACTGGGAACAGAGCAGGACAGCCAAGAGCTCGCCAGCATACCTATTGTCCACACCAGAAGGGTAGGAGGACACCGGCTGCCATGGAGGCATGTCAAGCATGGAGGTTTCCCTTTGTCTTTTGTGTCTTCTTTTTGTCACTGTGTACGCTGTAGTATAAGTACTTGTTCTATACCCGAAAGATCAATTATGCCCTCCACAGAAAGAGAGAGGAAGAAAAACAAAGCAGAGAGGAGAGGAGAAAGTGCAGAATGGCGGAATATAGAATTTCCTGTTCTTGTCGTCTGCTTGTGTCTTGCCTACTTGTCTTGCTACTGCGTGCATGTTTGTCGTCTGGTTTCACTGTCCACTCTCCCGCCCCTTTAGCAGGTCTGCCATCTCTGACAAGACTCTGTATGTGCCCAAGACTTAGGTCGATTGATCCACGTGCGGTCTTTCCTCATCATGATGTGCAGCCTGTTCAGTGGGTTAAATTTTCTGATTGCCTACGCCCAAGGTCATCTCGATTCCGCTGCCACGAACTCCTTTCGCACCTGCAAAACGCTTCGCAAGTGGAACCTCAAACTCCACCTTCGCAGGCCTAGACGGATAGCTCGTTCACCTGAGGCCACGGCTGGCGTTGCCAATCGCCGGTGCAAGGGAGCAAAATAATGTCGATGTGATCAGCGAGCCAGGAGAATTTGATGAGGTACAACACGTAGCGCAGACTTCAGCAATGCCATTACGCGGGTGCTTGATTGCTTCCGGTCTATACCCACAAAAGGCATGCTATTGGGCTTGAGGGACGACCCATCACGCAAGACGCACGGATGGACTTCAGCTTGAGTCAAGAAGGAGGCAAAGATTCATTGTGCTGTCCAGGCTACCTAGGTGCGGATTCGGTCACGACAACAGTCTACTCAGAACACTCCAAGAACTCCCTGTATCCACGTGTGGAGCCGGCCTCGACACTCCGGAAATCCAGACAGGGTTGGGGAAACTCACCATGTTCTTGAGGACACAAAGTGAGGCCGGTCAGCCTAAACCTAGGATCGAAGTCAAGGTGGTCAGTCGAGATACCATGAGCGTAGGACATCAGGCACTTTCACCAATTCATCTGCGTCCGAACAAATCGATGTCGGAATGAGGAACAGTGTCGAAAACTGGTCAATCAGTCAGAACCATGCCACATGGAATCAAAATTCATGGGCGGCTCACCTCTGTCCCGTTAATCTGCTGGCGGAAGAACCGGACAGTCAGCTGCAGGAAGAGGAAGGGGATACTTACCACGTCTCTCTGGATCGGCGCACTTGCGCTTCTCCTTGGCTACTCATCCCACTTGGGACTTTCCCCAGGCCATACCGCGAGAAGGATTGAGAGTCCGATTTCATGGCCCACCGGGTTGGATTACAGACTCGCCTGGACTCGACAGAACCAGGACGAAGTTTACACGCAGTTGAAGCACTGGTCTTTATCGCGAACGAAAGGCACGTGAAAGCCAGACTTTTCCCGAAGCAAAGGCATATGCCAAAGCCTGGAGCGCACAGATCCCACGAGGTAGCAAGAGCCCACGGTGACCAAGAAAAAGTCCCCCGTCGGTTCCCAACAGCAACGGTCTAAATCCGAGCATGTCCATCAGATCCCTCGCCAGAACCATCACGATCGGATTCCACATCAATGCCATTCCTCGTCAATTGTCCTGGATGAAGCGTCAGTCATGGATGCCCTCCAAGTGCGGTGGGGGTTAATACTTACCGTCCGTCGCAAACTCCCAGATCACTCCATTGTACTTTCGCAGCCTAGCCTGTAGTCTCTTCTATTTCCCCTCCGCCAGCCTCTGCTGCTTCTCAACGTCCAGCACCTCGTCTTCCGCAACTGTCGTCATCACCGCACGTCGCTTCTTTCGCCTCGCCCGCTTCTGAAAGCGGTCAGTCAAGGGGGGAGGGAGGCGGGAGGGAGAGGGAGGACGGCGACCGGGATTAGGTGGACTGAGCACTTGCCTTCTTCTTAGTCTCCGCTTCGCCATCAGCTTCCGTCTCGACCTTGTATTCAGTCTCCACCTCGTATCAACCTCGGTCTCGACCTCGACATTAGTACCCCTTCGCTGGTGTATCCAGCCCTGAAAGGTGTCAGTCAAGGGTTCCGGAGAGGATGGGGGGAGGGGGGATGTAAAGAGGAAGAGGGGAAGGGAAAGGGATCGGGAAGACTGAGTATTCGCCTTCAAACCAGCCCATTCTTGCGCCAACTGATCCCTCACTCCGTCGTTGTCCACTCCGTTCGGTTGCTGAAAATTCTCCAAAAACTCCAACGCCCCGTCCACAGTGTTCCTCTCGTCCGCCCTCTCCGCCAGAATCTCCTGTACGATAGGCAGCACCAGCTAAATTCCATGGCATCCAGCGACATAAGAACACTTACCTTGACCGCAGTCTTGATCTCGTTCCAACTCTCCTTCAAATCGCCCCACTCCCTCGCCAACTGAGCCTTCATCCTCTTCCGCCAACCACCACCATCACCAGATTTTCTTGTTCGCACGACTCCTCCCTTTCGATCTCACCATCGTCCAAGAAAATTCTGCAGAACGTGTCAACAACATGTGTAGCTGATTAACATGAAGTTGACGACGGCAGGGATGGATAAGGGCGGCAATGGGTGAAGGCAGTGAGGAGCGACAGCAATGAGCGAGGCGAAGAGCGGCGAAGAGTGAGGGCAGCGAGACATGAGAGCAGTGAGAGATGAGAACAGCAAAGGCTGAGGGCAATGAGGAACAAGAGCAGTGATGCGCGCAGCGTCGGACGAGAAAATGGATGAAGGACAAGAGAAATCTGAGTACTTACACAGAGGTGCTGAAGTCCTGTGGCCTGGAGTCAGTTCAAGAAGTTTGATTCCTGTGGCCTGGAAGTCGTACTGTGGAAGCCATCCCAAGTCCTGGACCAAAGAGAGCAAAGAAATAAAAAGAGGCAGAGAAAGAAAAAGACATGGTTAGTAAGTTCCTTGGAATGAAGGAGTTGAAGACAAAAGAGATTGTGAAACTTACCAGTCCGTCGTTACGCTGGATGGAGAGTTGACCAGGCGGGTGTCGAGAAGTTTGATGTTTTGGAGAAGAAGAAGAGAGGAGAAGAGAGTGGAAGAGAGTTCAGAACTTGGAGAGGGGAACGCCAGGTTTTCCGGCGAGCCGAACAGAGGCCAAGATGCAGAGCCGAATAGGGCAAGGCGAACAGCCAGTGACGCATGTCACGATCAGGCCATCGGAGTGGGAGTGGCAAAAACCAGGCGAATGATACTGCTCACTACACTCTGGCTTGGAGGCACCCGGAAGTATTGTATCTTCACATGTGAGTACGGAAACATTGTCGTTGAGGAGCGACAGGGTTCAACGCTTAATGGGATGTCGAGTCACCCTTGCAACGGGGCGGAAATGTGCAGAGAGAAGATCTCGAACAGGAGGAGGAGGCTCCGTGATGCTTAGAGGAGCCTCGTGGGATTCTGTCACGTGAGATGGGGGTGGGGGGCTGTTGATGCGAGGGCTCATGATGGCAGGTGGGAGCAGTCGTTGCCAGTCGAGGTGTCTTGCTATGTGAGCGCGGAACAGAATCATTAGTTGCATCGACTTCGCTATGGCGAGTTCGGATGTCCGATATGAGTACGGTTGAGTCATGTGTGATGTTCTGGCTTTGAATATTGAATCCTCTCTGCCTGGTAGTAGTCTGTGTTGATGCTTGAGTGGTTGTTCCAGGTACGGGAAGCAGAAGTAGAACAGGTTACAACGTGATGATACTCAAGTGGTACTTTGATTGGCTCTCGGTGGAATAAGCAAGACAAACAACACAGAAATATACTGAGCCTCACCATTTCAGGCCGTGACGAACAAGACCGTCGGCTGCTGCTGAGTTCTGCAAAAAACGGTATACCTAATGTACACCACAGTTGACTATGAGGCGCAGGCTGGGACACCATTGCCTCCAGGAATACATCTTCAATACAAAGCAGAATCGTAAGATCTGGCCTTTCTGCACCGCATCAACACAGCAAAGGCAATTGCAGGTTTCAAAAGTGATACTTCACGGTATGTTGTGAATGAACCCAGGGGGTTGCTTAAAGGGGGGTGTATATGGCGAGCCTCGGGCAACGCGTGTCGTCAAACACATAAAATCTAACCGTGTCTTCTTAGCCGATTCCCCCATCGCCCAACACTGCTTCCCCCACTCTGTAGATCTCGCTGTTGCGGATCGTTAACTCCGTGGACTCCATCCGTCCTATCACAGACTCATCAAATGCCGAGAGGCTGCATCTGCAAGGATCTGCTGCGTACGAATCAAAGCAGAAAAGACGTCGGCGAGCGCTTCAGTATCCCTGCTGTCAGCCTTGCATACTCCGTACCCCGTACGGAGACTGTACCTGGTCCGGTCAGCGATGATAGTGAATTTGCATACACCTGACTTCTCTCCATACATTATGGCTCCCACACGCTTGTCTGCAGTTGAAAAAGTTCATGTCAGCTGACTGGCATTGTTCCTAATTAATTAACCTTCTCAGAGAGGCTCTTGTGGACAGGGGGGGGGTTGGTTGTAGCCTGTGATATTACAGTACTCACTGGCATGTGTGCGCCCACTATATTGACTACCTATTACCTAATAATTAGGTGCTAAGTAAGGTGTGAAAAGTTACATAATGCAACTAAAAGGACCATGGGCTTCGTAGTAACACACTGAATGGCATTGGTCGACACAGACACCAGCTTCTCAATTTGGGTGGAAGAATAACCAGCAGCGATGTTGTAGCAGGAGGTGTTAATACTATAAAATCACAGTAAATTGTAATGTTTATATATGCTCACAACACCACCTATTTCTTAGTTATGGTCGATTTTGAGCATGACAGATCAAGGTCAGGCATAGCATAGTCGAAGTAGGCTGTGCAGCATTTTGACATTGTCACCCTGGAATCTGAAGGAGTTGGTGATGTAGCGCTTGAGTTTGGTAGCAACATATTATTAGCCAGCAATGCAGATTTGAGTTTATTCAGACACATTCACTCTGTTCCCAGAGATTCTCTATTCAAATCAGATTCATTCTGTAAAGATATACTTAGTAAGTAGCCTGCACACACTGACAGCAACTGTGGACCATACCTAGCACCACAGTGAAATTATGTAGGACAGGGAAGGAGGCAGTTGCGTACTTGCCCTTGTAACTACGACGGCCTGCCCAAAACAACTGACTTTACACTTCACAGCAGAGTGCATTTCTTGCCCAATTGATGGATGCCCTGAATGTGCCCTGACCAAGCAACGGCCTTTCGATTTGTGCAATAGCCATTGTCGCTGTGGCTGCACACCCCGCCTTCTCAACACAACAGTAGAGCAACACAGCAACCATTCCATAACACGTCAGAAGCATCATCACTATCGATCAATGCCACGCAAGGAGGCAGTCCGCCGCCAAATCATCGGGGGCAACGCGGTGATGGGTGATTCCATTTCTGGGTCTCAAGCAGGCACCGCCAGCTCCCAGAGCAAGCCATCAAACAAGGAATTGCTTGCCCACAAAGACTTGGACTGGTGAGTCTTGCCTTACTCTGTCTCTGAAATCTTCCATCTACGCGCATAGACCTATGTGTCCGTCAAAATGAAGCAGCCTGTGCTAATATCTTTTCCATATCCAGGACAAAGCCATCACCAATCTTCACAGACACCGATTTGCGAGAGTACAAGAAGCTGGGGACCGAAGAAGGGAGATACAAGTTCTTCGATCGCAAAGTAGAGTCCGCAGCCCGTAAGAAATCCGGGTCCAGAGACGTTGACGTTGCTGCCAATGCCGCTAGATGGAACGCAATGGCCGATAACATCTGTCAATCGCTCGAGGAGGTTTTCCAGAGACTTTCAGACTCGCATGCGCAGCTTGAAACATCTGCCAACGACGAAAACCACAACGATGACAATGATAGCAACCATGCAAGCTCGTCCTCCAACAATTGCGCTAACGCGCCAGAAGAAATCAACGCCGTGATGGCCGCTCTCCACACTCTGGGGGATACGGCGCCCAGTCTCGAGCGCCCGTCCATGTTGGGCAGGCTCGACGCTGCCCTTAACAGCAAGCAGAGTCAAGTACCAGTCAACAAGACCAACATCCACCAAGCGACCCCTCCTACGCTCGCCCTGCGCGATGGCGGTGATCGAGTGCAAGATCCCTTCCTCCTGTTCGAACCTCAGGTCAACAAAGATTCGGTACCTTGCGAACCGCCCAGCATATCCATTACGACAGCACAAGGTAACAAGTGTAGCCAAGAAGACAGGTCACACGAGATGATGGCGAGCACGACTGATCGAGCCCAAGCAGAGATGCCCTGTGATACCTCACAAACGAAACACCGCGGCACTCGAACAACTTCAAGTGGCTCATTGAGCGAAGAGAAGTCTGTTGATTTGACAGTCGACCTTGCCGATGTCACCGATGAAAGAGTGCTCGATATCCTCCTGCTCCATCCCACGATAGCGACGCAGTTCCGGAAGGCTTGCGCTGCCCGTCTCCACAAACACCAACAGACTCTAGATCGAGCTTACGACCAGCGCCTAGCCGAGTTAGAAGATTATACACGCAAGTGGCGAGAGACTACAAAGGAGCTGTGGGTCCAACTCAAATGGGGCCCCGTTGGAGATGCGTCAACACAGACCATCCTGGCCTGGAAGGGACCACAGTATATGGGTGCCAGGTCTCAGCGTTACCCATTCAGGTCACAGCAGGCCACATTGCACACCCAGTTGCCGACCATAGACCCGATGACCGGCGAGATTCGAGCTTGTATGCCAACTCCGGCCCCGTCTTCACCCCAGAGACGATCGTCGTGCTCCGTTCGGGCTACCATTGAGACCGAGGTCGAAGCTCACAGCGTTGAAACTCCTCCGCAAAGTAAAGAAACAAAGGCTAAGGTCTTGATTGGCGACTCAGGCAGTGATCGATTCGCTTCGATTAGAGGCTCGAGGGAGCTCGAATCCCGATCCAGCTCAAAGAATGGCGGCGGTAAACTCAATGGCGAAAAAGCGAAAAGCAACAGTACAGGTAGTCATCGGGCCTTGACCCTATCACCTTCTCCCCCTCAGCTGCGCGAAGCTGGGCCATTCTATAAACGACGGGACGCTGCGTCCAGTCCTCCTACCTTGGGCGCATCCCAGTCTGCTGCAGCTAAAATCGCTGGCAAAATTGACCGTCTGCCAATTGAGGCAGAGCAAAAAGCCTCGATGTCGTCCTCGTCACAAGGACAAGAGCCAACTCTGTATTCAAGGGTGCTTGCTCTCCAAAAAGGTTTCCGTCAGTCTGGCCTCACGATGATTCCAAAATCCTCGACATGCGATGCTCCATCTCCCCGAATCGCTCCTGTCATCTTGGGCGTGATAGATGTGGACTACGAATCCGAGCATGAGCACCGAGAAGTCATTGTCATTGATGATTCGAGCGACGACGGCGACGTCCGATGCGAGTTGACGGCTTTTGACTCTGAACATATCACATCAGCGTCTCGAAAGCACCCGGCTCCCGATGATACTAACTTGACGCCTGCCACAAAACGTCTCAAGTTCGCGATGCCCGAGGCTGAGGACAGACAGAACAGGCCGGGAGCCCCTCACGTTGGAGGCGTTCAAGCCAACCGATCATTTTCCGAAGACCCAGTCACCATGCGCGCTGCACCAAGTGCGACCAGGACGACGTCTCGATCATTTTCGGTGGCTGCTGCCGCATCACAGAAGCACCGCAATCCTCCTCGTCTAGCTGACCGCTCGAGCCTTCGCGATCCGAGCTCAGCCCTCCCGGACTTGTCACACGTTATCGTTCTGGAACAGGAGGATACAGAGATGATCGAGGACAAGAGCTCGTTCGTATCTAGGACACAGGAGATTGAGCCCGCCATAGAGGAACAGCTGTCAGGCACGCGAGAGGTGGGCTGCTCCGGTCAGCAGCAGCCGCGCTCCAGAATGTCTTGTACCACCATCGACATGGCTTCCATTCGCGGTTGCGATATGTCCAACGGCGAAGAATACGTTCAGAAGATTGCGGAAGCCGCTGCCTTGCGCAGAGCCCAAGAGCAGGACGGGGTAGAGAAGAATCCAGAGGAGACTCATGCGGAAATGGTTTTGCGCGCGCAGAGAGACCGGGAGCTGGCGAAGAATGCTGCCAAGCTCGACGCGAAGTAACCTGACAGCTCTTCGGCAAAATCGTAAGGTTCTAGCAAGTAAAAGCCCGTGCCGTGAAGTATGTCAATGGGACATCTTGACATGGTCGTCTTGCGTCTGACGGCGGCCCATGTCGTTGGAGATTTCGGCAAGGCGACGGAAAATGGGTACGATCTCGGAGAGAAGGCAACTGAGTGGACGACATGATCCTTACAGAGTTGCTTGTCGTTGGTAAATTTTTAAATTTTTTCCCACCTGGTCACGCACTGTGTCAGACAAAGTCTCTGTGTTTGGGAGAGGGGAAAACCGTACGTAGACCGTCAATACTCTAGCTTAGCACAAAAATTGAGGGTGGATACACGATGTGTGCCTTATCTTCCGTGACCACGCGATCTGCCAGCCATCGAGATCAGATTCCAGGCAGCCCGGGCTACACAATCTACGTACTGCAGAAAGCACCTGGCGCAGGGTGGTCACAAATGTATTGGGAGTCGTGAGCCTTCACCGGCTAGTCCTAAAACGGCAAGTGAGGGCATCGTGGGTTTGAGATCACCCTGTCGTGTGGTCTAGCTGCCCTCCAAGCCAACGACGCCCTACATGCCTACGAGAGCCAATCACTCGCGGATGCAATCGATGTGTGTGTTGCTACATTGCGAACCACGTCATCAAGCCCATGATAGTGTCGGCGTGGAATGTTTGATGCACATTGCGCTGTTGGCCAGTCACCACCGTGATGTTCATCGGGTATCTTGCCTGGCGTCAGCCATCGTACCATCAATTTTCGCACAGGCTCATGGAAACGCATGGGCTCGCATCGCCTCCCTACCAGTTCTGCCAAGCACACATTCTGGCCACTGCTTGCATGTCCTGGCCGCGCGGCCCGGCGCGAGAGAGAGAGCACGTAAGGGATTCGAGACGTGCTAGCCAGCCAGGAGGAGCCAGGATCGTGGCTGCAGAGCATAATACGATCGTCACGCCAGCATCACAATATCAGCAGCTAATCACTGATTTCCAGGTCGGGCGAATGTGATGGCTCACAGACTCACCCGATCGTCCCTCGGCTTGCGAAGAAGGCGTCACGGCACTTTCTGACGTGCCAGATCGTTCGGAAAAGAGGCGAGTCACCTCAAGCTGCTGCACGTGAACGGTTTTGAGTCTGGTTTGCAGCCATCGTGGTGCTCATTGTGGTGTATAGCTTGCCAGCTCCGGATATAGCGTGGAAAGCTCCCTGTGTCGCGTGGGAATTCTTCCGAGGGGACGAGTACTGGTACTTCATGACGCCGTGCTGTGAGGGGACTGGTGCGTTGTAGTCTGAAAAGCTGCTCATTTTGTGCTAGCCTGCGAGGCTGACGAAGATGACAGGTGTCAAATGGGCGATCTCCCCAGAGCTACTGCGAAGCGTCCACCAGCTTCCCACTTGCTGTCCGGCATGACAGCATACCTACTAATTAGCGCAATCCCAGCTGGGAGTCACGGAGGCTCTGCGGCGCAACATGCAGCTGCACAAATAAAAAAAATAGAAAAAGGACGAAGGCTGGTCATCCACTCATCACACATGCACACTTCGAGCGCGCACTTGCAGCGCAGCCAGGTGAGAAGCAGCGTTTCGTCTCATGCCCGGGTCGCCAACACTGCCGATCGTCAACCACGGTTCGCCTGAGTGCCGGTCAAGCGGCATTGCGTGGTCCTCGGCGTCGACAAGGAAAACGACAGTGCCGGTCCCCACGCTAACGACTTGGTCGGGGTAAGAAAAAAAATAAGAAAAAAAGGTATAGCGCGGGCCTAGCAGCGCTGGCAGCTGAAAAGGGAAGACCCCAGAGCTGTGACGGGGGGAGACGTAGTCACAGTACCTCATTGGCCTCCTCAAGGTGTTCAAGGTGGTCTGGCGGTTTGCCAACTATAGATCAGAGCATGAACCTGCTCGAGGACTAGTTGGTTCCTTTAAAGCAGCTCACTAGCGCTGCCTCATGTTGAAGCTCCAGGCAGTCTGCATGAACAATTGCGGAATATGGATTTGACGATGTCGCAAGCCTCGCAAAATGCTCAGCTGTCCAGCACTGGAGTGATTTGTGCGAGGACGTGATTCAAGGAGCTGACGCAGGATGCATGCAGGGGCAAATGATCGTGGAACCAGCTGACAGAAACCACGCCGGTCTGCGTGGGAAGCAAGCGTGTATGCAGCTGATGAGACTGCGACTTGTTAGCAGGCTTCGACATGCACCGGTTAGAGGTGGATGGGCACCTACGAGGATGCTAAGCGTGTTCAGTCGAGGTCGTCGTCATTGTAGCTCGTCGTCGCCGCCGTCGCTCGCTGGACAGCATCACAAGCCGATTGTCATTCTCACGCCCCTGGCCGTGTCACAGTAGATCTTATAGCCTACCCCTGCACTAAGTTCCTGCAGGGCTGCCCCTGATGCGATCTTTGTCTGCCGGACCGAGGGCGATCTTGCGACTGTGGCACGCGTTTTGGCCAGGATGTCGGAGCAATAAGTTTCGACATATGAAGCTCATCGTCGGAATACAGGGTGCCTATAGAAACACAATGGAATTGTGGCAGACATCACATCATCGAGTTCTACCAGATTACAGTGACACGAGATGCTGCCTTGCCATCGATCGTGGAATGCGCGCGATGTTCATTGCAGACTGTGTCGCAAGGAAGAAGAAGGGTAAGAAAAAAAAAAAGAACAGGGTGGACACAATGCGTCAAGCAAAGGGTTGCACCGTGCGTCCTCAAATGCGTCCACGCCCGAAATGATGTGCTGCAAAGCCCGACCGGAAAAAGTTTGTCTTGGGTGGTGACACATGCAACGCGACGGACGACCTAGGTCTTTTTCCTTCTCTTCGTCTCCGGTCCCAGTAAATCATCACGCGTATCGGTGCGTATGACTCGCATCTTTGCGCTACGCAAGGTTGCCGCGATGCCATGCTCTGGTATAAATTTTTTCCTTCTGGCAACTTGCAAGAATCGATCGGGCCGGCGGAGTTGGAGATGAGTCCCTTGTTTTCTGCCCCGCCGTTGGATCGCTGACTTGGTGCCTACCAGCGACCAATGCGCCGTTGAACAGGGGTACACGTCGATCTGGAATCTCGCGCGTGGTTCTTCTTTGATTTCACAGTGTGCGGCGGGCCAAGGTTCACTTGTGCACTGTCTGAGGACACGATGCGAAGGTGACCCCATTGTCTACACAGTACTCTGTACTTTGTATATAGATTTCCCTCTGTAGTTCAAGCTGGCCACAGCACTGGCCGACACTGGGTGAACATGGTTGCTGCTCCCCATCCAAGGCAAACCTGATGGCGAAAAGTTGGCAAGTTGGCTGGATCGATTGCCAGTCACAAAGTTTGCTGACTCGCTTATTAGTGGCCGACCGTGCGTGGATGCATCTCGGAGACTGTGGAAGAAAGAAGGACTCTCTTGGAACTCGGACCGGCTGGCAGCTTCACCACTGTGAACGAAGCGTGCCAGCAAGCATGATCTTTGTCTGTTGCCAATCCCGAGATGAAGCATCTCGGACCCTGATTATCGATGTCTCACTGCCGGGCCCCTTCGGATACTGTACGTCAAGCCATGAAGGTCGTAAAAAAAATAAAAATAAAAAAAAATCTAGCTGTTTCAGGGGTCTTTACTGAGGGATGGGGGCTAGGGTAGCTTCACTCAGGCAGTCAGGCAGTGTTGGACGATCATCTGCTCACTGGCGTTTCAAGGATGATCGTAATGCCCGTACCAATAACAGTGGAAGGAAACCTTTTTGTTTTTGTTTTTTTTGCTGATCTATCGCAAGGATCAGTCAAGATGAAGTTGTATCTGCAGCTAGCGGGAAAATTGGTTATTCGAGGCTGAAAATCGGCCGCAGGGTCTGCCTCCCAGGGCCGCCAGGCGGCAGACCGAACAAAGTTATTAACATGGAGATTCGGGCCGGCTTTTCTTTTCTTTGCAAGAACATGAGGGCCGAGAAAATCAAATTGGTGAACATTGGGATCCAGCGTCACAAAAGTGAAGCATTATCCCATCGGGCAAGACATCGGGTCCGGTCCACGCCGGTGGCCTGGCCGCATCATACGGGTTGTTAGATATTGGGCATCTGGCGTCCTGGATTAAGCTAGTGGGCGGCCATCCAAAGAGCCAGACGGCTGCCATGCGCAAAAGTTCCCATTGGTGACGATTGCTTTCAAACGACAGCCGGGTCTGGATGCTTCCAGGGGCCCTGCAGCCAGGAGCTGCACGGCAATCACTTGCATGCAAGTTGGAGGTCAAGTTGCCAGGGCCCTGATGTGGCTCATGTCTGGTCGCGGGCCTTTCGGCCGTGGAGAAACATTCTGGAGGAGTGTCTTGCTTTTCTGTTGGTGATGTTGTGGCTCGGGATGCCGAACAGGGTCGAGCCGGAAAGGTGTCGTGCAGCAGGCAGCAGAGAGTCTGGCAGCCGGCTTGTAATGTTTAGATCTTCTATCATACCCTCGCGAGCAGGCAGATCAGGCCGGCCGGAAACGGCAATTGACTTGATACTAGCATCGTCGTGGGCTTCGATAATGTCTCGGGCGGATGCGCGCAGAGTGGCTGTCTCGAACATGATGATTTCCAACAACGCGGCACAGCTCAACCTGGTCAATTACAGTTCCTGCTATGTAGTATCAACTCTTTGGACGAACAAACATGCAGTTTTGCTCATTGTTTGAGCCGGAGTAGAATTGTTCGTGGAAAGGCTCGTGCGCCGGCGTGTTGGCTACCATCTCAGGGCAGAGGAGTTGGGACGATGAGGGATGTGCTCGGCAGTAAAGAGAGCATGTGACAGCAAGCCTGAGTTTTTTGCAGCAATTGCCGCACAGATTTTGGCTTCTTTATTATATCCAGTCCTTGTACTAGAATATCCGATGTGTACCGTATCGTACGAGAGATACTGGAAGCAGTTGGCAGCTGGCCTAGCGACGAGGCACGACCATTTGGAATTTTGAGTTTGGCAGGCAATCAGGCACACACATATACTGTCCATATGTCTCATTCGCACTGTGAGCGACCCCGTTTCCGGTGCGATGCTACGCCGTACTCAGCCACACATCTTGAAGCCGTACCTTGCATGCTTTGCATGTAGCAGCTAGGCAAGATTTAGCAGTTGAGGGACTTGAGGTCAGCCCACAGCCTCAGTTTTTCTCTCGATTCTCGCACCCTCGTGATGATCTTGTGACGGTTGCATCTATACCCCCTTCCGCATGTGACGAAAATGTGCCCTTGCAGACAATGATCCGACACCAGATATGACACTACTGTTCGTTTGCGCGCCTGTTGAATCTTTCTCATGACCAGCGGCAACCACGTGAGAACCTCTTCTCAGGTATACCTCTTCTCACCTTGATCAAGTCGCTTGCCACAAAGTCGATTGTTCACACTTGCTTGCGCATAGACAGTCCATGGTCCACCGTGGTAGCCGTGGGTAGTATCTGCCGAAACAAACCTTATTTTCAATGGTGTCCTCGTTCCGTTGAAACAGTCTCTCCCAATGCTTGCTCGTCTAGAACACGAGTGCGAATGCTATTCTTTGCTGTACTATTCATACCATCGAAAGATTCTTGAGGCTCAACCTAGGGCTCTTTATGGCTGTCAACTCTTGAGAAGGCTTATACTAGCACTCCTAGATAACTATATCTTTACAGTGCATACGGTAATGCTATATGTATACTGATACAGTACGTACGGCGCAATCCGGGTGGTCTGGGATTAGCGACCCATCCCGTTCCCATCGGGCTGATCCCTGCTGGTTGCGGCACGCACAGTGGACAAGGGTGCTAACTTCCTCGCCCTTGTAGCTGTACATACTGCTGGCGCAGGCTCAGGGCCGGCGCAAAGGCTAGCAGACTACCTAGCCTACTAAACTAAACCTCACGGCCTCCGCTCCCTTCGACCATTTCTAGCTTCTTCTCTTTCTCAGCAGCGCTTGTCCACCCGATCACATATCAATCTCCTCACCCCCTCTTGTCTTGTGATTTGGTGCTTTCTCTCTTCTTGTTTGTTCCCGTTCCTCAGCACTCACGTCAATTCAAACTTACAACCCACCTACGTGTGCGGTTCGATCTTTGCAGTCGCAATTGTTTCCCGCGTTTGTCCACTTCGACTTTTGCGAACATTGATTTAAAGCTGCTGGCCCAACTCCGACGCCGACAACCCCCCGGACGCCAGCAACTCAGTTCCTCAACTCAAGCGCGATACGTCCGTTTCGTCCTGTCTCGACAGTCTTTCAGCGTCAACCAGCTCGGTCCAGCGAACGGAGGAAGCCTGTCTTTGTTGTCTCTTCTAGCAACCTCGAGTGATTAACTGGTCAGCCCCGAACTCGACCCTACCGAGAGACATCACCCTCGCGACCGATATTATTCCCCGCAGCCTTTTGCGCTCCATCGCGACAGCCTGTCTCGCGGTGAAGTTGCGCCAGACTCGTTCGCATCGCGACCACGTTTTTGCGCTCGCACCTGGTATCCTGCTTACCTCGGCCGGCCATCTCGACTCCCAGCACCTCTCACCTAATCCACCATCACCACGACCAGTCTTTCGGACTTCGATCGCGAGAAATTTAGTCTGCTGCCGCCTTCCAATTGCACTTCACGGCGTTCTTGCACTCGTGACCGGCGTTCTACGGCTCGTCTCTGCCTGTCGCATTCGGCTACACGGAGTATTCGTCACTTGAACCGAGCAAGTTCTGGAATGAAAAGTGTGTCGGTACAGCTTTTGCGATACGACAACGTGAGTCATTGTGTTCTCGTTTTGTCCTCTCCTTGTTCTTCCTGTTGATGTGGATCACTGTGTTTCTTTCCATTGTTTGCTTGTCATATTCCTCCCTTCAATTTTTTGTGTGTGCGTCATGGAAGAGCTTGTCCGGAGATTTGGGATTTTGTTCGTCATCCTCACCCTGGACCTGTGGAGCCCCTGGCCTATGCGGCGCCTGAATTGGAATCACCCCACCATCCATGTCGACTTCTGGAGGACCCCGCCATTGAGCTCTGGAACCCCCAACTATGGAAATCTGAGCAGCTTCTTCTGCAATGCTCAAGCACATCGAGTGGCTTATGATGTTCCGCGCTATTAACCACTGTTGTGCGGATGTCTGGCCAAAGTCAGTGGGGCGAATCGCAATACCATCTGCATTTGCATCTGAAGAGGGATTGTTGAACCACAGGATTGGACTGCTCAGCATGTGA
This sequence comes from Ophiognomonia clavigignenti-juglandacearum, assembly GCA_003671545.1. Taxonomy (NCBI): domain Eukaryota; kingdom Fungi; phylum Ascomycota; class Sordariomycetes; order Diaporthales; family Gnomoniaceae; genus Ophiognomonia; species Ophiognomonia clavigignenti-juglandacearum. The sequence continues at coordinate 336,795 of PYFS01001660.1, read as the reverse complement.
AGCCCAGGATAGATGCATTGCATCATCGTTGTTCTGAAGTGAACACGACCCCATGGAATGAAGGGCTCTAACGAGGCTCACCATGTTAAGGACATGCTGTGTCGGATGGAAGATGGAAAACGGAGCGAGGATACATTTTCAACACAGCCATGCATCTGGATTTGGATATTGCATGCTTTCCGCAGCATCGCGACCCAACCGAAAGGACACTCCAAGAATAATCGCAACCCAAGGGAGGAAGACATAGTCCACACCACCATTTCCCACAAGACATGCAGGAGTAACGACATTGGCCTTGCCGGACTTCCAAGAGAGCTCCTGGACTTGCCCAATTTCCCACCTTGACAGATTATTATTTGCTTCTGGCTCTACCAAACTGGATTGGACCACATCATATCGGACAACTATCTTGACCACATTACACACAGGCCTTTCCTTGCTCTTTTCTACTGTCTTGCTGTTCTTGTAACCACTTTCGGAGGCCATGGAGACTGACACTATTACCAGGATACCGTCTCAGCAAAATCCTGTTGAGTTCGGGTGGTCTTCAGCACACTTACCTCTTCTGATTCTCAGGCGTGTGGCGTCATCTCAAAAGTTCCTGATTTCAAATCTTGGAAGTAATCATTTGATTTCCTCTTAACCATTGGGGTTCACTCAACATTCACAATCCTGTCACCTTATTGTTCTCTCTGTAAGTGTTGAGTTGTTTCCTTTTTCCAAGCCCAGACCTCTTCAGGACAGCCTCGGCCTTGGAGTACTACAACCCAGATGCCGCCAACTTGCCAAGGATAGGACCAGTCACCCACAGAATTATCACTCTTCGTGAACTCGTGGAAGCCTTGCTATCCGTATCCGGGACTGGAGCAAATGGCCAGCATGGGCCATCCACTTGATAATGGCCGAGCTTATGAAAATGGATCTGGGAGGATTCTGGCCAGTGTGCCAAGCAGAAGTGTTCTCTGCAACATTATGTGGCCCAACATACTTCACACCCGTCCGATGGCGTTGGTTGTGGTTATCTTGACAGGCTCTGTCCCACACTCTGGCACACCGAATACTTGGTCCATATGCTACGAGATACTGCCTGACCTGGAACTCTTTTCAACCCTCCACCCACGTGGACATCGGGCTGGATGTGCACAAATGCCTGCAGGCCTCATTGCCATCTCAGGGTGCAAGGGATGCATACAATTACCGGAAGTTTCCAATGAGAAGCAAACTTGATTTTTCGCAGCTTGTGCTGCGCCTGGCTTATGCTCTACCTGGTGGAAGCTGTCTTCCCTAATCCTTCATGCCAGGCAGCTGAACTAGTTCTGCCAGAAGAGCTACTAGTATTCCAACCTGCAAGGACGACCAACTATCTACCACTGGTCCTGGATTCAACCACCGACAGACACTGGATAACGGCCATGAAACAGAACGACCTGAATCAATACGGATTGCACCAGGTTCCCACTCCATATCTCGCGACACACTGGCAATTCCACAGGTTCCTAGCAAGCTGACAAACTTTGATAGTACCAGATAGTTCCAAAGTGTCAACTTCAGTTACGCTTGAACAGACCTCATCACCCTCAAAGTAAGTGTACAGCTACTTGTTACCCACGACCAGATTTCCTGTCTGCAATGGCCTGTCTATTGAGAGCCAGTTTGTCTTCACTGGTAACTAACATTTCTTTAGAAAACCTACTCAACCATTCGAAGTCAACAAATAAGGTATGCTGACTTACATTTGTCTGTTTGTCCATCTGTTCTCCACCACCCCATCAATGCCTTCAAAGGATATGTTATGCAGTTTGAACTGCTCTGTGCAAGTCAAGTGGATGCTGCAGAGCTACCAGGCTATTCACGTACCTGTTCTTTCCCCAAGTCACCTGCCCACCAGCCACATAGTCATGTCAATCTTACTTCTTCACAAGTTGTCCTCTCAACTGCTTAGAGGGCCGGTGGTAGGGCAGGTGGTCTGGTCAAGCGGCCTGCTCATGCACAAGCTTAAATCAACAGCTTCCCAAACCTTAGCTTTGAAAGATCCCCATGCAAGTTGCAGTTGCTACTGTTGGCTCTCCTGAAGTTTCATGAAGGACTTCAATTTCTGCTGGTTAGCTCTGAGGGCAACAATACTTGGGCTGAGAGCCTGCCGCACCTTAATGTCTTCCATCAAGCCTAGGTTCCATGTGCCAGGGGCAATGCTCAAGGTTGTAGAGCGACATGCTCTTCATGGCCAAACGCTTCACCCGCGTCATGTGGTGAGAAAAGCCAAAAAGTCGCTGGAGCTCTGCTGGGGGGCATTCAACCCTTGGGTCAAACCCCACATGGACAACGATGAAGATTTATGGTGGCTTCACAAAGCATTTCAACATGGGGAATTCCTGGAGAAAATTCCTAGGGTGGATTGATGCCCATGGTGCATGTCCATGGTGGACGACCTTGGCCAATGCCCATATCAAATTCCCGTGAAGGGTTGGCCAAGTGTTTACGCCTCTTCCACCCAACCTCTTCCAACAATGATTGGTGTTAGCTGTTGGTCAGTCAGGCTTGGAGCCTTGTCAAGGATATGGACCAATGCTGCAACCCTTCCGTCTGTCTGGGTCTCTCATCGCATCTGATCTGGGTCTTTCGTCTCGTCTGATCTAGGCCTTTCGTCCAAAGTACCTCCTCTGGTCCCCCACTCTGCATTGAAGATCGTCTGATCTTTGTTCCGTCACAAGTCACTCTGTTCCTGCACTTTGCAGCAGGCAGTAAGGCAGACTCATCAGGAGAGTATACGGCTTGCACAGTGTGCACTGCAGCCTCGCAGGGTGCAGCCTCGCACTGTCATTTCACTGGCTAAGTCACAGCCTCGCCGTCGAGGCTGAAGACTTAGTCCAAGCATTATCACTTCCCTCACTGAGTTCTTTCCAGTGACTTGGCAAGAAGGCAGTGATTGGGAAAGAAGGTGCCAGCACAGACTAGCTCCTCTCCTGGTGTGTAAAAAAAGGCCTCACTTCCTCAGCACAGATTCCACTCTTCTTCTTCCTCAACCTACAACCCACAACCACACTCTTTTGTCCACCAACACTACTGGTCTTTGGCTGGTAGTTCGGGCTTCTCCTTGCGTATCTGCAGTTTCTTTCGTTTCCCTTCACGCATCTTCCGCACACCCAAGTTGGAGTCCTCCTTCAACTCCCTCTCCTGCGCACACGGTATTGGCCTTGCTCATGTAATAATCCCAAGCCTCCTTTCTCTGCCTTCCTGAAGTCACGGTCCCAAACGCCCTGGCTACTCCAAACTACCACATACATCAAACCCACGGTTGCGCACTTGCCTCTTCACCTCTCTTCTCTTCGTTCTTCCGTTCGAGACTTGCATTCAGACTCAACAACCTGACTCCCTTCACTAACAGCCATCATAGCCTACAGCAATCATGTCTGGCTTTCCTCAAGGCAACGAGTTTAACCAGCCCAACGGTTACGAGCCCACTAACACCGGCAGCTTCAACCAGAACGGCGGCGGCTACGAGAACACCGGTACCTCCAACGACAACGGCAACAACATGGACATCGTTCCCACTGGTACCGCGCAGCCCGTGACCAACGAGGCCGCTCGCACTCTCTGGATGGGCGACCTGGACTCCTGGATGGACGAGTCGTTCATTAAGACTGTCTTCCTCAACGCCACCGGTGAGGCCGTCAGCGTCAAGATCATCCGCGATCGCCAGTCTGGGTAAGTCCTCATTTGCCTGGTTCACTTCACATTTCCAACGCACAAAGCAACCCTGTTTTTGCAACTCTACCATCCCCGGTACGGCTGTGGATGGCTCCTTCCCTGTACCATCCCTGCCCGCGCTAGTTCACTCGGTTGCTGTCGTCAAAACCGCAACTCGGCCTGCCCCACGTCAAGAATTTCCTACAACCTGCGTACCCCCAAACACCTCGAGTTGCCGACCTACCAAATCAGCAACACAACCCGCCTCCTTCTCCTTCTACATCTTCACTTCACCTCAGTCGCCTCGCACTCAATCCACCTTGAGTACTGACTTCCTGTAGCAACGCCGGCTACTGCTTCGTCGAGTTCACCAGCCCCGAGGCTGCCACCAAGGCTCTGGGTCTTACTGGTAACCCTATCACCGGTACCCAAGGGAAGACTTTCAAGCTCAACTGGGCCTCTGGCGGTGGTCTTGTTGATCGTCGGTATGTGTTCCTTGCACCTTCCTGAATGATATCTCATCCCTCTGCCCCATCTATGTGTGCCGTGCTGACAGCATGCGCTACAGTGACGACCGCGGCCCCGAGTTCTCCATCTTCGTCGGCGACCTGGGCCCCGAAGTCACCGAGTACGTCCTTGTCGCATTGTTCCAGGCTCGCTACGCCTCTTGCAAGAGCGCCAAGATCATGACCGACGCTAGCACTGGTCAGTCCCGTGGTTACGGCTTCGTCCGCTTCATGGACGAGAACGACCAGCAGCGTGCTCTCACCGACATGCAGGGTGTCTACTGCGGTAACCGCCCCATGCGCATCAGCACTGCTACGCCTAAGCAGCGGTACGTCTTGAATCCATCACGTCCTCCTCCAATCTTTTCACTGCCCTTTGGACTGTCTGGCTAATTCACTTAGAAGCAACCGCAACCAGAACCCTGGAGGCCCAGCTTTCAACGGCGGCGGTCACGGTGGTCCCATGATGGGTGGTGGCCCTATGCAGCAGCCCGGTTGGGGTATGGGTATGCAGGGTCCCGCGGCCTACTACCCTGGTCAGCAACCCTATGGCGGCATGCAGCCTGGTCCCGGTGGTCCTCCCGTCGGCATGGGTGGAGGTATGCCTGGCGGTGGCATGGGAGGCGGCATGATGGGCGGCTCTCCTGCTGTTATGGGCGGCGGTGCTCTGGCTGGCGGTAACTCTCTCAACCAGTTCACCGACCCCAACAACACCACTGTCTTCGTCGGTGGTCTCTCTGGCTACGTTACTGAAGATGAGCTGCGTTCGTTCTTCCAGGGTTTCGGCGAGATCACCTACGTGAAGATTCCTCCCGGAAAGGGCTGTGGCTTCGTCCAGTTCGTTCACCGTCACGCCGCGGAGATGGCGATCAACCAGATGCAGGGTTACCCAATTGGCAACTCTCGCGTCCGTCTGTCGTGGGGTCGTTCACAGAACAACTCCGGCGTAGGTACCCCCTACCGTCCAGCTCCTCCACCCCCCCACTACAGTGGCGGCCCCCCTCCTCCTGGCCCTTACAACCCCGGCTCCTTCGGCGGCGGTTACGGCGGTGGCGCCCTTCCTCCACCACCCACCATGGTAAGAGCCCCCCGTGCCCTCAACAATGTCATGTTTCCTTTTTGCACCCTCGCTGTGGCCCCCTCACCCCCTCTGCCTTGAGTCTTTACATTCTAACTTCGAGTCTAGTGAACATTCCGATATCTACGTGCCTGCTTTTTCGCATCGACAAGGTGTTTAGGCGCCTCGGAGTTACGGCAGGCTCTGGAAAAGTCTTAAAGGACATTCGGAAAGTTCTTGCTGGTTTGCAGATCCTTGCGATTGCGGTCACTTTCATTGGGGATTTGATTTTTACGGTTTCTTGAGTGCTTGGTCATTCACGTTCGAGATACCCTTCACGCCTTGGAGTTTGCTTGTTCGACTGGGCATCCTTTTTCGTTGGCGCACTTTCTCGCAACTTCACTCAAGCGGAACCGTCACTTTCTTTGCGCGTTTCGGGCACTCAATCCGGCACTCATACTAGACAGGGGTACTTCCTCTTCTTAGAATGCCAACCATATTGTTGTCCCCACCTGCTTTGTCTAATGCTTATTCGACTTCTTGATTTGCTCTTTGTATGTGTTGTAACTCTGCAACCTCTTCTCAGATGCTCATTACGCCTCATGCTCTTGCATTCTGCCACTGACCACAGAGCCACTTGGAGATCGTCACTGACGCAGCTAGATATCTGCTGCTCCCCGACTTAGGTAGTCTCCGCGCTGTGACCACTCTACTAGGTGCTTGCAACTTTGCAACTGTCTCTGGAGCTGAGAAGGGCATATATATGGGTAAGTCCTTTTCCCCTGACGTTAGAGAAAAGCACAGGGAGGCTGTTCAAACAATAGGACAGGTCGTCACCGATGCAGCCAGAGATCCGGTACTCTCCGACTTGAGTAGTGTCCGCAATGTGACCGCTACACCAGGCAGCTTGTTTGCAACTTTGCAACTCTGCCTGGAGCTGGAAGAGGTACAGATACACAGGAGCGGCTCCTGGTCGTTGAGAAGAAAAGCAACTCAAGGAGGTCGTGACTGACGCAGCCATATATCGGCCTCTCCCTGGCTCGAATAGAATCTGCGCTGTGGCCACTGTCCTAGCTGGCTTGCTTGTAACTTGCAATGATTGCTGGAGCCGGAAGGGATAAGTATGTTCAGGTACTTTGTGCTTCTGCTGTTCTCAAGCGAAGAACATTGTCATTGACTTTGCTTACTATACTTTGTCTGCTACTTTGAAGAGTGCCTACATCATGCCCAAGTGGCCATATTGACTGCAAGGCTGAAGTACAGCTTCGTCTCGGGTTGGTAAGGGGAGGATTTTTCTGGGTTCTTCGGCTGCTTTGGGGAAGTTGAGTCTATCACCAATGCTACTATGAGTCTTATGCTCCCAAGTTTCAGGATCTAAGCAGCACTTGCTGCCCTTTCTAGTAAGTCGTACCATGTACAAACTTACCGAAGTCTTGCATAGACCACGTCTCTGGATGGTCCCGATAGATGGTGTGCTGTCAGAGGAATTTGAGTAAGATAATTTAAGACGATGACATGTTACGGTGTGAGGTGAGTGACTCCGTTCTGTCCGCAACGTGACTATCTCGTATGCTGCTCCATGCCTGGCCTGTTCAACTGGCAACTATACACCACCCTCCATCGATGAGGCAAGACGATCTGCTCAAGTGTGACACAAATTTGCCAAACAGCCCCAATACATAGATTTCAAGCGGGCTGACAGTATTTTTGTCTGAGAGACATTTTCCACGGCAGGGGTTCGTGGGAATTATCACCACCTGCGCAGCAAGCTTGCCATTCTGTGGGGTTCATCATGGGTGTCTCGCTTCCAACTCAGTTAATAACAGATGGCAGGGGTTCAAAGAAGCTGACGGGGGATCAAACTGTAAAAGTTCGCGGGGAGTCCAGGCCCGCTACCTTTGGCACACAAAGCCTACACATTGAAGCTTCAATCTTGCCATAGTCATGGACTTACGGTCGGGCAGCAATAGCTGTCCATCGGGATCCTCAATGTACAGCATATACGAACGTGGCGGTTTTAGAGTTTAACCGCCCCACGAGAGTCTCCGATTCCCCGTCACATATAAATTCGGAGTTGGCCAACTCCCCGGGACAGATCCCATGAAAGCGCACGATTCTAGGTAATGAATGCCGAAAGAATGTATCCACTTGACTGTCCCCTCCTGCCTTAGCGTTGCATGTGTATTTATTATACTTGACAAGGCTTTATGCAATTCAGTTCGGCAAGGTGGCGTGACGAGGACTGCGACCTATAAAGCGAGTGGCCTACATCTAAACCACTTAGACAATGCAGCATAGAATAGGTACTCAGGTCTAATACAAAACACAAGAGCGTTGCCATACACCTTGCCCAAATGATTGGCACTGTTCCTGTGGGCGTGGCCCTGTCCCTGGCCTTTCCCTTTTTCACACTTGGCGCAACAGGTCTTCAGTTGCCTCTGCAGGGTATCGTCGCCAACTCGACACTCCCGACCGGCTCAGTACCCTGCGACTCCCTTGTTGCAGCGGGCCTGAGCGAACGTATATTTCTCCCGACAGATTCCCTATACTCTGAGCGTATCCAGAGCTACTGGTCCCTCTCATCTCAGCTTCGTCCGTGGTGTATCTTCTATCCTCATACGGCGTCCGAGATCTCGACCGCGCTCGTGGCCTTGGGGGAAGCCGGGGATGGCGCAGGTGACTGGCATGTTGCAGTTCGTGGAGGTGGACACTCAACCTGGCCTGGCATAAGCAGTGTTTCCAATGGCGTTAACATTGACCTCGGATACTTCAACACCTCCTGGTACGACGCTACTACTGGGCTGGCATCTATCGTTCCTGGTGAGCGCTGGGTCGATATTGCTGCGGAATTGATGCAGTACGATGTTATGGCTCCTGGAGGTCGAGATGGTGGCGTCGGCGTAGGCGGATTTGTACTCGGAGGGTGAGTCCATTTCAAACATGTCCCTCTTCAGCAGATGGACTGGGGAGGGCAGCCCGAAGCGCTATACCTAGGTATCGTCTTCCTGCTCTGGGGCGAATCCCCAAACCCCAACACCTTCCCTGGATCTTCCTTCAAGCACAAGTGAGACAAAGAGTGCCCGGCTAATATGAACGCACCCCAAAAAAAGAGGAGTCAACTACTTTGCTACCCGGCATGGCTATGCCGCAGACAACGTCGTCAACTACGAAGTTGTCCTCGCCAACGGCAGCATCATCGACGTGAACAGTTCGAGCCACGCCGATTTGTTCAGGGCTCTCAAGGGAGGATCCGCCAACTTCGGCATCGTCACTCGCTTTGACATGAACGTGATACCAGCCCGAGATTTCTGGGGCGGGTCCGTCGTATCTGCGAAAGAGACCTCAGAGGCCGTGATCGCTGCCGTGGTCAACTTCGCCCAGTTGCCTCAGTCTGTGGCCATTGACGATACGGCCATCATCATCTACGAGCACAACGCGACTCTGGCCCCTACAGAGGACTGGATCATCATCTCGGCCTTGACGAACACTCAGGGCGACTCGAACTCCAGCTCCTTTACTGAATTTCGCCAACTTGACGCCACGGGCAGCTCGTTTGGACTTTCCAACTACGTGGACTATTTGGATGCTGGGAAGGTCGCGGGTGATAAATAGTAGGAAGCCTTCCTCGATCTTGCAGCTCGTTGTGGGACATGACTGACCAAGACTTTCTTCTCCAGCGTTACTTGGTTCACCTTGACCTTCAAGGCCGACACCAGAGTTCTCACCAAAGCTGTTGAGCTCTTCGACGAGTACGTCCAAGTACTGAACACCCACATGGACACCGAAGCCTTCATGGCGCGCATGATCTGGAACGCGATGCCAACATGGGCCGCGTACGTGACCAGCGACAACGTGCTCGGTCTTGACGAAAAGCTGACGGACAATTCAATCATGTGGATGATACACACGCTTGTGGATACTCCCCAGCAAGAAGCGATTGCTAACCAGTATCTGGCAACCCTGACGGCCTCACTCCAAGCCTACGCCGAATCGTTGGGCCTGGGCATTGACTGGAAATATCTGAATTATGCGGCTCCTACTCAGGATCCGTTGAAGGGATACGGACAGGCGAACGTGGACTTCATCCGCACGGTCGCTGAGGCTTACGATCCCGAGGGCTTCTTCCAAACACGCGTTCCGGGCGGCTTCAAGATTTCGAGGGTTTCGTGAAATGCTGGGGCTTCTGAGAAGTGGCAGGCATACTTGGATTGAATGTCTCGATGGAATCATAAGTAATACTGCACTGTCGCTGTAGATTCTTCACTGCCCTAGCCACAGGTCGAACCAGTCTGCGATGCCTTTCAGACTCTGCTCCTTGACCCACCCTGAAAATTCGTCAGTGGATGTACCAGATTCGCAGCATGGGATGAGGAAATACTGACGCTCATAGGGATCGTCTTGGTTACCACGAAGAGCAAAACCGTGAGACACTTTCCCAAACAGCTGTAGGGAGTAGTCTTTCTTGTCTTCGATGAGCATGTCGACAGCCTTCCTCCGAGCCTCGGCTGGAAACGTATGATCGATCTCCGAGCAAGAGAGGAACAGAGGCTCTACATGTGACAGCGTCAGCACACATGCCAGTCCTGACGTCTGCACAGACTTCAAGGTGGAAACACTCACTCTTCACATTGCGTATATGGTCGTCCGTCAAAAAAGCCGGATGAGCAAAGGCCCCAGCTGTACACACGTCCCTAGCCAACTCGTCGCACACGAACGGGGCACCAAAGCAATATCTGCAGCACGACGAAGTCAGCACGAAACAGAATCCTACACACAGAGACCCTACCAGCCAGCTAATCGCACAAAACATTTCAGCATAAGGAACCACAAACTCACCCAACACAAGCAAACTTCGTCCCCTCCCCGCCCAGCCTCTTCCTCACAGCCTCAACCCACCCCGGCACCGCCCCCAGCGCAAACGCCATATTCTCGTCCTTCCACTTCTCAAAGTCCCACCCGGGCGGCTCCACCGCCGTGCCGTTGCGGTGCAGCCACACGGGGTCGCCGCGGAAGTAGTCGATGCCCGCGACAGTGTAGCCCGCGTCCGTAAAGGAGTCCATGACCAGGAAGCCGTTCTTGAAAAATCCCCATACGTCCGGGAAGTAGAGTATGACATGGTTGTTGGCCTTGGTGCCGGCTGGCGGTTTGGTGACGTAGGTGTCGAGGTCGGCGATTTTTTCGATGGTGCCGCGTGGTTCGCCGCTGTGGAGGTGCCCAGTGAGGCAGCAAGTGCCGGAGGGCTGGGCCAGATAGGGCTTGTCTGCCATAATGGGAGCGTGCGAGGAGGAATCACTTGCTGAGTAAGTATTTGTGGGAGAAAAGGAAAGTTTCGAGGTCGAAGTTCTCCCAAATTTTGTATGAAACGACGACGGGACAAACTCGGTGATGGATCGCAACTGCGGGGAAGCTCTCATTGAACGTCTTGGGCTGCAGATCACCAGTGCAGTTAGTTGGTGGTATGTAATTCGTAATCCATGTTCACATTGTTGCATTCATCTTCCAATGGAATGATTTCGATGGAGTAGGCTTTGGAATAATATATGCTCTTTTGAGGGCGTGGAGCACCCAGCGCCTACCTCTGTACTGCTGGGCTGACTGACAAGCAGCCCAGTCCGTCGATGAACCTCAGGTGGTCATGATAAAGGAGAGTGAAGTCGCGTATGCGGGGCCTACCAGGCTACTTATCGACTAAGTAGCTTTGGGCTTGGAGACGCTGAGGCCGTTGGCAAGGCTGGGCAGATTCTATGACTCCGGGCCCGAAGCTCGCCAACGCCATGGTACTGGACATACACTATGAGAGACCGCCTGCGGAGGTAGAGCAATGACCATAGCAGATGTCCATGTCTAGTCAGGACGGTTGGGTATAACACGCGTGCGCCTCCGAAGGACTCGAGTTTTTGAAGCCAATAGTGTTCATCATACCATGAGGATTGTAGGAGTGACAGTGGGCACTCACGCCGCATCTTTCTGCTCCTCTTCTTTGACCACAGCTTCCTACTTCTTCTCGTCTGATGACGCCGGTTCAGGCTCCTCCTTGATCGTCTCCTGGCTCTCAATCCTCTTTGCCTCCTCCGCACTGATGCTCTCGACCTTTGCACCAGCAAAGGTGTCCTGTGCAAGGCTTGTTTCCGCAGGGGGTTTCCAACTGGAACTCATTGGGCTCTGAATCGTCGTCCTCAAACTGTCCTCGATATTCCCGCCTGTCTCTTTCCATGCTCCAGAACTTGGTGATTGCAGGCCCACTCCTCCTGGAGACTGCGCAGGCTGTCGCGAAAGGGAGAGTTGTGACATGTCCTTTGTTGGTGGCTCCGTCTCCGCAGCTGTTGTGCTAGGAGCCGCCGCGGCCGTCGTCTCTGCACCCTCCTTCGCCGCGTCTCCCGAGACCTCAACCTTGGTCGATTTGACCTTGGCCCTCAGTTCTTCAATCCTCGCCTTTCTCGCCGCAGACGCCTTCTCGTTCGCCTTTTCAGCAGCTTCCTCAGCCATGCTCTTAGCAGACTCTTGCTTCTGGTGACTGGCGGAGATGGCACTGGCAATCTTATTCGCCTGCACCTGGGCTTCGCTAGGCAATACCGGCGCCGGCGGCGGGAAGTTCAGCACGGCCGGCGGGTGGGCCTCTTTATTCGCGGGCTGTCGGTACTTGGGCACGGGCGCCACGGAGCCCTTGGGTGGTTGTGTGTGCTCGTCAAAGTAAATTGTAACATGCTGCTTGAGTTCGCCGTACTCGTTCCATTCCTCGATTTCGGTGAGGTCCTGTAGATCCGGCGTTTCACACGGTTAGCCTGCACGCCCTCGTCCTCGTCCGGAGCCGGACACGCCACAGAGACAAGTCGAAGGAAACGAGTTCGTACGTACGCCCAATACATCTCCCATCTGCACCAGCGCAGGCATCTTCCTCGGCTTTCCCTCCGCCGTCTTGCCCGCGCGCCGCGCCCACAGCTGCCGTGCCTTGACGTCTGTGGAGAGGTCCGTCGCTTTGAAGGGGATGCGATTCGCGCGGAGAATGGTCTCGAGCCGCGAGGTGGCCGTCACGATGTGCATGTTGCCCGCGGTGAGCGATGTGAAGATGTACAGCGCCGGATCGAGGTCGTAGTTCTTGCCCACGATGCGCCGGACCATCTTCTTGGGCTTCGCTTCGCCTCCTGCCGGTGCCGGTGCCGGTGCCGGTGCCGGTGCTTTGGACGAGGAGGAAGAGGCTTCTGCTGCTGGGGCTGTGGTGGTAGCTGCTGCCGCTGGTGTGCTTGCTGACTCTGCCGGCGTTGAGGCGGCCTCGGTTGGCGTGCTGGCGGCTGGTCCCTCGGATGCCATCGTGGGCGCCTGGTCTTTGTACGCTTGGGGTGCTGGTGGTGCCTTGAAAGGGCTAATCCAGTTCAAAGTGCGGGCGATAAAATTACAGCTGCTTATTCGTGTTCTGCTTTCGATTCGAGTGTGGTCCAGATAGAGATGAGTACGTGGCACTTGTCCGAAGTTATGAACGTCGGAGGGGGGGGGGGTGTTTGTCGCATGATGTGTCGTCGGGGGGTCTGAGCGGACAGGGATGACCTCAGGAGCCTGTGTGGGCCCCAATTCAGGGTCCGACAAGGGTCACTGTTAGCTGTGTGTCTGGCCGTTGGGTGACCACAAAGGGACCAACTTAGAAACGCGACCTGTTCTTCAAGGCTGGTGTAATTTATTTCTTGTTGTTCAATACCCGTCTTCTCACGTGGGTACGCATGAATCTTACTTGCGGCATCTCCCCTGGACGTGGCTCTTGACAAGAGATCATGCGTTGGCAAAGTGGTGGGTAGAAATTTCATAAAGAACACAAACCAGCTATGGCAGGACTGCGTCCTTGGCAAATTTGCATCTACTCAAGATACCTGCCGAGATAGACACTTCAGGTTCTGGTACGCCGCATCCGTGGCAAAGATCTAGGCAGCTCTGTTCCTCAGACGAGATGGTAAGGACCTTCCATATGACATCCAATCAACTCCCACTGTTAGGGTCCGAAACATGACTCTCTGTCAGTCATCTTACCACTTGCACAGCAGAGATACTCTCTTGCAGAAAGGCTCTTGATGAAATACCAGAGCATGCAGACACCCGTCAGCCAGCCCAGTTCCTGGCAGCCTAAACACCGGCCATGCCGCACTTCGTAAAGCTGAGCAAGCCAGATAGTGGTCCGTGTTGACACACCAAGTTGGCCTTCTTTGTTCTTCAAAGCCTGTAACTAAAAGTCCCGCACACTCAAACATGCCCTCATGTCGGATTCCTGATGAGAGCTGCAACCTACCGAGATCAAGGCTGGGCTAGACAGTCGATCCCTTCGGAGTCATTGTCAGCGAGTGCGAACGGTTATGCGAGACGGATTGTGTCTTCAGCCATTGTTGAAGAAGTCGCCAGCTCGAGACAACTGGGTATGTGCCCTGACGGCGACACCGGGCGGCTCAACGGTGCTTTCGTGGGATGGAGTGGTCATTTGAGTGGGAGTGCTGGCGTGGTATGGTGCAGTTATGAGACAAGGCGTGTTGTCTGCTGTTCGTGAGCGCATGAGGATTGTTATACATCCCCTCAACCCACCATTTTTAGAAACAATCCAACAAGGCAATCTTCACTCTTACCTTGATTTCGCAATGTGTCTCCTCATCCCACCGAAGCCCAAGAAAGCCACCAAGGCCAAAGAGTCACCGAAACCAGCCCCAAGGCCACCGATGCCGCGATACAGCCGCATGCCCACACACGCGTGCTGTGCCCCGTCCGCACCGGCTGTCCACCAAACCGACGGATACATCGACTACCTGCAGCAACAGTACCCGGACGAGCAAAGCGCACTGCACCAACACACCATGCAGCTGGGTCTGCACCGCATCGACGACACCCTCCATGTTCACGCGGACAAGAACTACCAGACGACGGAGACGGTCGGAAAGGGCGTCAAGGACCTTCAAGAGCGTCTAGGGAGAATGGAGGAGTCGCTCAGGGTGACAGGGGACGCGGCTGATGCCATATGGGATTTCTGTGATGATGAGAACTATCGAATCAGGGAGAAAACTGAGTCACGGCGGCAAGAGAAGGAGGACGCCACGCAGAGGGAGATCGAGAGTTTGAAGGCGCTGGTGGAGGCGAAAAAGAAGGCAGAGGAAGGAGAGAAGAAAGGCCTTGGCGAGGTCGAGGTGCTAAAGTTGCTGGCAGAGAGGGATATGCGCCTCGAGTTGGAGACACTGCGCCTCAAGGAGCATGGCGTGTCGGAGAGGAAGAGTAATGGCTTCATCAGCGAGGTACAGCTGCGGAAGATCCTCGATCAGCGGGAGCAGGCCAACGAGTTGCAGCGCTTGCAAGCTCAGCAGAGAGGTACCCAAAAGTTCTGGCTAGAGACACCGGATCTTGTCAACTTCCTCAACAACACAGACGACAACAGAGTTCGCGAGGGGGACTTTGCCAGACCGCACAAACCGGTGACCAAGAAGCCGTCCAAGCAGGAAGATAGCGACAAACAAGAGCAAATCTTCCGCAGAATGTTGGACGACCATGAAAAGCGCCGGGAACTTGAGCGGCTAAGGGCTTTCGAAGCCGAAGCTCTCAAGCAGCGCAAGGCCGATGATCAAGACCAGCCTGCTGCCCACCCAAGTGCGGCGGACATTGAGCGGCATATCGAGAATATTCTCGAGAAGCACGATCGAAAGCGAGACCGGGAGAGAAGCCGCGAGACGCTCCGAGGCAGACGACACACCTCGCCGAGAGTCATCGACGAAGACTTACAACTAGACGCCATCGACGAGATTCTGTCCCTGCTCCTCCACCAACGATCTGCCGGCCACGCTGCAGATGTGTTGGAGAGTATTCTCCGCCGACCAGCGAGCACGGCCCAGATGCGGACAGATGCTCGCGACAGCGACCGCCGACGGATTCTCACTGAGGTCCTCCGATATCTCGACACGTCTCTGATAGACCGAGGGCACGAGAATGGAAGCTCTGAGCCATATGCACAGCAGAACACGGCATACCAGCATGCGCGTCCATACGCATACCCACCTCCTCCGCCATACCAGAGCCCAAGGTCCAGCTATCCAGAAGGTGCTAGAGCACGGCGGTGGTCGCCGGAGCGGTCGCGTATGCACTTCGACCCCAAGCCTGCTGAGCCAAGTTATTGGGGGCGGCCTTCCCATCCTGACAACGGTCGTCGGCAGAGATGGGAATGAGAGAGGATCTGGATGCACGTATGGCATGAATGCCTCTATGGTAAATGGCAATGTGATAGATCAGCGTCTCTGCTATGGGTCGATGAGCCGAACTGAATGTCGGCATGACCGTGCCGTGCTTGCGTGCATCGGGCAGATCCACGGCTCGAAGGACTCGTTTTCGTCCTCGGTTTCTGGGCTGGCAGCATGGTTGCACGCGGTGCTGGCACAGCCACGGAACTTTTCTATTGTGCTGGAGAGTATCGGTGTAAGTTCAAAGAATCCAATGAACGCTCGGCGATTATCTCCTCTTAATCGTTAAGACCGCGAGACATTGACATGCGCAGTGCCCACCACCTGCACCTGTGGAACCCCTTGATCGGGTTCACCCCGAAGTTTCAGGCAAGACACCTCAAAATAGAAGGGCGTCCGGGCCCCGAGACTGTCACAGAATCTCAGTATGAGGATCTGACTCCTGGCTTTGTCTTGGAGATTGAGGCGGAGCGTCGTGGGCGTCCAAGGGAAACTTGCATGGGGATGACATTCCGGGGCAGGGCGCAGCGACCACTTTTTGTGCGACCGGATCATATTCGTTATCAGTCAAGCTTTCTGTACAAGCGTCTTGTGCTCCATCATAATCAGACTGTCAGTGCAGAGTCGGTCAGTCACTATTGTGACACATTAGCGTCGAAATGACCGGGCACTGGCTTCTGTTTGGTGATGGACCACATGTGCTACCACTTTGACAACACGATGCAGTGCGATTGCTGCCGCTCCGGGGTGATGGACCGCGGCAACATTTGATATCTTGCACTTCGACTCCAGATTGGCTATGGGCACCGCCTTCGCGGCTGGATATTGTGCTGTCGTGCCACCGTCCAGCTGACGCTGTGCAGATAGGTGCTCGGGCACGCCATCGTAGCGGCGAAGTACCGGGAGCGCGAGAGGGAGGATTCATGAGTCTTACATCTTCTGCATTGATCGTTGCAATCGCTATGCCATTTTCGTGTAATATCGATCAGCAACGCGCTGTCGGTCGCAATCAGGCCATGGACTTTTCGACGATGTTGAGGCAATCTTTGCTGGTGGTGCAATTTCGCATTCGCGGTAGCGCAATGTAGATGTAACCTCACTTGTCGTGCAACCCCTGCTCCACTCCCGACCCCTGCTGCGGGTACCTTACATCCTCCCGTTCTACCCTGGTCAGAATGTTTGGCCCTACAATTGCCGCGAGCATTGCGTCTTGCCGTGAAATATGAAAGCATTCTGAGAAGAGTATTGTGAGTGTCCAGTCTGTGAGAGAGATAGACTGCTCATGCTCACGAGAGTCCCTGTATTCCATTCTCCGAAGTCTTTGCACGTGTCGTGCTCGGTACAATGGATCCTTGACCATTTCGCGACGATTCCCCGCCACCACCCGTGAAGCCACGAAGACGCAGGGCCCCTGCGGCAGGGGCTTCCTAGTCACTCGACAGGGCATCGCGGGAGGGGACTTCCTTTTTGGGCCCGCCTGTCGCTGTGCATTGGCCAGTCGATCAGAAGGAGACAGGGATCGTGATGCAAGGGGCACTTTGAGACCCACTTTGGAAGTGTGTGAAGTTGAGATTGCGACTGCCTCTCATCGCTGTTTACTGTAGAAAAGGGAGATTGCCCTCTTCGTCGTCTGCCACGCCGGCGCCTCTCTCCCGTCGCTTCCGACCTCACTGACGTTGTCCCGCACCAAACTTGACATTCACTCTCGGCTTGCTTCGTGCAGCATTTCACTCTTTTTCATAAAACAAACCATACACAAACAAACCAAAATCAAGCGGTCGACATCCTCTCAGCCTACGCATCATTCATCTTTGGATATTCTCCCGACCAAGTTCGACACCCACCGCCAAAATGCAGCTCTCCAACATCTTCTTTGCCGTCCTGGCAGCCGGCGCCGCTCTTGCCGATGACACCACCAGCGGAACCTCCACCACGACCATCAGCCTCACCAAGACTGCCACACTCACCTCCATCTCCCACGTACCCTCTGTCGCGAGCTCGACTGTCGTCCCCTCTGTCGCGAGCTCGACTGTCGTCCCCTCGTACAGCTCTTCTTTCTCTTCTTCTTCCTCGTCGATTGCGTCCAACACGACCACCTACGCACCCGCCACCACCGCAACATTTTTCTCTGCTGGAAACTCCACAGGCTTAGTGACTGGTGCCTACCACTCGAACTCCACGGCCAAGGCTACCACCACGGCCTCAGTTGAATCCGACTCCGAATCTACAAGCACCAGTTCCTCGGCAGCTGCTACCTCCTCCACCTCTGCCGCAGCAGCTGGCTTGCACGCCATGCACGGTGGTCTGCTTGTCGGTATTGTCGGCGCGATCGCTATGCTGCTCTAAGATGGAGGAAGCATGCCCATTACACCGGTCCGATAAAGTTGAAATGATCATACTGGTCTTCGCATGAGCTTAATGTCAACCACCCGTCGCGTGCGCATGGGTCAACGAGATACAGCGTTTAATTCTCAGGGAACGGAGCTTGCTTGGTGTTTTCGAGTGGTCGAGAGAGAGGGGACCGCACCGCATTTTGATACCACGTTGCATCAACTACCCTATTTTTCTTGCATCTTTCATTTCTTTTGTCCTGTGGACTCATCACCAGCCCTAATATGGGTTGGCCGGAAGCTCATCTTCTTTTCATCGGCGTGCAGAGACGGTATGCATACTCATGCTAGACGTTGGGGAAGATAAGGAAAGCATTTCTGGGCAGGAGGGATACCTAGGTAGAAAGGGGAGAACATCCAGAAAGGAGCCTACGGCGTGAGAGTGGCTGAAGGCATCATGTTGCATTGGTGAACGCCTGCTCTTACACAGCATGAAGAGCATGTTGAACATAGTGGAAACGAATGATGATCTCTCACAACAACCCATTACCTTCTGCTTACGAAATGCTATCACCGCATGTGACCTTGAAAGTATGTCTGCCCGTTCTGGACACGAAATCGGCGGATGATGCGCTGAATTGGATGTGACTTCACTCACCGAAGCAGGTACTACATAACCGCTCTAATTCCAGAAAATTCCACATGAGACCATTGCGTCAGCTTAGAGTGACCAGCCAAACCCAGAGTGTAGGTAAAGCCGTTATAGCCAGCGTAGTTCCTGAATGAATTACCGCGTAAGCAAAGCACTTTACCAGAGTTCACAAATGTAATCAGACGGGTGACTCTAGCTACTTGGGGGAGTTCTTTGCTATGCTAAGGCGAGGAACAGGAGGGGCTACCACGGCTGAGCGGACTGGGACTGGATTAGTAGATTGTGTGCACGCATTCGAAGATCTAGTTGTTGTATATTTTTTGTTGGTCCTCTTTTCGGGTGCGATAGACACGAACAAGTAGTGAGCCGGGGAATTCCTGGCTCTCTGCCGTTCTGATATCCCGAAGATGAACGCCTTTTCGACCATTGAACTGACCTCCTCCACTTTGCCATCTATCAAGAAGGCGCCCTCAGTCTCGTTTCCTAAGCATAAACCTCAAGCCTTCCCTCACCGACCCGTCCAGAGGCATTGTCATCATATCTGGACCCGGAGCTGACGGAGCTGCACAACAGATCCTTCCGTATCGCACTCCGTGACAGAAACACATATGCGTCCGTGAAGAGAGCGACAGTCTGGTTTGATACACTTCATCTCT
Organism: Ophiognomonia clavigignenti-juglandacearum; assembly: GCA_003671545.1. NCBI lineage: Eukaryota > Fungi > Ascomycota > Sordariomycetes > Diaporthales > Gnomoniaceae > Ophiognomonia > Ophiognomonia clavigignenti-juglandacearum. The sequence goes on along the minus strand of PYFS01001660.1, from coordinate 317,717 downwards.
CCCATAATGAGACTCGTCCTCGGGCAGCGAGAAGGAAAGAAACACCTTGTATGTGCGCCACGAGCCTGGCTTGACGGCCTGTCGTTCGAAATGTGAGATTACTCTGGGGAGTTATTTACCGTCTAGTATGTACTCCTACGCCCTTTCAGCCGCCCAGGAAATCGGATTCAGTATATCCTAGCCTGCAAGTCAACCACCTGCCATGATATACATCCCAACCTTGAGATTACAAAAGCTCCAAATTCCACGGTGAAAATACTTTCCCCCAGGTGCCAAACCCCATCTGGGCACTCAGATTCAGCCCCCAAGCGCCATCCCTCACACTTCACTGAACACCATAGCGCCGGAAAGCAAAACCCTAGGGAAGACGATCGAGTGAAATGCTGCCCTGTTTTTCCTCCCCTCCCGTCCCCATTCAGCGCCCATCAGGCCGCTATGTGGCGGCTGTGGAGTGGCACTCGACCACTCTTGCGACATTCCTTGGCGGAAGAGGATGCCGTTTGGCCATTTAAGCCGACCGAACGACCACCTTCTGAGAGCCGTGTGCCCATTGATACATTTTGTGGCGGCAGAAGTGCGACGTGGATTCAAAAGCTGACTGGAGATGACGGCCAGGCTAGTTGTGGTGTTGGCAGCCGACTTTGACACACTGCTCGCAAAGCGTCGAGCCGTTCATGGCTTTTGCTTTGCAGCCCAGGACGTGGTGTGCACACAGACCGAGGCTCATTTGTACCACAGGCGTGCGGCTTTTCGATCTCATGATTCTGAGTGCGTTCAAGAGGGTATGTGTGTGGCGTTGAAGGCTGGGCCCGAGCGATATGTGGGTTGGTACCCAGGCGTCGTGGTTGTGATGATGGTGATGATGAAGATGGTGATTATATACCGATTTGGGTGAAGAGCGGCTGTTGATCGCTTGAGTCAGGAACGATCATGCAGTGACAGGAATAACGGGCCAGCCAGGACACAGGGCTGAAGATGATGAGAAGCAAGGAGACTTTGACAGCTCGGCAGTGAGGGTCTAACAAGGCTTTGATATCTTTGCAGGACACGAGCACGGTCTATATGGAATATTGGAAAGGCTTTCAATCTCTCCCATTCAAGGATTTTGGCAACCCCTGCCCTGTCGTTGATGAGGGTTACCGTAACCCGTACTCCGTACTTTGCTCATACGAGGCCAGAGTGACCTTTCACATACGTGCCTTGCACAGAACAGAGACTGACTGGAACAACCAGGACAACAGGATTCTTGAAGCTTACGAAGCATGGTACGATGGCGACTGGAGGCACAGACTGCTTGCACAGACTGGCTGAGTCGATGTGATGTTGCTTCCACCACAGAGGCTCGACCTGCCTCCAGCACAATCGCCCTCGCCCCCACCCACTTCAACAACCGAGAAAATAACCTGTGTCACCTTCCTGGCGCGTGGGATTCTGTGCGCCATTAGAGCCTGGCTGAACTCTTGGCAATCTATGCGTTCAACAGGATAACCATCAGCTCAGACCAAACCAGGCTCGCCGATATGAGCGTGTTCGATTCTCACTGTTCGGGTACCCCACATGGCATATGCACAAATGCCACGCCTGCATTACGTTGGACAAGGCGCGCCGCTCATCAGCCGTTGCCGCTATCCCACATCAAGGCGACGACGACGGCTGACTTGCATGGGCAGAGCGGTGGTTCGCTTGGAGAAACGGCAATCTCCGTACTGATATGAGCCACACGTACCTCTTAAGACCCGGCGGGACATTGGTGATCCTTTAGGAAGGGGGCTTTCCCACTTGGTCACCCAGCCTGTCGTTGCTTCGCCGTCTCTGCGATCTCTCAGCCTCGTACGTCGTGCAACGGGAGCACAAATGCTGCCCATGGCTCTGCCGGAACCTTGCACAACAACGTCCGGACAGGTATCCGGGTGCTCGGTATCCCCATCGACGTTCATCCTCCGGTCTGAGTGTGAAATTGCGCCACGGTTGCGGTGTGGGGGGTTAATTTGATGCGTGCTAGAAATAGCAGGGGTTCTGAGACCCTGGCAGCAATAGCCACGCGCCTCTCATCAATCATGCGTTCCATGCTGTCGGGCCTGCAGGCTGCGCGCCACTCAGAAACCACCAATATCAGTCGCTTCCGCGGTATTCCCAACACGCCTCATCAGCGGTATGAGGGGCCGAGGGTATCAATCTTCCTCCAGCGTTGACGGCTTTTCTTTCTCAACTTCGGACATGATCGATGTGACAACCCTTCTACATGGGTGATCTGCCGGTCGAGGATGGTCTTCCCTATGGCCGCTGTGCAACGGCCGCAATACTCCATCCGACACCGAGCTGAGACAGGGAAGATTCAGCTCTCTTTTCCGATGGTGTAGTGGGTGGTCGTCCTCGTCTCATCACACATATCGAAAACGAAGCTTCTTCGGCCCATTCCCTTGTCCAGGCGCCTCAGTAGGTCATGTAGTGCTGCACAATGCACTCAGTGCGACCTGGCAACTAAACATCAGGCTACCACAGTCATTGGTGTGACGCTTGTCAGTTCCGAGATGTGACGATGGAAACGCCGCAGCGAAGAAAGAGAGGCTGGATTCCTACAATTGGAAGCGGGACGGGAAAACAGGATCCTTGGAGGCCGCAATGTGACCATTGCGCGTGAAGAATGTCTCGGCTGGGATGGCAGATGGTGAGGGGTCGTCGAGGACACGTTCAAGTCGTCACTCGTGGTCGTAGAGTGGGATGGCACGGTTGTGTACTGTAGGCACTGTAGTAGGACCACGTGGGGTGAGCATCTTGGGGAAATGACGTGCATCTCGGCGCTGCAAAAGAAGAAAAGGAAGACACAGAAGCAGCTGGTCTGTCTCACCCTTGTTGCGGCCCGCAGCGACGGGACGTCACAGCGGCAGGTAGCCCCACGAGGGCATGGAGACGGGGAGACTGCTGTTGTTTTTAGGACTGCCTATTCGATGAATAGCGTCGCCGATTACTGGTATGCGCGCAAATGATGTTGTTTGAGGTAGAGCAGCATCATGCTGTGTGCCGTTGCTAACGACACAGGAGCCCTCGATCTGCAGTGCTGCTCATGGAAGAATCCATGATCCGAGTTGGTGGTTCGCCCGGGCGGGAGCGCGTACTGATGCTTCGAGTCGTTCCGTGGCACCGTGTTATTCTGTTACTGTGTCTTCTGGCACAGCGCAAGGATTGTCGAGTGACAACTGCAAATAGAAGAGGGTATGGACGACTCGGGGAGTAACAGGACATCACTGGGGAGGCACAAGCATGATTTAGAAACCTACGTAGAGATGCATCGGGTCAGTCGGATACCTCCTATAAATTAGGACCGGACATCGGGATTTGCGGACATCGCCCGGACTCTCGGGCCCGGACCCGGGACCGGGAAGGAGACAGTTGACATTTGTGGGAAGTTCCCGAAAACGAGAACGAGTGTCTGCGGAGTACTACACTTTCTACGGCACGGAGTAGTTCCTTTGCAGTACAGACATCCTACCGTACTGACAAGCAGAATTGTGGCAGTGATCGTGAGACCGGCGCACCGAGGTCGTGGCTCATGACTGATCAGAGGACTGACTGACCTCGTGTCATTAGTACTATAAATCCGTGCTGTGGCTGAGTCGCGCAAGTTACCGTGGAGCAGGAAAGGAGTGACGCAAGATCCGGCCCCGCGAATTCTTGTGCCGCGTACGCCGTACGCTACCAAAGTGGTCACAGAACCAACAGACTCAGTACACCCAATTGGAAAACGGAGGGAGCCCAACTTCAAACCAAGCGATGATGACTGCAGCGTGTTGACTCCTCACGGGGCTTTGCAATGGGCCGGTCAGCCCCAATCCTCCCAGCTGGGTACCTACCTAGGTAGGTAGAGCTGCTCAGTGGTGGGCCGCAGCGCATGGATACTGGATTGGAGTAGCGTCGAGAGGGAGGCGCAATAGGTACATGCCGCAATTCACTCGGTAATCTGACCTTTCCATGCGTTCCGGTTTTCCATTTATTTGAAGGCAAATCACTCTGTCTAGGGTCTGTCTGTCTTCGTCTTCCTTGTACAACATTCTTTGCGGTCGTCGGAACGTCGTCAGACATCAACACCTTCCCACTCTTGACCTAGAATCCATCTTCACAATGTCCGCGAACGATTATTACGGCGGCGGCGGAGGCGGAGGCGGCGGCTACCAGCAACCATCATACGGCGGACCTGGACAGCATCAGCAGGGTTATCAAGGCCAGCAAGGCCAGCAAGGCTACGGTCAACACGTTCGTGACACTCCATTCCTGCTCTTGAGGTCCGCGTGGCCGCTGCACCTCCTAAACCCTTCGAACACAAGCTAACGAACCTCCATTAGAGCCCCTATCCTCCCCAACAAGGCGGCTACCAAGCTCCCCCACAGCCAAACTACGGCTCGTCGCCGCATCCCGACCAGCACCAGCAGCACGGCTACGGCCAAGGCCCGCCACCGCCGCAACAGTACAATCAACCCCAATACGGCGGCCAGCACCATGGAGGCCCTCCCTTACACGAGCAGCAGCACAACTACGGCCAAGGCGGACAGTATCCCCAGCAACCGCAATACGGAGGCGGACACGAGCAACAGCACCAGCAGCAGCACTACGGCGGCGCTCCCTACCAGCAGCAGCAGCAGGGCGGCGCGTACGGCGGACAGCCCGCATACGGCCAGCAGCCGGGCGCCGAGGGTGACCGCGGTCTCCTCGGCGGCGCGGCGGGAGGCATCGGCGCGGGTTGGGCGGCACACCAGGCTGGTGGCGGATTGCTTGCCGCGGGCGCTGCGGCTCTGGTGGGCGGGTTGGCTGGAAGCAAGTTAGAGGATTATGCCAAGGACAAGTAAGTGTGTCGCCATCAAACTCTGGCTCTGTAGCGGTTCTGAAGAGACTGAGTGACTGACGATCTGCGTATAGGAAAAAGCATAAGAAGGAGAAGAAGAAGGATAAGTATGGGCATGGCCACCACAAGCGCAGGGGTAGTGGCTCCTCTAGTTCCAGTGACTCCGACTAGGTGTGGCTATTATGCAGTGGAGGCGCGTGATTGGGGCTCTGGTCAAGTCAGGCGCTTCTTATTGCATTGTGTCTTTCTACATATTCCTACCTATGACCTGAGATGGCTGCTGTTGAGTAATTAAACCAAAATGGGCAGCCAGTACAGCTCTTTTGCCCCTAGGTTTCGTAAAACCGGTCTTAAATACTAGTCTTGAAGTCTGTAATACGGTCTGCGATGCTGTGATTTTGATTTGTACGCTGGCGCTCAATGAAGCTGGTACTGCGTGAGGCTGTCACTAAACGAGACTCACCAGCTTGGTAGCCTTATCCACAGCCTTCTATCATGTAGCGATCATTCAGGGTCACGACCTGCTTACTGCACCAACACTCAGTTTCTTACAACATCCTACTGATGTTTCGAAGAGTACAACAGTCAACAAGAGCAACTGATGAGGAGTGGGAATAAATCGCTTTCACAAGAGATGGGGGTGGGCCCAATCTATTTACAACACACTTTCACTCCTCTTCGCAGGATTCAGAGTCACCTCCGCCCTGCGCAACAACTCCTCGTACACCGTCCACGCCAGCGCCGAGCTCATCGCCTTGCGCCCCATTCTGAGCGCCAGCCCGTCCAGCAACGACCGCACCCCCTCCTGCGTGACCATGCGATGCGCCGCGTGGAACGTATTCCGATACACGCCCGGCTGCAGCTGAATGCGCGTCTTGACCGCATCAAACGGATTCGAAATCATCGAGCACGCCGCGCCCGCAATCACGCCCGACGAGAAGTTGATGCCCGCGGACGTCGAGCCATCCATACTGCGGCCGACATGCAACGCGCTCAGCCGTTTCTTGCTCTGCTCGTAAAACAGCACATACAGCCCCGCATACGGCGCGTCGCGCATGGCCGTCGCGCCGAAGCCCGAGAAGAAACCACGTGCGCCTTCCTTTGCGAAGATGCCCCGTGCGGCCGCCGCAATCGACGGGTACGCGTACAGGCTCGATTCGTAGCGCACCTTGATCACCGTCAGCGGCATGAGCAGCATGCCGGCGAAGGTCCGCGCTACGGCGCCCGCGAGCAGGTTGCCCGTGTTGGAGAGCTTGACCAGCGAAGATGAGTGTTGCTGTTGGGCTTTTACTACTGCGGCGGCCGCCGCGGAGGCGGGTGCGCCTGGGCCGCTTTTGCTCGCATCGGGTGTAGACGGCGTCAAAGTCGCAGTTTCTGAGAAGAACGGCACACGTGAGACATGGGTGCGAATCGCGTTCAGGGAGGTGAAGTAGATGGCGCTGCCAAAGCCGGTTCGCAGGGCCGACGGCGTGGCGCCGCGCCAGAGGGCGGGGAGGACGCTGGCGCTGCTGCCGAAACGCGAGGAGGAGGAGGCGGCGACGGAGGCGTGGATTTCGCGCAGGGCGAGGCGGAGGGAGTGGTGGCCGGATTGCTGGACGCGGGTCTTGAGCAGGTCGATGGGCTGGAGGAGGACGGCGGAGAGCGTGCCGGAGCCGAGGCCGGCTAGGAAGTGGTAGGCTGTTTAGATCAGAGACGGAGGATCGGTTAGCTATGCCGTAGAGGTCGTGCAGATGCGGTTGAGGAGGAGATAGAACGCACTCGACTTGGACTTGGTCTTGGGTGGACCATCGCTGCTCATTTCGTAGTTGGTGGTTCCGGGAGATGGAGGTTGCACAGTACGGGCTGATGATCCAGCATTTCTGAAAGGCGCCGTCGCAAGAGCCTCCAAATGTCAATTGGGCGAGCTTCAAATCGCATGGCGAGCCATCATGCTTGGAACTTTGCGCGTGGTGGATATTCCCTCGCGCCTCGCGAGGTCCTTATTGGAGAGGAAAGGGTGTTGAAGCAGCCAGCGGTGACGGCATGATTATTATACAAAGTAAGCTTTTTTTCCCGATTTCTCCCCGACGGCCGGACGAGATGATGACCCACTCCGGGCCCGAAGTGTACAATATCACCCAAAACTGATTATGACTTTGATTGTTGAGCACTATTATTTTAAAACATGGTGTCACTGTAACCATGCCATGCGCAGTGTCGACGTACCGCCGCTTCTTTATTCAATTTTGGTAATGATTGAAGGAGACGACGTTGGCTGGGGCCTGCCAGGTCTCCCGGATATCTATTTTGCCTTCTCCTTAGCATCGCCAACAATCGACTCCAAGCGACCAGCCAACTGGCGATGCCTCCTCACGACCTCGACCCATTCTTCCTCTGCCTCGCTGCCTAAATCGATTCCTGCCAGAAACAATCCAAAGTCTCCTCCCAGACGACCCAAGCTCCCGGCACAGTACAGCACTTGCGTCAACAAGCTGTCCCTCGAACCTTGGTCCTTGACCGTGGGTAGGTATATGCGTAGTGTTTCGACGAGCATATCCACTAGGTAGAGCGGGAACGTCGAAAGCGACGAAGGAAGTGGTTCCAGTGGGTCAGACTTCTCTCCAGCTATAGCCCCTACTGGTGCCTCCGCAGTAGCTGGAAATATACTCCTGTACATAGACACAATTGCGAAACTTTGCTCTCGGAATATTTCAATGTACCGCTTCAGGTACCTCTCGGTCTGTTGTCCTCCGGACCAGGCGTTGCCGCTTCCAATTGACTTCTGCCTTGTCTTCTCCTGGTCTGCGAGCTCCCTCAAAGGATCCAATGCGTTGAGCATGTTCATCAGTGTGCCAAGCCGACACACGAGGAACAGAGCTCCTAGAACCTTGTCCTGCGAACCGTGCAATTTCTCCTGTGACCCTGCGGTTTCGATGTCTGGCAGCACTCTGCGCAGCCAGCTAATGGTTCGCAACGACGCTGCCAGCTTCAAGCCGGGCGCCTTGAGTGAGAGAATCAGATTTGCCGCCATAGTCTTCATCGCCTCATCTGCCTGAGCCGATATTGACGCAATCAGTGGTGAGTTTGGATACAGTGTGTGCAAGCGACGAATGTGGCCATTAAGATCCAGTGCTGAGGAGTAGTTCGGCGGTGAGGACGAGATGGCCGTATTGAGCAAGGTGGGCAGTTCCAGCACATCCACTAGTCTCTCCACGTTCCGCGATAGCAGAAGCGCGCGTTTTCTCCTGGCCAGAACGTCGTTTTCGCTGGCCTTGTTGTAGGTGCTGGAAAACTTGACCGCTTCGTGGTCTAGTCTTGGAATTGCGTGTCGCAGCTCTGCTGTGCTGCTGGCCAGTGCGGGCAGGGCGGTCTGCAAGGAGGCATGATGGGAGGCGGACTCGATGATGGGTTTGTATGATTTTTTGGATAAAGATTGGAGGGATATGAGAAGGGTGTGAGAGGACTGTGACAGCGCTTGAGGTTCCGTCCTGTCCAAGGATGACAAGGGCTGGGACGCCAGATGGTTGAGGTAGTCCAGGGAGCTATGGTCTGCAGGTGTTTTCGCAAGGTGCGAGCCGGGCTGTGCGGCCAAAAGGTCGTAAAGAAGGTCGGCCATGGTCTCAGTCGCCTGACGGCTAAACCGCCGTGATTTCTAAGACTTGACCTTGCCTCGCGAGCTGAAGGAAGGAGGAGTGACGCGACGGTCCAGGGTACGTGGAAGGCAGAGCCGAGGGGTCGTGATGATGGACTTGTGGATTCCACTCCGTCTCCATGAAACGCAAGCAAGTAAGTACTGGGAACGTAAGAGGGCGAGTGGTTGGAGATGAAGTCACACGGTTGAGGCTCGTGATATTGTTAGTTGTAGGTTCCATAAACAGTGGACACCCTGGTCATGCCCAGGTGAAGTCAGGCTATCTCAGTTTTGAGCACTCCTGGACTCACAGGTCTGCATTTTGGAGTAGGACTGCTATACTGAGAGTGAGATACTGAGATACTATCTAGATAGCCTCGTACCTACTAAGGACCATTGCTTTATTGAGCTGCTCACTTCAATACCTCAACCAGCCTATCCCTTAGGAAGCAGTCAAAGGTATATGGACCCCTCCGATTTGGCGTGAATGAATAGCTTTGAAGATTGGTGATAGGTGCAAAATAATAGAAAAGACAAGCTGGTCCAGCCTGTTCTAGGGTAAGTACTTGTATTGTACAATACATACACGATACTTGGCACCTGCCCTTTCCCAACAATCACCAGGATCTCCCATGCCCCACTAGCTCCGGGTCCGGCCCTCAGAACTCCTTTTCCTCTGATCTTCAAGAATCCAAAATCAGCCTCAATCCTACATAAAAACCCGTCACACAACGTCAATGCACCTGGGAGTGACACTTGAGTGGCCATTGTCATCATTTTTGCCATTCACAACCTCACTTCTATCAGGCCTTGTCTCTCTGGTGATCACACCCCCAGGCAGCACCACTTGAAGCTCGTGAGTCCCCAACATTTTCTCATATCACCGGGAGCAAGGCCAGTTGGTCTTGTGACAGTGCGCCCGCTTGGACAATCAACACCACCTGGACTGCACAAGGTTTTGCTGCTTGGTACAAATACCACTTCTTTCCCTTGCAACTATGGCTTCATTCAAGAGAAACAGTCAGTGCTGCTGTATATAAGCTAGCTAGCTACTTGTCTAGCTCAGCTGTGCCTCTTACTTATAAGGGCTTGCCTCGATCTTCCAACAACCACACAGGGCAAACTTTCCCTCGTAGCGCAATCCCTGCTCCCGATCGATCACTGCTAACCCGGATATCTCCCAACCTTCAGGGCCATCGCAGCGATGAAGGATCCTTTCTTCATAGCTCCCATATCCTCACTCGAGGAGTGGGTGCGACCATACGCCGAGCAGTACCACATGACCGTATTCCCCCAGCACGCCCACGAAGTCATCGCTGCTGCCCTCCTCTACACCTTCGTCCACCTCGTCATTTCGCCATGGCTGTCCAACAAATATGCCGCCAAATACTACCCGACCGACAAGGGAAAGAGGGCTAGCTGGGACTCCCACGTCGTCTCGCTTTTCCAGAGCACCTTGGTCTGCATTGTTGCCCTATACGTTATGTGGACCGACGAGGAGCGCGCCTCCATGGACTGGCAGGGCCGTGTTTGGGGATACACCGGCGCCAGTGGCTTGGTCCAGTCGCTTGCTGCGGGCTACTTCATCTGGGACTTCTGCATCACCGTCGCAAACCTCCAGGTCTTCGGTCTTGGACTGTTGGCGCATGCTGTCAGCGCCCTCTCTGTCTATTCGCTGGGATACGTGAGTGCCTATTTTTCTTGCCCCTTGTAAATGGTGCATTTTGGCTGACCATCACGCTACAGAGACCGTTTCTAAATTACTACGCCTCGGTGTTCATTCTCTACGAGTTGTCGACTCCGTTCCTTAACATCCACTGGTTCTTCGACAAGCTGGGTATGACAGGCTCCAAGGCGCAGCTGTACAACGGCATCGTTCTGCTGGCAACCTTCTTCTCCGCCCGCCTGATATGGGGCGTTGCTCAGTCGGTCATAGTGTGGTACGACATGTACCGTGCCATATTCGTTGGCCCCAACGTGGAATACATGTCCTTCACTCCGGTCGACGAGAAGCTGGCAGGCGCTGAGGAAATCATGATGTACGCCAAAGAGGCTGGGCCGCTGCCCATCTGGCTGGCGTGCATCTATCTTCTTAGCAACATCACGCTCAACACACTGAACATTATCTGGTTCGGAAAGATGATCAAGGCTGTGCGCAAGAGGTTCGAGCCTGGCGCGAACAAGACAGCGGTGGAGCCCGAGAAACTGAAGGGAGCTGGTGCCACAACGGCCAACGACATCGATAGGAAGATCAGCGACTTGAAGCAGCGCCACAAGATTCCTTCTGGAATCGAAATCAACGACGACTTGGCAGACGTGCAATAGGCCTGACGTCCTCCAGCAGCGTCGAAGTTTTCGAACAAGATTTACAGCCAAGTTGGCTACTTGTGTGTCATCAAAGAGTCTTCTTGTCAGCCGCATCTACGACATCGAGGAGAGCAAGACTGGCGTCATTGTTCGTGGAGATTAATAGGGTGCTGGCCGAAAGAGAACGCATTTGATGTCCTCATAATGTGTGGGGCTTCTCACACTTTGTGACACCGCGTAGACCAATCCTCGAGTCCGCGCGCAGGCGACATGCCTCAGCGACAGGACACAGTCGCGCTCACAATAGGCACCGCCCATCTTGCTGGGACCTCACTCGAAATTCTGCATAGCAGATCTCACATGGACATTCATAGCCGGTGTACATGCAGAAGAGGTGGTCTCAAAGTTTATACTAGCAGCAATCACGAACAGTAGGATACAATCGCACACAGCGAGACACGCCCGCTCGCAACGAAATTCAACGTTCAATGCTACCCAATATTCATGCCCCTGTTCCACCCAGATTGCCCAAGGCACCTTCAGCTGAATGAGTAGGCATGTCAGCGAGCTGCGATGTTCGACAGCTACGGTTTGAGAGTACTTACCACCATCCAGACCACTTGCCAAAGTAGCACCAGCACCACTGGTCTCTCCACCGGCCCCAGTGGCATCGCCAGCGGGTCCGGCACCACCACCTCCCAAGTTCTCCAATACGCCTTCAGCTAATAACGAAAACACCATGTCAGTCAAGCGCGGAAAAAATGATCCTCCTATTTCAAGTCGGCTTTCGACTTTGTGCTTCTGCTTTCACTCACCGCCGTCGAGTCCACCTCCCAGTGTAGCACCAAGGCCGCTCTTCGCTCCAGTGCCTCCCGTCGCGCCTCCTCCCAGGAGGCTTGTCTACAATACCACAAACATAAGTCATGAGTACATGCAAGTGAATGTTGTTGCGTGTTCTGGGCGGGGTATGTAGCTCACCAGACCACCGGCACCACCGGCGGCGGCGCCTCCAAACTGGCGCGCGGCGAGGTTGTGCGTGGGCGCGGGCGGGGCTGCGAGCGCGAAAGCTGCGAGGGCGGTGATGAGGAAGGATGTGGAAAACATGGTGGAAGAAGATGCTGTGCTGAACAAGGGTAGTATAGTAGAAAAGATAGGAGTTTTGAACTGAAGGCTTCCGTCCTAGGGCGACGGAGTTCTACTGAGCAGAGTCTTATATGAGGGTACTAGCCAGCTTAGGGACCTGCCATGGCTGCTGCTTTGACTTCACTTTGTTCTTTCATCTCATCTAGTGTGAACATCTCGTGGGTGGGCGATTTCTGCCCATGATGCGTGCAGCCATAGTCGTTTCCAAGACCGCCTAGACTGTCATCGCGCCGGGAGACGGGACGACGAGAGCTGTCAGTGCATGTTCGTCTTATTGGTCTTGCTGGGCTTCGCCAGTCAACGGCCGATATCCCATACCGTTTTGACATCCCCCTTTGGACAATTGTGTTCACAGCAGGCAGTCCGGAAGGATGATCTTGTTCGACCTACACGGACAAATCACCCCAATTGGCTGAGGAAGCGGCTTGTAGGGATAGCTGGGGTGCTATGCACAAAGGAGGACAATAAAAGGGAGTGGTGAGGGTTCGTCGGATGGTGTATGCCTACCAGTATAGCCGCACGAACCGCACTGGCGCCGTGGCGCTACTTTGGTGCGACTTGGGCAGCCTTTCCGCTCGATCGTGGAGTGTGAAACGCGTCCACTTGTGACGGATCCAAATTGGTCCGCCAGGACTTTGATTACATCACCTACAGCAATGACAGCAGTCGACTGCCGTGCGGACCTCAACAGCAAGTTACCCGGAGACGACGATCACATCGGCGGCTCTTCATCATGGCACGGATTTCGGGGACTGAGCTGAATCACGATTAGTCGTGTTGGGCTGGAACTTACTTTGCTGCAAGAGACTTGGACAACGCCCATTCGTGGGAACCGTCGGACATTTTGCGGCGAACATGTGTGGAAGGTTGATGCAGATAGTGTATCTCGCTCGCTACGCTATAGATGCTCGGGACCAGATGCTGCAGGTCTTCTATCCATCACAAGCTGCCAGTCCTCACTTCGAAGACTTCTTCGGCTTCCCTCCGCCTACGTTCTTCTTGCTCTTCTTCACTTTCATCTTCAAGTCCTTTGGCTTGGCATCTCTCGCACTCGCACGGCGACCCTCAAAGATGATCGTCTCGGGGGTCTTCAGCCCAGCAGGAGGACCGCTCTTCACATCCTTGTCCTTATTGGGGCCGAATATTGCCAGTCGCTTCTCAGTCCTCTCCCGCCTCTTGGGCCCTGGCCCGGGCCCAGTCCTCTTCCCCGACATCCGAGACTTCGCAGAGTGGCCGAGGAGCTTACCGGCACGGCCCGCCATGGTCTGCTGCTCTGGCGTGAGCTTGGGCACATATCCCGTCTTCTTAGACTTGAAGCCGCTGGCCTTCAGCGCAGCGGTCCTTTCTGCGGTCTTCTTCTCTATGGCTCTCAAAGTCTTATGCGGGGCCTTGCAACGGCTGACCCTGAGTGTGCGTGGCAGCATGGGCGGGAACTTCTTCTCGTTCAGTAGGAGTGCCTTCTCGACAGAGTTGCCGTCCTATGTAGAAGTTTGTTAGCACACACGTCGAGTAGAAAAGTAATACACAAGATTCGGAACTCACATAAAATTGCACATATGCAATGCCCTTGCCCACTCTCGTCACCGGATCGCGCACAACACGCACCGACTCGACCTTTCCGGCGTGCTGATTAAATGTGCGCCAAAGACCCTCCTCCACATCCATGGGCACTCGCGTGCGCTTCCGCTTCTCGGTCTTCTCCTTACCGTCCTCGTCAATCTTCAAGTTCAGCACCGTCTCGTCGTCCACGAAGCCTAGGTTGCCGACAAAGACACAGCGCCGGTGGTCTACCTCGGATGGATGGGCGACGCTGTCGACGCGCAGGTGGCGGTCCAAGACGATCGTGCCGTTGAGTTTCGCGCATGCCGTGCGGGCGAGGGCCACGGTGCTGTACACGGCGTAGGCGTTGGCCGAGTGTGTGGTTGCATCCATGGTGCTTTTGGTGATGAAGGCTGCGCGCTTGGGCATCGCGGCTGTGGAAAAAGCTATGGAACGGAAGCGCAGAGACTCGATTGATTGAGCTGGTGAGGCGTCCTTGTCGAAGATCGAGGATAGGTGGGCCATCAGTTTCCTCTTGGCTTTCTTCGAGTCCACTGCTTCGATGGACACATTGGACAAGAACACGGTGCGAGAAGCCTTCTCGACCTCATCGATCTTTTTGCTTTGCGTCAAGGACTCGTGCATCGGGATGTCGCCGTCCGAGTCTTCCTCATCGTCGTTCTTGGCCTGGCGGGTCTCGGCATCCTTCTTGATGTCGCCGTCCTCTGGCAGCTTCCGCTTTTTGTTGACGGGCGGCTCATCGTCGGCCAACTTCTTGAAGTACTGGCTTTCCAGGTCTTCAAACTCGTCCTGCTTCCTCTTGCGCTTTTGTTTGCGCTCGAAGTCCTGTGACTCGGCAAACAATTGGGCTGCAGCATCGCGCTCAGCAGCCTCGCTGTCTTCCGATTCCAGCTCTGTTCCACTTAGATCGCCATCGTCTTCGCCCTCAGAAATATCTTCGTCGTCTTCGATTTCAGACAGATCTTCGCCTTCAGAAATTTCCTCATCATCACCGCTTTCAATTTCATTTTCGTTATCATCTTTGGAAGTTTCTTTTGCGGCGTGCTTGGGCTTCTTCGATTTCTGGTCTTTTGTCGGCTTGGATTGGATCAACTCAGAGTATCGGGACGCCGCAGGAGGTTTGACTGGTCCAGACTAGAAGTTGTTTCAGCTTGCGCTCCAATACTGAGCATACAACCAAGCCAGGGAGAGACTCACGCTGGTGGAGAAGAGGGCATCAAGAGTTGGGTCTATCTTCTTGGAAGAAGCAGACAGCTTGGTGGTCCTTCAATTGGGTTAGAATCCTGTCGCAGCAGTCGTCAAAGAGCTGTACTAACTTGTCCTTCGCCATTTTGCGATTTGGCGTGTAAATGGCAATTCTGGTAATCTTGTCGCGAAAAACAAAACTGAAGGAGACTAGACCACCCTTGCAAAAAATGTCTGTACGCCGGGAGTGAGTGAGATAGCAGTCTTATCGATAAGAGTCGTCGGCTGGCAGTGGCATGGGCCAAGAGCGTCACTCTACGAAGTAAGTGCCGTAGCAAATTTGACTGGGAAGGTTGTTGATACAAGAGCATGTCTTTATGTGAAGAGCCATTTCGCTCTATGGAATTCCGGATAGCTAGAATACAAAGCTCAGCAGTTTATGAAGACAAGGACGATAACAGGAAAGAAATGGTGGGTGGTGGTCTCGTTCCGCTACAGAGCACTAACCCGACGCGCCTGCCCGTGAAAGAGAGCACCTAAGTTACCTACTTAGTGCACCTCTCTAAACTGCCCTCCGCTCATATTGGCTGTTCCCCTCCCCCCATTCCGTTCTGCCCTCCTCCTCCGGCTCAAACCACCTTTCGCAGAACCCGCACACCTTTTCTCGATATGTGATCCCACCAAGTTTCTACCTCGCAGCTCTCGAGTTACATTTCATCCTTAGTCCAGCACATTCCACACAATTGTCTCCAACTCCCTCCATCGTCCTGTCGCGCTCCCGCCGATTGGATCTGAGTCCACTCTGGTCGGTCCCAGCCAAAGGCGAATTGCGCCCACCGCCCACGACATCTCGACAACCCACCCGACGCCGCGCTTGACACAATAAAGGCATGGCAACTGGTGGCACTGCCCCGCCCCTCATCATGGCTAGTCACTCGCATCCACTCCTTGACCAGGATAGCACCGTCTCCAGCCCTCTGTCTAGTCCTCAAGCCGAAGCCCATGACGCGGAGGTCGAGGACCTCGACGTGAAAAGCACTCCTTCCTACGACGGTGACCTCGAAAAACCCATCCTGCCTCGCGCCGACAGCCCTACGAACGGAACCCACGAAGAATCAGACCTGTCCGACCTCGAGACGAATGATTCTGAAGCTGAGACCGAGCGTCTTTACGATACACCGCGCAAGCTCAATGCTCAATCAGCCAACACAATTCCGACGGCGGACGGACAATATAAAGTGCCTGAGAAGAATACGCGCACCCTGCAAATAAGCCCAAGCAAGTTGAAGGCTCAGCTACGAGCTGTCAACGAGGTTGATTCTGGCGAGGACGACAATGAAGAGCCTCACCAGCCTTCGCGCGCCCAAAGCGACGACTCCTCGACCGCGAGAAAGCGCAAGCGATCTTCACCGTTGCGGCTAGATCATGCCGACCCTCGAGAACCTCCGCGGAAAAGATCTGGCTCAATTCTTGACGCCACCGACGAGACGTCCTCTCTCTCCAAGATAGGCGAGGTGGCAGGCGAAAAGAGCGCTGAGCACTCAGGTGATGACGAAGAGAGCGAAAATGTGGCGACAAAAGTTACTGAGGCTGTCGTCAAAATTGCTCCCGTGCGACCCAAGTCAAAGCGCAGTCACCAGAAAAAGCGGAAACAATCGGAAGAAAGCATTTCAGAACAGGCGCAAGATGTAGAAGGTCATCTTCCGGATGAGGAACATCCGCTGGAGGATGAGCCGATCGCAATCGCCGAAGTTGACGAAGAGGCTAGACACGAGGAAGAATGTAAGGGCAAACCCTTTCCTTATGATTGCATCGATACTGACAATCGTCTGGCTACAGTGGAGAAGAAAAGACACGCCTTCGACCAATTATCCTCGATCGAGAAACAATTTGCCATACTTCGTGATCGACTGTACGAAGAAAGGCTCAAAGAATTGAACGAAGAGGAAGCGTTGCTGACGAGCGAGAATCCGACCCATCCCGAATACCTTGCCATGATGGAATGCATTGATAGTAGGCGGGACGAGAGGATCGCGAAAAGCGCGATCGAGTACAGATTTGAAGTCGACGCTCTCGAGCGATGGGCTGTGGCGCGCCGAGCCCAGATTTTCTCGCAATTCTACCAGAGTGTGCGAGAGTCAAGAGAAAAAACAATGGAGGAGCTCGGCAAGCAATGGTACGAGATACAACACGAACGCCGAAAGAACGCCAGCAAGATAGACGACTACGGCTTCCGCTTTCCCAAAGACAAGGCGCAACAGAAGAGGCAGGCTGTTGCACACAACAAGGAGGTATCAATACTGGCTGGGATCGCCCAGCACCACGGCTTTCCTGCAGCGCCTGAGATGAAGGCCGCTTCACAGGCAGAAATCGAGGACGACTTCGAGGCAATGCATGTGAATGTGAGTCTCAGATCGACTGGCAAAGGCTGAAGTACTGAGGCTGATATGTTTGACAGCGAACGCGTCCAAGCCACCCAGTACCAGCACAGCATGCACCACAACCGCCAGCTGTGAACGACTATGGAGCGGTCCCTTTTGGCCGGAATCTGGGACCAGCAGGGGAGCAATTTCTGGAACAAACACCATGGGCGAACCCGCGGCACCCGTCTCATCATGCTGGTGCACGGCGGCAATCTCATGGTACCTACAGTGGGCCACCGACCTTCCCACACCCAGGAAAATCGGCTCCACAGCAAGGTGGTGCGGCGTGGCTTGTACAGGGACGAGCCAACGGCGAACCTGCACGCAAACATCCGGCAGCGGCAGCAGAGCAAGAGATAGGACCGGCGCGGAAATCAGCAGGGGCACTCAGAGCCTAAGAGGCTATCTTCTTGCAACTAAGGCGCCATGCACACTTTGCTTAGAACTTGCGATACCCCACGGAACGGCGGAGTTTCTCTAGGCGTATATTGGGATGTATTTGGTTCTTCTTGCGAGCAGCCGACCGGGGCAATCGGACTGATTAGGTGCGGTGGCTTGTCTCTGCGAGAGTGGAGCAACCGGGGAGCACTGTTCTGTGGCTGAGATGAGATGCTCTTTTTTTGTCTATTCTTATCAGCCCATTAGCTGGGTTTGTGGCAAGGCGTTGGTGGTTTGGTTTGGGGCCCATGAGCTCCTCCCGGTGGGACCTATGCTAGTGGTTGGCTTTGAACCTTCCAGTGACATCAAGATAACAAGTTACGCCCACCCAGGGCGGCACCAAACTCAGAGTTTCCGGACTTGTGAATGTCTCTTCCACCTGCTTGTCCCGTGCTCTAACTTGGCGGGCTCTGTTGACTGCCTTAGATCTTGCCATATGTGCAAGCCTCTTGGACCTGATGTAAATTATAAACGACACTTTCAACCTTTTCCCACCGTTCTATTTCTTAGCAGAAGCCGCGGTTGGCTGTGTTGGCGCATCCGGAACCTTGACATCCTCGAACTCGTCCTGACCAACTGCCCTTAGTGTGTAGGTATCTACTTTCAGTCAGTCTCTGCACTCATCAGACACCGGAGCCTGTGATTTCCTCCAAGACGTACAGACGCCCGCAGCAACCCCAAACATAGCTAATCCCACCAAGGCATTCTTGACCAGGTAGGGCCGCCGGGCTCGGAGTAATGCGGCGGACTGGCCCTTCTGGCGGGTGTAGTAGCTTGAGTGGTCGTACCTATTGTAGAGGAGGTTAGCTGACGATTCTCTCAGTGAAATGCAATAAAGAGAGAGGACACACCCTGCCATGGCGAAAGAAAGGCGCTGTTGGGAATGCGACTGACGATGTTTGTGTCGATGACCGTTTTAGATAGGAGAACCGAGGAATTATTTGATTAGTCAGCTATGCCGGTGATCTCATGCTCGGCCTTGGACAAGGGGCCTGGAGTTTAAGATGACAGGGGTACCAAGACGCGCCTTCAACTTCCACTTCCTCGACCTACGCAGTACATGCTCATTGACTCGCCAGGTTGCAACAATCCCCAATTTGGAGTGACGACCATCCACAGGACTTGATTCTCGTTCCGTTATTTGCAGCTTCTACCATCTTTTTCTGCCATCTGAGAGGAGCAGGTCACTGATCCACTGATCAAGAATGCGCTGACAGCCCTGGTCCATGGCACATACTGCACCTCACTGACCAGCAACCACGACACTTCCAGCAGTGCGCATTAGCACAAGATAGCTGCATTTGCCGCCCCCCCCCCCACCCCGGGCAAACCCACAAACAGCGAACACTGCAACTTGATGACTTGCACGGCTTTTGTTGATCTTACCATCCGTGCCTATTCACTCTGCACGACCGTCTGGAGCTCCTCCGCCTCCAGACACAGCAGTCCAAATCTGTAGTGTAGAAGATTGGGAGGTCTCCTCCACCAACAAGCTCAACCTTCTACCTTCCGCATCACCTTCGTATCCACCTCTGCGGACCCCAGTGCTTGCCATCCTGCCTCCTCCGACTGCCTCCTGCCGTCTAACGCGCCCACGGCTTGCCCTGCCCAGCATGGCTGCCGCCGACGTGCAGTCTGTGAGCGACCAGCTCAAGCAGTTGAACGAAGCAAAGAAAGCCGTCTTGAGCGACCCGCAGGCCTACTATTCGCAGATTATGGTCGGTATTTTGCCGCTCGCCTCTCCCAACACCAACGTCGAACTGCGTCGCTGGGCCACAAGCTTCATCGCCGAGGCCTTTGCCACCCCGACCCTGCCCGGCCGTGACAAGGAGGGTATGAGCCTCCTGGTCGTCGGACATCTGCGCACACTGCTCGAAAACCCAAAGGAGGACCCCTATGTCCTGCGCAGTGCGATTCAGGCTGCTGCGAGTATCTACCCGCATGCCATGAAGTGGATGTACGTATTTCTTGTCCTTTGCGCTGCGGTTGTATTTGTGCGTGCGGCTTTGCCAATTCGCGAGCACAGCCGTGTCTCCATCCAGCACGGCCCTTTTCTGGAGGACGCTGCTATTGAGCGAGCAAACCGGGTAAGATGGAGCACGCTGCTGACATTGTTTTCATCTCTAGCATACATAACTCCTACGAGCGAGGTCCCTGGGACGAGCTGATGGCCATCAAGCAGAGGATTCTCCGCATCTGGGACGGTGCTGCCTCTGCCGTGAGGCTGTGTTGCATCAAGTTTGCACAGCGCGTGGTTCTGGCACAGACGACCGCCAACATCGTTGACAAGGTGAGAACTATACACGAGACAGTGAGGGCGTGTTAGAACTAACATATCGCCATCAGAGGAGCGGCTTGGAAGTGTCTCTGGGTATGGTTACCGCCGATCATCCTTTCCTCGACTCCAGACAACTTGAAGCCGAGGCAACAGGTCTCCTGGACAGAATGCTGGGCGTGCTTCAAGATAACAGCAGGTATGGTTAGACCTTGAATGCGTTGCCGTGATACTCGACTAACCCAGCCAACTCGTGCCATAGCGATGCTCTTGTCGTAGATGCCACTCTGAACTGCCTGTCCATCCTCATTCGTACCAGACCCTCCACATCCAACCGCGTTCTGAATGCTGTCATGAATTTCAACCCTCTTAAGCTGGCCAACTCTCCCATGACCCCGAAGACCCGTGTGCTCGTCAAGTCTATGGAGAAGACGACCCGGATGCTGCTCATTCATCTCATCAAACGGTATGTCCGCGCCCTCGTCGCTACGAATGGAACGTCCACCATACTGACACAAAGTATATAGCGACCCTCAGCACCCCTTTGCACCGAAGATTACGGCTCACATCGAACGATTGATGCGTTCGCGAGCGGAGATCTTGGATGGAGTCGGTCAGAAGCGACAGTTGGCAGACCAGCAAGCATATGATGGTACCAAACGGCAGAAGACGTCGGAGCAGCCTGCTCCCGCACTGCCCAACCCACTGGCCCCGCCAGCTAACAGTCTCGCGGCTCTCTTCACCCTCAATGAGCATGCTGGTCTTTCAGCTTTCGACGCTTCACAAGTTCCAGCACCACTGGCGGCTAAGATTGCTGTTTCGGTCCTCGCCAGAGTAGATTCTCAGGCGCTCACCAAGGCCGTCGAGACCGTCCGTGAGCGCTTTGCTGCCAAGGTGGCTGCGGCACCACCTGTTCTCAACCCGGAGACGGCGCCGCTTGACGTTGACGACGATGACGACTATGAGCCAGACTACATGGTTGCCGAGGATACAGAGCAGATTCTCAACAAGCTCGATGGCGCACCACGCGAAGAGCAGCAAGCTAAGACCGATGCTGCGTCGCTGGCTTTAGGCCCCTTCGTGCTGCCGCCGCCCCCACAGCTGAACTACGAGATTGCTGCGTCCGCAGGCCAAGTCACCGTGGATCGTGTCTTCGACTCTCTGAAGGCTCGCGAGGATTCGCCATTGAAGAAGGGCAAAGCCGGTATCAACCGTCTAGCAGCTAGCGCATTCGACAAGGAGGCGCAGCTCATCTTCGTTGCCCGTCTGGGCTCCCGCCCCAATGCCGGCCTCGAGGACGCATCCATCAAAAAAGAAGAGGACAGCAACGCCATGGCTCTCCGCGACCCGCTCAGCGGCAACGTCATCCGCGAGCGGATGTACACATACGTACTGGAAGACTGGCGCCGACGCATCGACGTAGCGGTGTCGTGGCTGAACGAGGAGTGGTATGCCGATAAACTCATCCAAAAGGAGAGCCCCAACGCCCCATTGCACTACGATGGCACAATCATGAAGCTAGTCGAGGGATTCTTCCCGTACCTCAACCCGCAGGACAAGGTGATTATGCGTTTCCTGGGTGAGATCCCCGAGCTAAGCAGGGCCATTTTGGCCAAGGTGAAAGCACTGTGTGCGGATCCGGCAATGGTGCAGCTCGCGCTCACCAGTCTGCTGTATGTGGTCATGATGAGGCCGCCTGTGCGGGACGCAGCCCTGGACACTGTCCAGGACGTATGGCTGGAGTGTAAGTACTACTCACATGTGTGCATTCTATCCAAATCGCGTGTGCTAACAATCTTTCTTAGTCGAGGATGCTCGCCCAATGGCGGCTAAGTACCTTACAAAGTGGCGCCCCGGCTTCATCGAGTCCCAGACTGGAGGCGGTGGCGTCAATTCCGCTGCTCTGCCTTCTGCCGTTGCCACTTGAGCGACGTTGGGATCAGCAAGGGATGGAACAAGTTTCTCATTCCTTGGAAGGCGACATCATCGAGTACTCTGTCATACCTGCCCAGGTCATGTTACAGAAATATCTCAGCCTTCGTTGGGCGCGACTTCGACTCGGCGCATTCACGGGGTCTACGACACCGCTTGCCAATGCCAACATCACTTTATCTCGCTTGGCCTTAACCCGTAGGCATACTTAGGGGGACCACACAGTGTTGTGTTTGCATAGCGACCATAACAGAGGACAAGGGCTCCGTCCATATTGGGGAACCAGATGGGGGCCAGATGGTGGATGGGCAGACAAAATCGGCATGCGATCCATACGGAATGCCGATAGGAAAGGCCACTGACTTACGCGTATCGCGACCTTGGAGGTGGACGGCCCTGACCCGTATGAAAGTCAGCGTTAGAGAGGCTTTGTTCAGCATGCTGAGCCACGAAAGCGGGAGGAAAAGATATCGCCTAGCTCGTACGCAAATCATGAAAGTGCCAAAAAGGATGTTGACCCCCCCAGGTTGGCTGTAACTGCTTCCCCAGCAGAGAGACGGACATCGCCGTAGCACGTGGCTTTCCCAGAGACATTAACCATGTCGTGGAACGCTAATCCGCGGATAAGATCCGATGATCTCCAACGCTTCGTATTCCTCGTTTCCCGCGCTCACAGATTCCGTTACGCTGCATGTTCGGTAATGGCGAGGGACATTGCAGGCGCGAGGCGGTGCAGATCAGGATTTGGGGATTCCATGTTGGTTCTCGAACGGCTGACAGAAATCTAGGTATCCCGTCTTCATGCATCGTTACATGCTTGTGGCGAGCGAGGTCTGGAGTGGCCGTGCTAGCAAAGTGCAACGCGAAGCAACGGAGCGCGCTCGCTGCCTGGACTGCCGATGCTCAGGCTAGCAGTTTTGATTCGACTTGATGGCGTAAAGGCGGCGGGTTGGCGGGAGTGTAATCACTTCATCGTAGAGCTTGGTGTCTATCTCGTATTCAGCCACCTGTCCGTGTTCTAGGGTGGAGAAACTCTGTTGAAGATCTATTTTGCTTTATGAGGTAATGATGTGAGGCTGCGCACCAAGAGAATGAGACGTCCCTATTTCTTCTGGAGCTACATGTATTCTGATAAGTATAGCCTCGTTGACTCCAACTTTTCTGAACAGCTTGCTTTAGCCTCGTCTTCCATCCTCTCAACATCCTTCATACTCAGGCCTTTCTAATAGTTCAAGACACGATTGAAGACGCTTGAGTCCTCTGCAACTCATCTCATCCATAAAAGCGGAACCATTCATATCCGGAAGAAAAAAAATGCTCTTCTCCGCCCTCTTCTTCCTCCCCTCCCTCCTCCTCGGCGCAGCAGCCGCCACAACCATCCCCCGCCAGACCTCAGACCCACATATCGTCGACTTCCGCACCTTCGGCGCCCCGGGCTGCTTCGCCGAGAACCAGGGTGTCTACACATTCACACAGTCAGGCCTCAATATCTGCCGGACGTTTGCCGACGCCACCATCGGGTCGATCTTTGTGGGCGATATCACGGATGGGTGTTCCGGTGAGTCAACACGGACGCTTGAAAGGGGGGGGGGGTAGGGGTCGGGTAATCGAGTACGTTGCCTTCTGCGGCCGCTGACATGAAGGCGGATGAACGAATAGTCTACGCGTATGCGGATTCCGCCTGCCTCGCAGATCAAATCACCGTCCCCGTGGGTATCGCAAATTGCTACAACTCGACGGCGGCGGGACTGAGCTCTTACGAGGTGGTTTGCTCTGGATGAGGGGAGCGAAGCTGGAGGGGTTGGTGAGGGCCCATCTGCATTGCCCTCGACCCGGTGCCAGGTTGACTGTCGGCAGCAGCAAGGTAGTGAAGAAGGCGAGTATGTGAGGTATCTGGCGGGAACGCTGACCCGTCTTCCTCTGCTAGAGAGGAGTAGGAAGGCAATTGGGGATGGATATGGCTAGGATCGACCATTGATGTGGGAGCAATAATGCATCTCATTCGGCGCTCTGTAGACAAAAAGGCTTAGTGGCAATACACTTCATCTTGATCATCAGCAGTCTTTTGATATCTCAGGAGGTGTGTGGCTGACTGCGTTCACAGAACTATCTCGGTGAACGCGTACGTCCGTGATGTGCTAGTGAAGGAGTTGCATAACCCTAGGCCAATCCGTGCTTGTTCGTAACTAAGACGGGTCTGGCTCAATCCTCAAACTTTCAAGGCTCTGGTCACTTCCTTCTCCCTGACCAACGCCTGCCGCCCGACTTATGGACCAAAGCAGGCCCAGTACCGTGGTCGCCACTCCACACAATGTGCTAAAGACTTCCTGAATATTGACTCGTCATACGGACGCAGACGAAGAAGCCATCCAAGAGAGACGTCCAGTAGTCCGTTGTTGCGGTGAATGCGGTCCCGCTTACTTTGCCGTATTGGCGGCGTCTTCGGGGTGGGATACTGTTGCCGTATCCTGATTGCCAGTGATTTGAGGTACCGTTGGTGCAGCTGTGTGTGAAGTGTCGATGCCGTGAAGCATCAGTAGGGCCGCCAAATCTCGATTGTATATGGCCTCCTGAGGGATCGTTGGGCTTGGTGCACTTGCTTCGACTTTTTCACTTGGTTCGACTTTTTGAGATGGTGACGCCGCTTCACCTAATTTGCTAGTGTCCCGCAATGCCGTTAGTGTTGCTGGATCTGTATTGTCGACGTTTCGAGGCACCACTGGGGTTGATTCGCTTGTTTCGACTGTCTGAGATGGTGCCGCCACTGTGCCTAAACTGCTAGTCTTTTGCGGTGCCGCCTCTGAGCGCAGTTCTAGAAATCCCACTAAATGCCTCGCCGATGTTGCTGCATCTGCATTGTCGACGTTTTGGGGTATGGTTGGCGTTGCTGTATCTGCATTGTCGACGTTTTGAGGGGCCGTTGGTTCGGCTGTCTGAGTTGGTGTTGTCACTTCACCTGAAATGCTAGTATCCTGCGATATAGTTGGTGCTGCTGCATCTGTATTGTCGATGTTTTCCTCAAAGTCAAGCATCGTTGGCGGTGCTGTGCATGCATTGTCGACGGTTTGAGGTACCGCTGGGACTACTGGTTCACTTGTTTCAAGTGTATGTGATAGAGTCGCCACTTCACCTAAAATGGCTGTATCCTGCGGTGCCGTTGCTGTTACTGTGTTTGTATTATCGACGTTTTGAGGCGCCGGCGGCGTTGCTGCATCTGCACTTCCGAACTTTTGAGGCAAGGATGGCGCCGCTGAAATGCTAGCTTTCTGCTGTTTTCGTCTCTTATCTCTGGCCCAGGATATGGTTTTCTCGAAGTCTCTGTCTGAGAGGCGTTGTTGAAGTTCGACGTGAAAGCGGGTTTTGTGGTCACCAGGACTGATATGCAAGGGGCGCTCATCGAGCATCCGCCTAAGGCAAGCGATGAATGGTATGGTCTGATTCCATGCTGAGAAGAATGGCCAGGTCACTGTGCAGGCAGCCGGATGGGGTCAGCATGATCGATGAACGACCTCCTAGGTTAAGTAGTCAGGGGCCATTGGCGCCAACTTACTGGTAGTTAGAGCCGAAGAGTGCCCTCCCTCCACCATGGTCGTCGTTATCTGAACCGGCTCTGAATCGAGGCCATAGCCATATTGGCGACTCCGTTCCATTGCTTGAGGGTCTGCAAGAAGCAACTCCCGGATCGAGTCCGGAGTAATATCTATGAAGTCGTCCGGATGTCCTTTGATCTCCATCACACGCGAGTTCATCGGGTTCACCTGACCGGGACTTTTGGATTCCCGTTTAAAATCGAAGAATACCGCGATTTCTTTGCCGTTGACTTTGAAATCCCCTCTCTGTGAGGCGCGGACGACCATGGCAGCGTCGTAAAAGGTGTGGAACTGGATGCCAAATACGAGGGAGGCGCGCCTCTCTGTGTTACGGCCTTTACTGATTTCGATGAAATCTGCAAATGGGACTGTCTTCCGGATGGCGCTCACGACGTCGGCGTAAGTTGTGCTGCCGAATGTCAGAATCTAATGCTGTATTTCAAAGCCTAGGGTAACGTTGCAAAGAAGCACATACGTAGCGTCAAGCCCAGCAAGGGCGATAGACCTCCACCAAGTGTCGCTGTGCGCATCGCTGTGCGGGACTTTCTTCTGGGAGAGAGGTTTGAAATAGGCGCTCGGCTGCGGCGTCTTCAACCCTGCCATCGTCTGCGAGAAGTTTCTCAGCCATGGCGTCAGTACGAGACCCGGTCTGTTTGTCCGAATAGCGCCTATTCGGCACATGCGGCGTCCTTGAGAGGAGCCACGCATCGTCCAGGGCGTATAGTGGGAGTTGCTAAGGTCGTAAAGCTGTGTAAAATAGCAGGTCGCAGACTTGAAGTTGGGCGACTTACGTAAGTTTTGGTGCTGACTAATAACCTCAATACCAACTCCATGAGCCTGCATTCTGGCCAATGTGTTAATTGTCAAGTACTACCTAGGTATGGACCAGATAAATTTTTCTAGCATAAAGTTTCTAGACTACTTATTACCTGCACTAAAGGAGCTTAAGGAGCACCACCTGGATAGCAGTTGTGCTGAGCAAATAAGGCATCCGCATGTAGGCCACAGGGGTGCTGCAGTTACAGTACATACGCACTCTCCTCCCTCCTCCCTCCTCCTCTCTCCTTACTACTTATGCATTCTCTCACGACGACAGCAAACATCCCTCCTCCCACTATCCTCCAAGACATGACAACTCCAACAATCCCCGCCGAATGGCGACCAGTCCACACACAAGTCTCCTCTATCACCGACATCCCCTCAACACCAACCAACTTCCTCCCCCACAGCACAAACTGCCTGGGCACATGGAGCTTCGGCTTCGCTCTAGCTCTGGCAAAGTCCTACCCGGCTGCCGAGGCCGTCTACAAGAACTTCTGCAACGGCTACACGAATACCGACTCCGCAGACCACCACAGCAAAACCGCTGGGCCATCCCGCGACCTGGCTGGGAAGTGCCTCATCATCCCGCCACAGGACGCAGACATTGCGCGCGATACCGCGCCCCGAACGTCGACTGTGTGTCTGTTCACCAGCTATGGCTACGGGCGGGGGCGGGCGAAGGGCAAGAATCCCGGGAAGGATAGCGTGGATGTGATTCTGGCGCAGACGAAAGCGTCGCTGGGGGAGTTTAGGGCGCAGTTGGATGGCTTGGTGGTGGCCGGGTCGGTTGAGGAGGAGGATTTGGTGGTTTGGTCGCCTATGATCAACTCGGGTGCTTTCGGGGTCGCTTGGGAGGAGACAGAGGCGCTGATCATCGCAGCGTTTGAGGGTTGGGCCGGAATTTGGAACGTGTTGCAGCCGTCACGCTGAACAAGAGTGGCAAGAAAGGAAGGACGGGAGTCAGGGGTTAACTATTGACAGTCTCTTCGGACTTCGCGATGGCATTGATTTTCATGACAGCATTATGCCTTCGTAATAAGGCTATAACTAAAGAATGAAAAGGGAGACACATACACAAGGCCCTTAATTTGACTTGAGTTTACCCTCAACTTCCCTCGCCCACCAGTCAGCCCAGTCGACGACCTTCTTTCCCGCCTTGGCCTCCTCAGCACAAAAGACCATCGCGTGGCTGCGAATGACCTCGTCCAAAGTGCACCGGATGACCTCTTCTTGAGCTTTCTGACTCGTCCACCCCTCATCCCGCTTGTTCTTCACCAAGTCAATTGCCTCGACGAATTGCCGCGTCAAGCCTAGATCTCCACCGCCATGGCCCCTGCTTTCCATGCTCGGAGTATGCGTCGTCATCTTGCCCGTGTTGAAGTCCTCCACCACGATCGTATACGAGTCTGCGTATATCTCCCCATTGACGCCGTAGATTCGTGTATGCCGCTCGCACTGACGTTTTGTTTGCGCAACCATGTGGAACGTGGCCTGCTTCGCGCCCCTGCCGCCCATTGTATCTGCCATGGGGCTGGCGTCGCTGCTCTCGCTCGATGCTGAAAGTGGATCATCGTCCCATGTAATCGTAACGGTCTGTTCATCCGCCACGTCGTTGTCGCTTTCGTACACGCACCGCCCGAACCAATTCCGTTTCGCGATCTCTGCATCCGACGTGCCTGCGGGGTAATCCTCAGCCAGCTTGGCCAGAAGCGCTTCTCGTCCCTTATCTCCAAAACCCAAGTCCTCAATCTCAGGCAGAACAATGTTCACCGGCCAGCCGGTGTTCTTTGCCCCAAGGCCCATGAACGGTTTCTCGCCGGTATATATCCTCTTGGCCGAGTACTTGCACGACGCCTCCACCGGACAGCTCAAGCAATTCGTGGCCTTGCCAGCACCCACCGGCTTCCTGCTCTTCTTGAAGTACTGCAGCCGCCCACTACTCGCCACCGTCGCCGGCAGATGCGGCACTGCCCGCGCTCCAGCAGCCTCATACTTCACTGGCGAGCACAGCAACCACAACAGCACGTCCACATCATGACAGCTCTTGGTCAACAGACTCGGCGCCGTCGTGTCCTCACGCCGCCAGTTGCCCCGCACATACGAGTGCGTAAAGTGCCACCACCCTACGGGCTCCGTGTGCACAACCGACAGCACGTCGCCGATGACGCGCTCCTCGAGCAGCAGCCGCCGCAGCTCGACATTGTGCGGGCTGTACCGCAACACGTGGCCGATCGAAAAGACGCATGTCTCCCCCGTCGCGGCGTCCACATTGTCGCGCAGCGCCCGGTACATCTCCACGCAGTCGTCCAGCCGTGTGGCCAGCGGCTTCTCGCACATGATGTGCACGCCGCCGAGGTTCGCGAGCGCGACGACGACCTCATGATGCATCTCGTCGAGCACGCACACGAAGACGCCGTCGACGCCCGCGGGGACGCCTGTTTCGCCGGCGGCTAGGCGTTGGCGCCGCTGCTGCTCGTAGGTGATGAACGCGGTCCAGGAGTCGAATTCCTGCTGGTGGGCATCTTCAGACTCCGAGGGCGCGATGTACTTCTGGCGGAACTGGGTGCGCTTGAAGGCGTGGGGCTCGGCAACGGCGACGATGAGCCCATTGGTGACGGTCGTTACAGCGTGGGCATAAGCCTGGCCGCGAGAGCCGGCGCCGATGATGGCAAGGCGTGGGGGGTTGATGGAGGGTGTGCGAGGCCGTGCGGGCTTGGTAAGGGTGAGGTCTTTGTCTGTGAGGGTCGAGACAACCGGGCCGGGCTCGGCGAGGGGAGGGGTTTCTATGCGGCTGCCCATGGTTTTGTCTTCGGTGATTTCATCTACGAGGTATTGTCTGCTGGAAGGA
Organism: Ophiognomonia clavigignenti-juglandacearum; assembly: GCA_003671545.1. Classification (NCBI taxonomy): domain Eukaryota; kingdom Fungi; phylum Ascomycota; class Sordariomycetes; order Diaporthales; family Gnomoniaceae; genus Ophiognomonia; species Ophiognomonia clavigignenti-juglandacearum. The sequence continues at coordinate 288,747 of PYFS01001660.1, read as the reverse complement.
GAGGACTGAAGAAGGAGAGCGAGTCACTGGACTGCTCTTCCCTTTGTAAATAAAAGACAGGCAGAAGGACAGAACTAGGGACACGATAAGGAAAAGAAAAAGGGCTAAGGCGCCTTATGTACTTGTACATGGCCCTCACATGAAGTCCATTCCAGGATGGCCTCCCGAGTTGAAGACCCGAGGGAGTGGTTCTGGATGAGATAGGGAACCGTTGAGGACCGGCAAGAAGCTGATCTACAGCGCTAGTGGGCCGCCTGGATCCCCGCTTGGGCGCCTTCCCGCGAATCAGTAGGGTCGAATTAGTGAGACACCACCTGTAGCTGCAGGTGTTCCCAAGGACGTGGAACAAACCTTGAGGCTACATCCACCCGCCAGGCTGCCGATCGTACTAGGAAGATGGGAAGATTCGACGACGCCATTGTTCTTCGTGCATGCAATTGATGGCAGCTGCTGTCAGATCTCGGGCAGTGCTTAGCAGGCCAATTGTTGGACTCCAGCCATTGGTCCAACTTCACCGTTATCAGCAACCGCCTTCAACAAAGTTGCCTGTCACTGTCACGTTACCTCGAAGCAAATCTTTCACGCCAGCCTCCTTCCGAAGTGCACAAAATCCCGTTACCACAATTTTCAGGCGCGTCTTTGTTGAGACTATGGCGCAACCTTCAGCTCCATTGGTCTGGATTGACTGCGAAGTAAGTAATACAACATCGCAATGTGCCACTCCACCGTTTCTGACCAGCCTTACAGATGACTGGTCTGGACCCAGACAAGGAAGAGATCATCGAAATCTTCTGTCTCATCACCGACGGCAACCTCGACCTCGTTGATGAAAAGGGCTGGGGCACCGTCATCCACCAGCCTCAGGCGCGAATGGACCAAATGGACGAGTGGTGCGTCCGCACCCATGGGCAGAGCGGCCTCACAGCGCAGGTGGTCGCATCCAGCGTGACGCACGAGCAGGCTGCCGAGGGTCTCTTCGAGTATATCAAGAAGCACGTTCCCGAGCCACGCAAGGCCTTGCTCGCCGGCAACTCTGTGCACGCCGACAGGTCGTTCCTGGTCAAGGGCCCCTATCGCAAGGTCACGGATCACCTGCATTACCGCATCTTGGACGTGAGTACCATCAAGGAGGCAACTGCGATGTGGCGTCCCGACGTGGTGGTGAAGCGGCCGCGCAAGAAGATGCTGCACAAGGCCAAGGACGATATTCTGGAGAGCATCGAGGAGGCGAGGTTCTACAAGAATGCTATCTTCCAGGCCGGTAGCGGCGGGCCACATGGGCCACATAGCTTATCGAGAAGGCAGGGAGCCTCGCCCCCACCTTGAAGCCGTACAGACAGCTCATCGGATACGCCTGCTTCTCCCATGGATATTCCTCCTGGCGGGCCTCGCATAGCGCTTGCTTGCTGAAGCCCCGATCAAGCTCCCGCGAGAAGCAGCGCTGTAAAGGAACGAAGAGAGGCCCTGTCGGAGCTCGCGAGCTCTGCCTTAATACTCGCCACAATGACCGCGAATTGAGGACACGGGAACGAGGAGTGTGCAGACATGCAGTCCCCAACTTTTGGGAGCATATGTTGCATTCGGCGTTTGTCTCGCTGACAGCCATGGCTCGCTGTAAACATCCCGGTACAAAAGAGGACATCGCGCGTGGTCCTGCCGTCACAGCTCGTTATGTCCTTGTTTGTCAGCCCTGGAGAACACCGACACTTGGGCAGGATGTTGGAAATCTTGCTATGAAAACAATGGACCATAGCGATTGCTAGTAGCAACCAAAGACAGCCCCATCAACTGCAGTGGCGAGCACGGAGTAAGCCAAGTGAAGAATACGAAGATACGGTGAGGGATGGGGCACCCCTGTCACTGCATGTCCCACCAAGACAATCTCATTGGGTGCAATGACGTGCACACGGAAGGTGGGGTAGCTCTTTCGTGAGCAGACAGCTTCTACGGATACCATTCTATTTACAGGTCTCTTCCCCCTTACACAACTTCTCCTAAACAACTTCCCGTCGATACTCTCTCTTGTGACTTGTCTTGCTGTCTTGCTCTGCATTCACGACCTCTATCCAGCAATTCGAGAACCTACTTCACCTCGTCAACATGGTCAAGGAAGTGCAGTTCGAGTCCTTCCAGGACCAGAAGCCCGGAACGTATGTGGCGATAGCTTCATTCTGCTGCCCCCTTTTCCAGAACCCACATTCCGCCCATTGAGCCGCCGCACTACAAAGCTGACACCTGGCACAGCTCAGGCCTTCGCAAAAAGGTCGTAGTTTTCCAGAAGCCTCATTACAGTGAATCTTTTGTCACCAGCATCTTGCTGTCCATCCCCGAGGGTGTTGAGGGTAAGTCTTACCTTGTTCGCGAGCTGACCAGCACTGTGTATGCTGACTGCAAACTCAGGCTCCTTCCTTGTCATTGGTGGTGATGGTCGTTTCTACAACCCTGAGGTCATTCAGTTGATCGCCAAGATTGGAGCCGCATACGGCGTCAAGAAGCTGCTCATCGGGCAGAACGGTATTCTGTCCACACCTGCCGCCAGCCATGTCATCCGCAAGAGGAAGGCTACTGGTGGTATTCTGCTGACTGCCAGCCACAACCCTGGTGGTAAGTGCCTACGTGTACCTCCTAGAGACGCTCTCCCCAGCCTAACAATGCTGTGACGCCAGGTCCCAAGAATGACTTTGGCATCAAGTACAACCTCGCCAACGGCGGCCCTGCCCCCGAGTCCGTCACCAACAAGATCTACGACACCTCCAAGACCCTGACCTCCTACAAAATCGAGGATATTCCCGAGGTCGACATCACCACGATTGGAACAAAGACCTACGGCTCCCTCGAGGTTGAGATCATCGACAGCACGGCCGACTACACCCAGATGCTGAAGAACATCTTCGACTTCGACCTCATCAAGAAGTTCTTCTCGGAGCACCCTGACTTCAAGGTGCTCTTCGACGGCCTGCATGGTGTCACCGGCCCATACGGCAAGGACATTTTCGAGAAGGAGCTTGGCCTGACTGGCGCTACCCAGAACTGCGTGCCCTCGCCCGACTTCAACGGTGGCCACCCCGACCCCAACCTGGTGTACGCTCACAGTCTCGTCGAGGTTGTTGAGAAGAACCAGATCCCATTCGGCGCTGCCTCCGATGGTGACGGTGACAGGAACATGATCTACGGTGCTGGTGCGTTCGTCAGCCCCGGTGACAGCTTGGCTATCATCGCCCACTACGCCCACCTCATTCCCTACTTCAAGAAGCAGGGTGTCTATGGCCTGGCCCGCTCCATGCCTACCTCTGGCGCCGTTGACCTGGTAGCCAAGAAGCAGGGCCTGAACTGCTACGAGGTGCCCACTGGCTGGAAATTCTTCTGTGCGCTCTTCGACGCCGACAAGCTGTCCATCTGCGGTGAGGAGTCATTCGGCACAGGTTCCAACCACGTTCGTGAGAAGGATGGTCTGTGGGCTGTAGTTGCATGGCTGAACATTATTGCTGGTCTCGGTGTCGCCAACCCCGGCTCTACGCCCAGCATCAAGCAGATCCAGAAGGACTTCTGGACCGAGTATGGCCGCACGTTCTTCACGCGGTATGACTACGAGGACGTCGACTCTGAGGGTGCCAACAAGGTCGTAGGCGTACTTGAGAAGCTTATCGCCGACAAGGACTTCGTCGGCAGCACGATCGAGGGCCGCAAGGTTGTCGACGCCGGTAACTTCTCCTACACCGACCTCGACGGCTCCGTCTCAGCCAAGCAGGGCCTGTACGCCAAGTTCGACTCTGGTAGCCGTATTGTCGTGCGTCTGTCCGGCACTGGCTCCTCGGGCGCCACCATCCGCTTGTACATCGAGCAGTACAGCTCCGACCCGTCGAAGTATGAGCTGGACGCACAGGAGTTCCTCAAGCCTGAGATTGCCTTTGCGACCAGCCTACTCAAGTTCAAGGAGTTTGTTGGCCGTGACGAGCCTGACGTGAAGACATAGGCTGGGAAAGGCGCGGATATTGTAAGCACACAACATTTGATAGCATAAAGCGCTGAACATTGGACCGGATGCATCGATCGTTCTTGTCTTGTATGAAACACGAAACCTAGGAAGCCCAAATTTGTCCCAATGCCGCTTTCTGCATTCGAGTGTATATTTTGAATGTGTCTTGTGGCGAGATGATGAGAGGGCAGTGACAACAAAGCTTCTGCTCAGCGCCGGCACTTGTGAGTTCGACGTCTTCCATAGACAAAGTGCAATTTCGCATTTATGGCTGGTCGGTGCCATTGAGTACAGTAGTGCTCGACGCCAGTATCCCTGACTGTACCACTTTGCGGTAAAGGTGCAATCGACTTGGGGCATTCAACTCTGGGTAGCCATTTGTGGGTATCCGGAGATGCAAGTGAGTGTTCGAGTTTGGGCTTCCGTGTTTAGGTATTCGACTATAGGTATGCATGCGCCTTTGAGTGTTCAAATTAACCATAGGTGTTCGACTTTGCCAATCCGGGTTTTCATGATGAGAAGTTCTAATGCCGAGCTACCCCTTTGCACCTTTGATCTTTGTATATATATATCGTAACAATGTGATGTTTTCTCCTCATAGCAATGCAGGTAGACCTAACAGAAGACAGGAGTCCTAGAAAGTCCACGTCCAAAGCAACAGGGTATCATTTTCGCAATCTGCCATCCTTTTGCTTCCCATGCAGCAGTACATAGATAGTCAACCGACCATCTGCCTATGAGAAAGTGATGCTACATCTCGCCGGCGCCGCACTCATGCATACGCTGCATGAAGCGTTCTCGTAAAAGAAACATACGAAAAGAAAGGGTGGACAGGGCTGTAGAGCCAAAGGGAAAAGAGAGAATGGTAGGCTGAGTGGTAAGGTGTCCACCCCTGAATAGAGTCTAGAGGTCAGCTCGCTCCCACGAGATCACACGCGCTGTTCCGTTCATCTGGTCCTCGGTCTCTTATTACGAGTGGGACGGCCCAGCGATAGCTTCCTGCTCTCGGCCCACGAGGACAGGCGAGTCTGACCCGCTCAAGATTTGCACGAATTCATCGGCGGCTGTGCACACACAGGAGACGTTAACATGTCAGAGATACAGATAGCTCGAAGACTTTCATCCTTGGTCCCTCCGACCTGCCCGCGAGGGATTACAGGTTGCCGAGGAAAGGGAGACAGGGCGAAGGGTCGCTTTTCGCGATCACGTACCATGTACTTCATCGAAAAGTATCTTGAACGCGCCACTCCCATTCTTGCGCCGCATGTGCTTTTCGCGGTACTCGTCGCAGAAGACGTACAGCTGAAGCCCTTTGCCCGCGATGAGCACCGAGCGCCGCTTGCTAGGCTGGATGTCGCGAATGATACGGAAGTGTCGCGGGGTGACTAGCAGTCTGAGTGTAAGCATATGGTTGTTCTTGTCCAAATTGACCATGGCTCTTGACGTTCGGTCTTCAGAGAAGTGAGGCTGCTCAAAAGAAGAGCGGCAGGGACATGGAAATGGGCAGAGTGCTCGGGAATATACGCACTGAAGGCAGTCCATACAGGGCACTGCTCGAGTACACCGTCCGCCATAATGGTGAGGAGGCGCATTCGTTCCGTGTGCTGGTCGTGCATGATCATGATTGTGTGCGTTTGTCCGTCGTCGCGAATTGTACTTTTCGCACCAACGCAAAGTCCAAAGTCAAATTCATCGTTCGGGCTGTTCCTTCCGCCGACCCTTGATCCATATTCTCGCCAAAGCCACGGGAAGTAGAAAGATAGGAGGAGAGAACTCACCCTTGACACATCATGACCTCGCCTGCTATAAAATACTCTCCCGTGTTCACGCCTGAGGAATAAGGATTCCGCGCTTTAAGGACGACGAAAGCCGTGTAAAAGAGGACGAGTTCTGTTGGTGGTGGGACGGATATGGTCAGCAATATATCCGGCACGCAAGTAACTCACCTAGTGTGTCTACGCACCAGCAGAAGGAGAGGAAGGCCAAGAACTTCTCGGCCATTCCTAAAACACTGACCTTCCCATTCCCCAAACAACAACTGCACCCACACCTTCCATCCGCTCCTCCGCTGACTCCACCGTTTCAACACCACCGCATTCATGCCCACCCGCAACGGCACCAAATCATCATGATACTCCCACGCGACCATCGCCTCCCCTCTTCCTCCTCCCATGAATCGCAGCACCATACACGGCTCGTCGTCCTCCACGGCAGTACTGAAATTCAACACGGAACGACCGCCGTCCAGGCCCCGCCGCATCAGAATGCGCCGTGGTAAATCGGGCCGCGCATCGTGACTGGGGACGAGCGTTGCTGTATCTACCGACACTGAAGCTCCGCCAAATCCACCGCTGCGGGCTGTGCGCTGTCTATAGAGGTCGAAGAGCCGCTGGCACCAGTGCGGTCGCGGCTGCTGCTGCGGTTGCTGTTGCTGAGGTACGACGGATATGACGACGGGTGGCGCTTGCTGCTGCGGCTGACCGCCGCGGGGCACGATGAGATGCTGCTGGTGCTCTGGCGCGCCGGGTGTCGGGGCTGTGATCACAACGGCGGGCGGCTGCTGCGCCCCTGAAGCAGCGGCTGCGTTCGTCGTCGTCATCGGCAATGGGAGCTGGGCGGGGTCGGGAATCCCACGCAGACGCCGCATTTCCAGTATCTTCTCCCGTAGCTGCGCCAGCTGTACGACATCGAAGCGGCGGTCCCGCGAGAGGAGGTAGATAAGCAACACGAAGAAGTGGTTGTACTGAAGAAAGCGCTGCGAAAGGGAGATGCCGCCGGCTTCTCTAAGCATGTCGTGGTACATTTTGCGCCAGCGGTCCTCGCGCCTCAAAGTGGTGTCCTTGTAGTGGGCGGTCATGTCGCGCAGGGTGCGCGAGAGGCAGGGTAGCGCGACGTTGAGGTGGTTGGCGACGGCGGCGGTCCGCGCGTGTGGGTGTAGGGCGCGGGCGGCGAGGTCGCGGAGGTGCGTGGCGGACTGACGGATCGTGGCGGTGACGCCGAGCAGGTGGCCGTGGAGGGAGGACGTGAGGCCGGCGCGGAGGCTGTCGAGGCCTGGGGATGTGTGAGTTTCTGGGAGTCTTTTTCAAAATAGAGGAGAGGGGCCATGATTTACCGTACCTTGAGCCACTAGGTCTGCCCTCTCTGCTTCCAGGTTGCAGCCATAGAGGAGTTGGCTTTGAGGGGGCATTGGATGCACTGTGAGAAATTCCCAGTCCATGGCGAGTGTTGTCAATGAGAACACCGTGAATAACGTGTCTCCGACTGTGTGAGCGGAGCCGCCCTGTTCGTGGATCAGCGTGCTGTGGATTCTATTTATGGGAGGATATTCAAGACGGGTCGGTCGGTCGTCTTCTGAGGCCCATCATAAGTACTGTACTCCGTAGGTTTGTTGGAAACCCTCGTGCCGCCCAGTCCCCCTTCACAAACTCGTCCAACGTATTTCCAGGGCAACAGTTCTCCCTAACCCGAGCTGTTTTCGTCCAAGTCGGCGGATATGGACAGAGACAAATAGCCTGGTGAGACGCTCTGCAGGTTTGTTGAACACAGCGACGACACTCGAATGTGTGAATGGACGAACGGGCAAGCCGTCTCTCGTGCGTCTTTGAAAATATGCGAAGCTTCTCGGTGCTCCGCAGCTACATGCAAGATAAACCAACAGCGACGTATAGCAAGGAGATACCGTCATGCAAGAGAGATTGTCCCGCTTGTCAAAGGAAAAACTCTATAGAGAAGGCAGTCCAAACGAGGACGGGTCTTGGTCATCTCTTCGCACTCAGCGCACACGTAGCATTTATATGCAGCTGCGGGTTGCACTGGCAGTTATTGGAAAATGGAATTCAAATCAAAAGAACCCAACTGGGATGCGGCTCTGCTTGCACTGCAGTGACGTGTCAATCAGCAGACCGCAAGTGCCATCTGCAAGTGGCTTCTCCACTGTCCGCCCTTTCGTGTCGTGGCAAGCAGCAGCGCAGGAAAATGTCCGGATCACGCAGGACAGGCTGTGCGTATTCCGCTGCTTGTTGGGTCGTACGCGGGAATGATTTGGGATGGACGGACAGGAAGACACTGCACGGTTGGTTGGTGGACACCAGGAATCTCCCCACCAAGCCAAGTCCGGAGATAGCTTCACATTGTGGCCCAATCCAGAGGCCTGCTGGTGCCGACAATTGGCCGGTAACTCGTCAGATATCGATCAACACATGTTGACGCGGGCCGACACCCACTCGGCGGCCAGCATGCAAATTGAGCTGACGGTGGTGCAAGGTGGGCAGAAGAGGGACAAGGCCCAGGTCTGCCGAGAGAGACAGCGTGAGTCTGGTACAAAATACGAACGTGATCAAGGGAGTGGAGGTACTCCTTCGCTGCCGATGAATATCCCCAGTGTTCATTTTGAACAGAAGAGAAGGCAAAAGGGACACAGAAAGAAAATCCAACTAGAAAGTTGAGCCAAATGCCGGCTTTGAAAGAGTGTACACTTGCAGAGTCTCCAACAGACAGACCCCTTAAGGCACTTGAGCTACCACGACGAGAGCACAGTCCTGCTGCATTCTGCGGACGATAGAGACATTCCCGGACGGCAGGAGAGAGTCAATAAAAGTCGAGCGGACCGAGTACACGGAGCAGTCTCGCTAAGCTTGCTCCCACCCAGCGTGCATCTCCCTTCCAGCTAATGCAAGCACGCCTTTCCCCCGAGCGAATCGACATGCAGCCCGGTTCTGGCCCGCAGCAGCAGCAGCAGCAGCAGCAGCAGCAAAAGTTGGCCGAATGCAGAGCCGAGCCGTCTGTCGCGCGGCAGAAGTGCGCTGTGATCCGTTGCGGTGCCTGTTGTGTGTCGGTGGGTGCTTGGGCAGTGGCGTGAGCTACTTACAGTCATCACCGTCACCCATCGCAACCCGAAAGTACCGCCAGGCCGAGCTCCTGTCCTCCACAAGTAGCAGAACATCTGGCTGGCAACCCGACAATCGGCGCGTTGATGGGGAAAGCCCCAAGATAGACGCCCCTCGCAAGCTCGTCATCGTAGACTGGTCCATGTCTCGTGGCACGTTGCCCCACGAGAACAGCTGTTGAGACTTGGCCCTGCCCGGTGGTACTTGCTCTTGGTAAGGAAAGCAGCGCGCGCACGCTGAGAGAGAGAGAGAGAGAGAAAAGGAACACGCTAGTAAGGTGGAGGTTGTAGAACGCGAGTGTTGTGGTGGAGATCGGAAGACAGGTCGCGTGGTAGCCGAGAAAGGATGGACGGACAGTAATCTCTCGTTGGAAGTCTGGGCTGGGAATTTGGTGTGAGCTGAGAGAGAACAGCAGCGGGTCGGAAAATATGATGCTCCCGGATACTAGCAACCGGGACTGTGTCCATGTTGACACCGGCCGTCCTGCCGTCGTCTTCAATCGTATGAAAAGACATAACACATCGTTGGCTTCGCGCCCAATGCAGAAGTAGAGCGACGTGCGGATGCACTCGAAATGCAGCTTTTGTGTACAACCGGCGAGGTAAGGCGGTAATCCGGCTCCTTCCTCCAACCCGCGGGTCGTCCCTCGCAGGCAGCAGGCTCACCCGCAGCGCGCTTGGCCCCACACAATTTTTGACTTATCAGTGATATGCAAACTGAAAGTGCCTACCTAGATAGTATGTCACGCATCATCATTAGTTAGCAGTAGTGACGCTGCTTGCGCGTGTGGCTTTAGCTTGAGTCAAGTTGAGAAAGAAGAAAGTTGAAAGAAAGATGATGAGAGGTTTGTCCTGTTTGATGAGCTCCCGCCTGGAAATGTGTTGGGAGTGACTGTTGCCGCTGCGGCAAACCGGTCAGGGTTGTGGTAGAATGGGGAGGTTCAGGGACACTCAAATTCCATGGGCCAACGCCGTCTTTATATGCGCGAGCCTCATGCCTGGGCTGCGGGACCCTTGTCAAGGATCCAGGCGTCCTTGCCTTGTCACCCTCAGGCATTCATGGATTAAGATGTGATGAGACTCGAGTCAACGCACACTCATCTCGTGCAACAGCTGCGTAGCTAGAAGCATACCGTGATCAAAGAAAATGAGTCGTCAATTCCTTGTGGGTAAAGCCCATCATCACCGCAAAGTAATTGTATTGTACAAAGGCCCCCGAACGTCCGCGTGCCAACTTTGCTGTCCTCCGTGTGTTGATCAAAGCAAAATCAGTTCCTTCCCAACCAACCGCGAACACCTAAAACGAGCAGAGATAAGGAAAAGAGGTCTCGCCATCGCCAACGCAGCACCATCCTTACTCAGACTCCTCAGCCTGGGTTTGGGTGGTTAGCTTCACGTTGACAAATCAGGTAGGAAGGGGATGGTGAGTAGTTATACGTTGTAAGCAGCCTTCTCGTCCTCGTAACGCTTCTTGTCGGCGGCAGCCTTGGCATCGTAAGGGGCGCGTTGCTTCTCGTTGAGGGCCTTCCAGCGCTCTCCGAGGAGACGGCCGACCTCACCTGAAGGAGTGGTCAGCATGTGTACGTCCCAGAAAGGAAGGAGCACAAGACAGCGTCCTATGCCATAGACGATCATGTACATACCGAACTTGATGCCGGGGTTCTCCTCACGGACGTTTTCACGCTGCTCGTTGGCAAAGAACATGTAGGCGGACAGACCACGCTTGGGCGCGTTAGGGTCCTTCGCTGTTGATTTTGTGAGCCAGAGCATCATGACGCATTGTAACGAGTTCAGGGAAGCAAGCACGAACCCTTCTTCTGCTTCTTGACCCTCTTTCCGGGTGCCTCCCTCTTTGATGCTGCGGCCTTAGGCATGTTGGTAGAGCTGGTGTAAGCCGTGTTAGTAGGTGGACCACTGAGAATTGAGTACGGTATGGTTTGTGGGTGTATCAGGGCCAGAGTCAAGTGGAAGACGGACGAAGGTTCTGGGCGTTGCAAAGGAAAAGAATTGAGATGTTTGGGTTGTTCATGTTTGGCGGTTGAAGATTTGGTGTAGTGCGGTGAATTGGCATGAGACAGGGTGAAGTGAGGATGATGTGGGAAGGAAGGTTGCCGTTGTTGTTGTGAGGGTTGTATTGTAGGTTGGTGCTGTTGAAGTGACTCGTTTGCAGCGCCGGCGACTTGGGTGTGAGTCGGCGTTGAAGGGTGGATAAGAGCTTGGGTGAGCTCTATCAATCGCGTCCCGGGATGTTGTTTGGTGTGCATTTGCGCAAGTGATGTGTGTGTGGTAAGGGTGCGCGCGGTGAGTCGCAAAGCAATTGAGGATGGCCGCGACGGGTGAAATGGAAAGAGACAAGTCAATTCAGTGGAGGACATGACGATACATACATTTGAGGTTTTGCGAGTGGTATTTGAAGATGTGGTGGTGAGTTGCTGCAATCGGCGCAATTAGTGACTTGATTTTGCGAAATGTGGGATGCTAATATGTCCAGGGTCCTCTTTTGGTGGTGTGTGGTGTTGATGTCGACGACGCGAAGGACCCCAAGGTCGCGATGCAAGTCGGGAAAAACACAAGGTCGCGGTCAGAACGAAGAGGAGATTCGAACTGAAGAAGGATGTAAAGCCGGCGGATCGCGTTGCCAACTGTTGTGAATTTGTTGCTGAGGGTGAAAAGTGCAGTGCGAGAATAATAGGCAGGCGAATTTGTATGGGCAAGGCACTTACTATGGGTGGTTTGTTATGGTGCTGGCTTGTGTGTGCTGGCGGTGCGGTGCGGTGGGTGAGAGGAGTGAGAGTGTAGTATGGGGGAACCGCAGGCAAAGGGAGTAGTAGAGCGAGCACGCAGAAATACGTCTGGTGGTGGGCACCCGGCTGATCTGGAAAAGCTGCCTGCGCCTTCCCCCCTCCACCCGCCGTGCTTACCTAAGACGCCAACTGGGGTACCCGCGCAAGACCGCGGCACCTAACAGGCCACTGAGCAGCTTCCGACCAGGAACTTGGTGCAGGTCAGTGCAAGCAATCTGGCTGTGACTGCCACACCTGCCTTTTGCCTAGTTTGTCGGTTTGTCTGTCTCCTTCCCTGCGTGTTGCTTTTCTGCCTTCTTTCGTGGTAGCATCCTGCACAATAGGTAGTGTCTCTCATCTTTTCACTGCTCACTCGTTACTTCAATCGATTCAACGTACACAGCAAAGCCTGGCACAGGGCCAGAAAACTCCGGCCAAAAAATAACAGACGTTGTAGGGCCTGTGTAAAGTGTATTCAGTCTCTCTCCAAATTGGAGGCGTCCGCGCCGGGTCAACCACTGTACCCTAGTACGGATACCTACTGTACTGTACCTCTGAACGGTACGCCAATGTTAGGGAATGACCACCCAGATATCCGGTGCTCACCTCGTCACCAGTTCCTGACACATTTCCAAGTGCAACAAAAACCATGCGCCAGTGCATATTGAGCTGTAATGATCTTGTTTTTCCAGTCGCCTGGCCTACTGTTTTTGCCCCAGACCGAAGCCTCCACCATGGCGAATTTTATAGGCCTCTGCACCCACGGCTTTGTTGGGAGGAAGTTAGGCGGCGAGTCGAGTAACATCGGCTGTTAGCGCTTGCGCTGTCCATCGCCCCGTGCGCTATCTAAGTCGGGGGCGCACCCCTGTGCGGCCCCAATACGGGCAATCCGCTCTCACCCCCTTCCGGACGCAAGGCTGTCGCAGAACTTGAGACCTTCTGCTTGTCTCCTTGCTAGTGCTTGGGTAAATCCAGCAAGAAAATGATATCATAGCAGTAGTAAACAATGGGCCATGTTGCGAGAAGCTGCTAGCTTTGTAAGAAGATCAGGAACGAGCAGTGAGGCCCTCTTCGAAAACAAGCTTGCTGACGGAAAAGTGTGCGCGTCTCGACCACGACTTTGGTAGGAGTCAGCCGCATGATAAACCGGTCGCATACATGCCTTGATCCTTCGCGCCTGTCTTCATATAATCACAGTAACCATACTCCGTAGACCTGCAGATGGCTGATTGTTGTTGTTCGGCAACTGATTAGCGGCAGGGGGAGGGGTGGTAGGCAAGTTTCATGCTTTCGGAACTGACGTTGTACTTTCTCTGCAGATCCCCTATGAGTCGGTACATGGGCTGGCCTTGGTTTGGGCTGCGTTGCGTGTGTGTGTGTGTGTGTGTGTGTGTGTGTGTCCGCAATCACTCTGGGCTGCGGCAGACCCATTCCCGCGAACAAAACTCGGGGGGCCCGCCCTGTTTACCCAACAGTGCGTTTCCACATCCTTTTTCTTCCTCTCAGGTGTATGGTGAACGGGCCAGATATTTGCGTCGATTTTCACCGACCAGACGCGTTCTTCTTCTCCTTCTTGGCTGCAATGGTGTTCTCATGCCCTCGAGCTATATCGGGTCCCCATCTGAAATCGCCCCATAGCACGTCACGGCAGCTTCGGTTGCTCGATCGCGCAGTCTGGGACTCCTTGGTTCTCTAGGCACGACGTCTCGGAAGCTTGCCAGCCTGCAATGCTTGCTCATCAAAGTATGACGTTTGTCCGGTCGCATTATCCAGTGGTACTTTGGCCTCGTTGAGTGGACGGACTCATCTGACAGTTCTCGATCACGCCAAGCTCTGGCAGCGTTCGCTCCCTAATACCACGCAAACGGCAGCTCATTGATGAGGAATGCGCCGAGTTGCATTTGGCGCGTCTTTGAGAATGTACTGAAATTTGGACAAGGCTGTGCAGAGGTACATAATAGTATCCTGCTAGTACCAATTGCACTGTGTCCACGTACACGTGCTGTAGTCTCCCGAGGTCGGAATTATGAGCTCAGGATGTGCTCGCGTCGCCCTGGTTCGCGTCGTACTGTGCATGACTAGGGTCTTCGGCCCATTCTCCCAAAAATGTTTCTGGCACCTCTGTCCCAAAACAAGTATCTATACAGAAACATGCTGCGGGTTGATGGCATAATCGAAACATGACAATTGGATACTGTGCTGCAAGAACGGACTGCGCGAGGATTTTGAAGTTCGTAGTTTGTATTCGGTGCACGTGGAGGCTGATGGTCCACGGCGGTGCATCACCACCGTTTAAATATACAAGTGATAAAGTAATGCTCCCTGAATTTTCCACCTGTGTATAGTGATTTGTGGGACGTCCCGCAGTCCTTGCAGAGGTAGTCTGCGCGACTTCATATTCCCTCATCGATGAATGGGCTGAAGGTCAACAGACACAACCTGCTGAAGGTTCTGTGCCTACACATCCATATCATCGATGGGAAACCAGGTTAATCGACTCGCTCAGGGCCATGAATTTTCTGGACAGCCTTGAATAGTATGGGACCATCCATTGATATCGACACAAGTTCTTGCTACTCCAGAGCATGGTGATCTATTCTTGAAGTCAGTATCTGAAGAGTCCGAGATGGTATGCCAGACATATCAACCCACAGAGCTTACAAGGTGCTGCAAGCTACCACAACATGTAACGCCTTAACATTGGCGTTCCTCTCGAGTGAATGGGCGCCTTCAAATCCGAGGACGGCGCGCCAGGCATCCACCCAAGATCCCAACATCGTAGGGACCTCACCCGGCCAGCCAGTCGAACCGAACGTTTGCAAGACAATTCTTTCACTCCGGATCAAGCACCACAGCAGTCAGCTCCGCATCCTCAGCCCAGTCAACCCCACTCCCCGCGACAATCCCGCTCGCCACACCCTTAAACACCCTCCACCGATACCGACTCGTCATCAACTGCGCCTCCAACTCCGCAATCCGCGCCCTGAAACCTCCCCCTTCCCCGTCTCCCTCTCCATCTCCCTCCCGCCCCTCGTCCCTCACCTCCGCCGCCAGTCGCAGTAGCTCGGCCGCCAGCCCGCGATTCCGCTCCCCTGCGCGCCGCGCGTCCGCCTCCACCTGCGAAAGGGTGTCGAGCGTCTGGCGCTGCGCAGACGTCTGCGCGGCGACGGCTTGCGCGGCGGTGTCACGGGCGGCGACCCACGGCGGCAGGTCCTGTTCGACGGGTGAGGCGAGCGTGCTAGTGTGGATGGCTTTCAGCAGCGGGTTGGCGATGAGCACGTTGGTGGTGACGGTATGGCGGAGGCGGTGCAGCGCGGTGGCGGAGAGGAGGTCGCTGCGCGCGTACTGGATTCCTTGCGGGGTGTCGGGGGTGGTGGGGTTCTCATCTGGGGAGGGCGTCAGTTTGGGTGAGTTAAGAGAAAAGGGGAAACAACGTGCCTGCGAGTCGAACGCGGGCTTTTGTGAGAGCGACTTCTAGTTCTAGTCTCTGGACTTGGTCGTACATGTCTAGTATTTCTTTCTCTTGCTCGGAGAAAGGTGGCTCTTGGTCTGTGACATTTTGAGGCAGTGCGTCGTCCATTTGAATACCAGCCATGATCACTGAGTTTTGATATGCAGCAGTATCTTGAATGATGGAAGTTCATGAGCGGAAAATCAAGTCAAGGAACGCGTCGCCCAAGTTCAAAGATGCGTATTTGGAGAAGAATGGGAGAAGCCTGCAACCAGCCACAAGTTCGAGGTGCTAAGACACAGGGATAGTAGGAAGAAGTCGATGCTAAAGTCGTGTGAACTCGAGACTTCATCCACACGACAACAAAATCGAGGTACAGAATACCCGGACCCAAAAAGGAAGTAGTTCTGGGCGCGTCTACTGGTGTTTTCGAGGGTCCAAAGCTAGAGTGGGTCCCGTTGTGTCGGTACGCGTCCCGATTGGCCGTCCAAGCTCTCTAACATCGTCAAACTGAACTTGGTTATTTTCACGACGGGACCGCCTCTACCAAGCACCAGGTCCCCCTCCTACCACCCTTCACATGACGATGGCGTCGCCTTTACTGGGCAGAACGCCCACATGCATGTCATATATACGACGGATAAACCACATCTCCAGCAGCGGCTCTCTTGCCCTAACACAACAGGTGCGAGGCAAGAAGGTAATGCGCACCGTGCTCGTGAGACTGTTGCAGGATGTGGTCAAGTACGGTAGAGAAGGTGTGCCATACCCCTCAGATTTACCTAGTCCCTTCTCCATGTTGCTCTTCAGGTCCCTTACCAAGCATGGCCTACTAACCTCACACTCTCTCTTTCAGGTTCCATCGTCCGTGTCAACGCCGCCATGATGCGCAACGACTTCTACCCGACCAGCAAAGCCGAGTACATGACGCGGGAGCGCTTCAAGGAGCTGCGCCTGACCCAGGCCGACATTAGCGTGCGCGACACGGCGTTTGGGGTGCAGCGTGTATTTGAAGAGGAATATATTGAAGACGCCGTCGAGCACGTTGCTGGATCCACCAGAAATACCTACACTGACAGCCAAGATGCTGTGCCGACCATTGAGGCGCCTCCGGCGGATCCAGACCACTACGTGCCTGCTATGGAGGTTGAACAGCTGCCTGTATGCTTTCCTCTTTGCCTCTCTTTCTCCGTGTCCCTTGGTGAACGGGGGTTGCATGCAGCTAGCTAACTCTCAGCACAGCCCAATCGTGCCCTAGAGCTTCTCCAAACCCTCATCCCAGATCCCATCATCTTCGAGAAACGCATGATCCACCCCGCCGCCCTCAAAAAACCCGAGCCCCAACAACCAGAGCCCGCTTCTGCGCCCGAAGCCAAACCCGAAGCAGAGCGCGTTCCGGCGCCCTCCGCGCCCGCCGCACCTGCAGCCCCCACGAATCCAAAGGAAGTCCTCTCCCCGCTCCAGAAGCGGCGCCTCCAACTCGCCGCCGACAAGCTCGCGCAAGCGCAGCGCCAGCCCGCCACCGCCGCCGCCAGCGTGCACGCCGACAAGCTCAAGGACATGCCGGCCTTCTCGCCGCTCGACCCGCCGGCCGACGAGGAAGCGACGCCGGACGACGTGGTGCGGGCGCGCAAGCAGACGGAGCGCGACGCGGCCGAGAGTCTCAAAATCCACGGGTCCGTGTCGCTCGCGCACATTGCCGCCTTCCTCAAGGACACGATGCGGCTGGACCCGGAGGCGAGCCGCATCAACGTGCTGCCCGAGGACGTGCGCTTTGTGGGCGGGCTAAATGCTGAGGAGGAGGCGGCGGGGACGGTCGATGCGGTGCGGAGGATTGGGTCGTTCGAGGTAGAAATTGTTACGCATGTTGGGAAGGTACCGGTGGAGCCTGTTAGGAGGAGGGTGGAGGTTGTGCCGTGGTCGGCCGAAGAGTGAAGATGTTGAGGAGTAGGCGTTGACACCTTGTATTGCACATCTGTTGTAATCATATAGAGCCAAGACAGAGTCTCGGTCGAGTGCATGTGTGAAGACTGCATAGATATGCATGATCTTCCGCACTTTATCGGCTCTGCAGCTCAAGCTGCAGGGCTATGTACATTTACAGCAAGATCATTAGACATAAGCAAAAGAGAGTGATCCAAAATCAGACATAAGAATGAGACTAAAAAGTTCATCATCGCCCGCAGCCTCAGGCTCGTAAGCCCTGATCCAAGTCCCTCCATACCCATGCCATGGGCCCTTGACGCCTGTCCACTGCCCAACGACTATGCTGTCCGTTCCTCAAAGTCTCTCTGCCATCTATGAATGCTCAAGTCTCATGCAGGGTAGTAGCTGTCGTCGGTCGTCCATATCTATGACGGTATATGCAAAAGCAACGCAAACCACAAAACTCTTTGTGTCCCTTCGCGAAAGATCTTCCAAGGCCACGCACCCTATCACCCACGCGCCTTCGATCCCTTCCCATAGCTATAATCCAGACTCCACAGCGAATCCCAGGCGAAACCGCTGCCTTTCTTCGCAGGGACGGCAGCTACACTCGACGGTCTGCGCAAAGCCGCGCCAGCACCATCGCTGTCCTCCCGTCGAAGAATCTGCGATCTCGACATGACTGGCGGCCGCCTGGATGGCAGCGGGAGGGTACGGAGACGGCGGCCCTGCTGTTCGCATCGAAAGAGAAAAAGCTCGATCAGTCAGTGGAACAATGATATTGTGGGTGTGTTTAGTAAGAAAAAGATCACTACGGCCCGAGCAGATTATCAAGGGGTCCACGCTGAAGGCGCACCTCAGGGGTCTGCGACGACCCATCCGGCTGCTGCTGCTGCTCATCCTCTTGCCCAGCCGCGGTGGCGGCGTTACTAGTTGGGCTATCTTGTTGCTGTCCTTGAGCCTCTCCGTTGGCTGCGGTACTGGACTCGGCGGCCGGGGCGGCAGCGTCAGGCGACGCAGCGGCCCGCACAGAATTGGCTTCACTCGCTAGCGCACTCCCTTTGCTATTATTGCCTAGAAAAGGCAGAGCCCTCCTAGAGCTAGTGCTTGAGCGGCGGCTTTCGAGGCTCTTAGACAGCGTTTTGCTCACCCCATCAATTCCAGACGGCCGGTTCACAAGTCCGAGAGCCTTACTTCCGGATGACGTGTTCCGAGCATGGCTCTTCTCCGCCACGGCGTCGACTTTGTTGGCGGCGACGGTAGCCTTGCCCAGTCCCGGGGTCGCAGGCGCACCAACCTGGTCCTCGTTGGCGTCGATGAGCCACCAGCGCAGACCGTCATTAAGGTCGAAAGGATTGTCACTGCCGGGGCCGGCATCCGCCGGATCAGGCGGTGCTGCTCCGTCGGGGCCTGGTAAGGTCTTGGACAGGTTGACGACGTGCTCTTGAATGCGATGAATGCGAGCCAGAAGCCAGTCTTTGCCGCGGAGCTCATGTTGCTCTTGCTCCCGCAGGAAGTAGTGGGGATGGCCGACATTAAAAGCAGCCCATGCTCCATCCCCGTTGCGCGTCGGGAGGAACAGGGCCAAGTCACCGACTTTGAAGTTCTTGAAGGCGATCTTCTCGTGCCCGGCTTTCTGATAGGCATGTGCTCTGTCGCGGTATGCACGAGCATCGCGTTGCAGTTTGCGCGCCAGATGCTCTATATCCTTGACACGCTTGTATACTGCCTCGGTGAAAGCGTCCACATCGAAGGCGCCCAGCTCGGACATGAAAGCTTGGTACTTCTCGGTTTCTGTAGCTTGGTCCGCATGGTTCATCCAGTACAGCAGCTCGAGATCGCAGCTATCGGGCGTCTGGGTGAGTGTTCCTGACCTCCGTGTAGAAGCTTCGGGGTCAGCCGCAGACTCGTTCTGGCTTGTGGATCGCTCCGCTCGTGGAATCCTCTGTATAGTCATGGTGCCGTCAGTCCGGGTGATCAAGAAGCCCATCCTCTCTAGGAGACGGGAAAGACGGTCGTTCTGAGTGTAGAGCTTTTGAGTCAGGTCTTTCGCCTGCTCAGTTCGTGACATGAAGCGTCCATTCATGATACCGAGCTTAACCTGCGACTCTTCCAACTTGTCCTTGAAGAGACGCAGCTCCTCCTCGAGGCTTCCCACCAGAGACTGCTTTGATGCCAGGCTTTCCGCCATGTTCGTGATCTTCTTCTCTTCTTCCTCGAGTTTCTTGCGCAGTGAGTCAGAGCCAGTTTCGCCATCCGAGATCTTGGCTCTCAAGTCACTGAGTTGTTTGCGAGACTCCTCGAGCTCGCTCTCGAGTGCACCGGCACGAGCAGTCTCTTCGCCAAGACTTTCTCGGAGTTGTCGAGCTGTGCTCTCCTCTGATGCCAGTGACTCTTCGATCTGCGTCTTTTCAGCTCTGAGGTCCTTCACGAGGTTCTGGGCCTCCTCCAGTTCTGATCTAGTGACGGACATGTCGCCCTCGACGTTGTGTATTTTCTCAAGTAGGCTACTGCACTTATTCGTCACGCTCTCTATGAGGTCGTTGTGATCGTCCGGTGCCTTTTCGTTGGGAGCTAGGCATAAGTGAATGTCGGAGAGAGCCTGGAATTGGGCTTCACCAGTCTGATTAGCCGCCTCCAAAAGCTTAGCAACGGTCCTTTGTGCATCTTGTTCGGTTTGGAGCTTCCGCTCGAGCTGTTCTATGTGCTCTCGCTGAGCTTTGCCCTCTTTTCGGAGGAACTCGACCTGTCCTTCAGCCTTGAGTGCATCATCGCTCCGCTCCTTGGTCAACGCGGCAATCTGATCCTGGAGGATTTGAATCTGTTCGTCGTAGTTGGCCTTTGCGTGTTCTCTCGACTCGTCCACGTTCTCGATCTTGTATTCGTTCTCATCGATCTCGTACTTAAGCTGCTTGATCTCGTCGATGAGAGACTTCCGCTCTTCCATGGACTGTTTGTTCTGGGCCTCCATGTTCTTCAGAAGATCATCCTTGGTAGAATTGACCTCTTCCAACTGCGCAGAAACCCTCTCAAGCTCGCCCTGCCGAGCACTCAGCTCGCCTTCGAGCTGCTTCACACGCTGCAGCACGTCTTCGGGCGGATCGATTAAGGACGCCCGCCGATTGTGGGTCGCATTTTGCAGTAGACCCAAGGCGCCGTTGCTTGCCGGAACATTCTGGTTGGACTGTTGCATGAGAGTCTGGAACGACTGGAAAGACGGAATCGAAGACGTGCTCTGAGTGTGTAGCACATTTTCTAATCGCTTCACTCGGCTCTCGGCAGTCTTGAGCTTGGATTCAAGGCGCTGCTTGTCCTCTTGCAGCGCCCGCACGAGTTCGTTGTCGCCCCGAACCAACAAGCCACTTCTGCCCAAGGCGGATTCATGGATGCTACCATTCTTGAAGGCCTTGATTCGCTTCAGCTGAAGCTTTGTAGGTTTGTCCATGCCTTCGATAAGCTTGCCGACATCTTTGATCACAGCTGGCTCGGCTTTTTGTCTCTGCAGTGTCTCGTGAAAGTTCAGCAGCTCCTGCTTGGTTACGGCAGGCCACTGCTTCTCTTGTCCGAGCATGTTGATCTCCATAACAGGCGCCCCGCTCGAGGTGGCCAGGACCTGTGGACCGTATATTTGCTCGATCGATCGCAACCATTTCTTGCGGCGTTCCGTCTCTTCGTTCTGAAATTGGGCTACATCTTCTGCCACCGCACTTGCGTCTTCCTCGAGATTATCGTACCATGTGCGACGCCTCAGCGCCTCCACTGCGAAAGACGCGTATATGAAAGGTACTTGCTGAATGAGTCGAAGGTAATCGAAAGTGGCGAACTCCGCCTCCTTGGAAATATCGTCGATTTGGGCCTTGAGTTGTGTATAATGGGCAGTGCAATCTGTGATACCCGCCATCCAGTCTATAACCTGCACCGCGATGGCATTCCTGGCCTTTGTTGCATATCGGAGCAGCTGGTCCATCTCCATGGCCCTCTCCCTGATGGTGGGCAACAAACGTTCCGTGTGTCGAGCGGCCATCTTTGACGCCTGTGCGAGGTCTCTGGCCGAGTTTGAAAGCTTCAAAGTGGCTTGGTAGTCGGCCTCTACTGTTTTAGCCACAGCCTTGATGTCCTCCAGCAGTTGTGAAGGATCATCAATGTGGTTCAGTGCAGACCGGCTCATCAGCTGGTTGAAATCGTCCAGCAAGTCCTGAAAGCCTTGGAAAGTGCGTGTTCCAAATTTTTCCAGCTCGTTGACACGCTGGTTGAACTTGCGCAGCGCCTGTGGTGCCTGACGACCTGTCTTCTTCACAGTGTCCAGATCCAGCAAGTCCTCGAGCGTAGGTGACCGGCCCATGCGGCTCTTGGAGCTCATGCTCCTCTCCGTCATGAATTCAGCGATGCCTACATTGATCGGAATGCTCCGTGCCAGGCTCAAGTACGCCTCCCATCTCGTGACCAGCATGTTGTATTCAGTCTGCGTCTGGGCCGCCCAGGCCATGGCAGCGTCGAGCTTGTTCTGCTGCGGACCGAGGATATTCTCTGCGTTCAGGATGGCGATGTCAATGCAGCTCGTCATGGCGTTCATTTCTTTGTATCGGCCATCCGCAGATTGGGCCATCGCAGTGCAGTCGTCGACCACACTCTCGACCCATGCCTGACGTGACCTGAACAGCTCCTGCCATGATTCCAGCAACTTCGCATCGTTGATTCGATTCGGTGGGTCGGTTGGGGTGTACGGTTTCGGGGTCGGAACAGTGGTTTCGACCTTGGGCGGCGCTCGACCAGACGTGGCGGATCGGAATAGGCGGCCGTCGTAGAGGAAAAGCTTCCTGACCACGGGCACCTTGTCAAGCTTGAGTGGGTGGCCTTCGTCTGTGAGGGCAACTATGTGTTGCGGCGGGATGAAGGATTCCTGCGAGAGGGCGACTTTGAAGTCGTCGCCTGTGTCGTAGTCACCGGTTCGAAGGTGTAGGGTCTTCCCCGAATGGGCGACACTAGCTACTACCTCCATGCTTCAGATGTGGTCACGCGCGACGGCATTCTCGTCTGTATGTGGGCGTCGGACTTCAGCGCTGGTATGCGACGTCTATGGTTTGCTTTCGCTTTGGATAACCGGGTGGCGTGCGAGCGCAAGTAGAACAACGTGTTGATCTGAAAAGGTAATAATATTGTATTGAGAGAGGTCCTGGCAGGCCGATAGCTATTAGTAGGTGGGATGTAGGGCGTGGGCTAAGGATTCCTAGGGTAGAGGTAGGTCAAGTAGGGCGACGCAGGATGTTGGGCGTCGCGTAGTCGCTGCAGCCTTGCACTATGGAGGGGTTGTGTTGACAAAAAGCTACCAGTGCGCAGTGGGCTGAGAATGCATTGCATGAAATAGAATGCTAGAGTATCATGTGCTTTGAGGCATCAGATCACCCTTTGAATGAAGTAGGTATATTGGTAGAAGGAAGGAAGAGGGAGGTGTGTCGTCCTTTGATCATAGGTACTACTTACTCAACCCAACCTTGGACTTCAGGAAAATCCTGACTTACTAAGCAGTGACATGTGATACATTGTCAGATGCCCAACTCAACACCCACCAACTGTGCATCCTTGATTGATACAAAGTACTAAACAAGAGTATGGATTTCTGGCTATTTTCACTTGATATTGAGCGATCACTATTCTCTTTTTGCTTTCTTTATCCAACCTTGTACACACTGTTCACAGACTCAGAGTGAAGAGTTCCAGTGCAAGAATGTGATCTTTTTATCAGTACAAGAGATCAGTACACAAGAGTTACCAGCAGCCTACGAAAGTCATTACGTTTATGTGAAGACGCCAAACACACTGTTTCTCCCAAACTCATCGACCCATTCCTGTAAATCTCCAGCTATACTCTCCACAACGGCCGTATCAAGAACAGTATCTTGCCAGCTTAAAACCAGCGTAACGGGCCCATCAACCACCCCGGCGACGTTGAAAGCAACTGCCCCACTGGCAACATTGCTCGGCTGCGAGAAAAGCGACCTAGTGATAGACCAGCCATCCTCACCGTCCCCGGTGCGGCCTGTTATACTCCCAACGTTCGTGAGGTCCCATGTGGCATCTCGAGCCTTGCCTATTTTGCCCAGCCAGTACTTGTTGAAGTCACCGACATACCGCAATAGCCCCACACCATCGTCGTGAGGCAGTGTTGCAACCTTGGACTTCATTTCGCTGCGCCACGTCGCCGCAAGGGGCCATAGCAGCTCTTCCTCGCCTCCGGCATTTGCCTCGCGGTACGCCGTCCGCAGCTGGGAGACAACCGCGGCATCCCAGATCTTCGTCGTGCCAGTGTTGAGGTCCGTCAGCACCCGGTTTAGATCCATCTCAACGCCGGGCGGGAGTTTGGCCCACGGGAGGAGGCTGATGGGCGTCCCGCCCGAGAAAGAGCTCGCCACATCCGCAGGGACATGGCGAGTAAAGGAGGCAAGGATCAGAACGTGGAGTATACCGCTCAATGTTGTGCCGTGCGAGCGGCAGGCGAGGACAAGACGTGAGACGACGTTCGGAGCGATGGTCACGATACGTAGATTGAGTGTATGTGGCTCGGGGTTGATAGGTCTACCTGTCCATGGTTGAAGGGCGGGTGTGAGCTTTATCAACCAAGCGGGACCAAACCGAAACCAAAGGGTTTGGAGGAAGAATGACCAAGAGATCTGGCACCGCACAAGATCCTCTTGACTTGGCGCGAGGACGGGATGTTCAGTGAATGTCAGCACATAGCTTTTACGTTCACCAGGATGCTCCGGTGGCTCGTTCAGCAGACGGAGGAGCTCAGTATGGAAGACGGAGGTACTTTTTCCATCTGCGAGGGCATGATGAACAGCAAATGCGATGTCGAGCTCGACGACGTCTGACTTTGCTGGAGCTTGGTTTTCCACCACGAGGACTTGCCATGGCGGACGATTCGCGGGATCAGGCCAAAGTTGCTCCAGGTTGTTCTTGATGCCACGCAAAACCTGCTCCTCGTACTCGCCTGGATCCAATGTCACGAGTTTGGTCCACTGAATGAAGTCTCGAAGGTTCATGGACGGCACGCTCACGAAGCAAGGATTGTTGGTGTCCTCGCCTGTGATGCCACATCTGAGTCCTCCGAGACGAAGGATCAATCTTGCTAGAGCTTCCTCTACAACTGTCTGCGCCGAGCGGCCTCCTAGCCGTTGTTTGTGTACCACATACTTGCACGAGTTCGCGATTCCTCTGTTGAAACCCAGGGCGTGTCTCGAGGTTGAGAAATGTTCCAGGACCCCGCACGGGCGCACAAGCTTCGAGCTCATGATGATATCTTAGATCAACTGAGGTGTGTATTGCTTTCTCGTTATGAACTCACTCAACAATGTGACTCATGCAAAAAGGACGTCTCCACAATACATGTGCTGAGACTTTACTGTAATCCTGATTCGAGAGACTCGAGCAAAGATCCGGGTTCTGAATAAAAACGGCAAGGAGCTAGCACATGTTGAATTATGGCCAAGAGGGCATGCTACTGTGTACAAAGGAATGGTGTTGTCAGTTGATCCCGAAATGATTGGGAGGTTGGCAGAAACTCATGGTCCGTGCCAGCCTTGTGCTCAGCAAGGCTGCAGCAAGGATTCGGATGTGGGGGTCGGACTAGGTATATTGTTGCAGGGATGGTCCTTTGTGAGGTAGCACCCTGGCAGTACCGTGTAGAATGCCCCAGACGCCTCTAAACTTCTCTATACAAACGCTAAGTGAACCCACTTGCAACTACAAAACACGCACTACTTCCCTCTTAACTCTTTCCTGATCAATACCTCTAGCTTAATCACTGCCGTCATTGATCCAGAGTTGCCACAGCTTCTGCAAGGTGAACCACTTCACAACCTTCACGATCCCCTGTCAAACCGCGTCGCGTCAGACCGAATCTCAAGCGCGACTCATCAATCACCAGCTATACTGGTCGCAGGAATGCCGGGGTTGACCTGCAATTGTCGCAAACCGTCAGACATGCGCAAATGACCCCCGAAAACGACATCCAACACCACTTTGATCTTTTGCGCACTCGCGCCAACTGCTGAAGCAACAATTGCGCCCGCTTCGAACCCCAGCGCGCATCACCGCGACGACCATCCACGACGCGGCCACTCCAAACGAGACGACGCCACACATCATGGCCCCCAACGGCTACGGCAAGCAGCCGAGCAACGGCTCAGCCCAAGAATTCACCCCTTCCTCACCATCCAGACTTCCTCGACCCCCTTCCCGAGCGAGCGCCACCCGCGCATCCCGTGAGGCCCCGACCTTGCGCGAGTCCCTCCAGTATGTCGCAGACAGAGACCGTCTCGCTGCTGCACAAGGCTCACCAAGCCCTGCACCGCGACCTTCGCGCCAGGCTCCCACCTCCTCCGCTCGACCTCTTGCCCACCTGTTTCCAGACAAGCCAATCGAGCTTGGCCGATTCCCTTCCTCTAAGCGACCCCGACGAGATAATTCCCTTGCTACTAAGACCAGCTTCGGACCCTTGTCGCACAACGATGGAGATACAGATGAAGAGTTCGAGCGGAAGTTGAAGAAATTTGAGGCCGACGATAGGGTGTTCGAGAAACTTCTTAAGGAGGAGAGAAATGGTCCTTTCGCTCAGCGCAAGATAATCGGCGGTTCTATCGCTAGGCCCATGTCTGCCCGAGGAGGTGCGACCCGCCCTCTGAACGGCAATCGCGACCAAGTCTTTGCCGAAACTGGCTATGGCCGTCAGACTGGAGACATGGCCCGTCGACTCCAACAGCTCGAGCAAGACCCAGAAGTGCTTGCCAACCACTACAACTTCCTCACTGGTACTGACCAGGGTGTCAAGAGAAAGTTCGCGTCTCACTTCCGCGGCAACATGGCTGCGCACGATCCTCCACTGCGCCCAGCAACTTCGGCTCCCACACTGTCTGGTACCTCCTGGGAAATCGAAGATGACTTCACCGCCGGAAGTCTACAAGGATCTACTAGCCCACCCGTGAACTTTGGACGTTCAAACACGCGAATAGACGAGCTAAGACAGCGGGAGATCGACGCCGCGCGCCAGTTTCCTTCGTTCAACAAGCCACTCTTCATGCCGCGCAACAACACGAAGCTCGACGAAATTGCCCGATTGGAGAAGGAGGTTCTTTCGATGTATCCTCTGGACACGCCTGATGGCTCGCTTCCGTCGCCAGTTGGTGACTTGCCTACAATTGCCGAGCAACTAGAGGGCGAGAGTGGTAGGGCTAGGTACCCTATCCCCAAGTCGCGCTTGGACGAGGTTAGAGAGCGAGTTTCAAGAGAGCGACTTGCCCAAGAGCGAAATTCGTCTGCGTCAGAGGGTCAGCGCAAGGAGACCGGTGACGTGCCCACTGTGCCCCAGCGATCCAGCCTCCGTGACAGTCCGAAGTCCAAAGAAGCACCTGAGCAAGGAAGGAACATTGGCAGAAATGGAGAACATTCATCCGAGGCACATGTCACGGTCGACCACGGCGGTGCTCGCAACGGCTCCCGGGATGCCCATGACCAGCCTGCGTCGAAGGATGACGTCCCAACTGTTTCGCAGCAAGAGCCCACTCCACCGAAGGAAGACTCCCATGACCTGCTTCGAAGACTCTCCAGAGCGTCGAGTAAGAGTCCCAGCCCAAGCCCTGCCCAGGACGAAGCCGCAAGCAACCCTCAATCAAATGTAGATGTGGAGATAGAGCCTATTCCGGAGGTTGGAGTCGCTTCTGAGTATAAGTTCCTGAAAGCCTCTAAGCCTGCAGTTGGATTCAGTGGCATCTCACGGTCAAACTCTGCCAACTCCCTTTCCTCCAAAGCAAGCGTGTTGTCTGGCGACCCCTCAGCGCGTATTGCGGCCGAAGCTAAGCTCTTCGCTCTCGATAACTACTCTGAGCGCGGGTCCCTTCGAGCACCATCACCAGTGTCTGAGACTGCAGCGGAGGTCGAGTCGGGCAATGAAGGCCCAGACGGCAATGACGAAGCGACTCCACGACCGGCCAAGGGCAAGTCCATCGATGTGTTCTCGGCTCCCACGCCCGTGGTCACTGGTGCATTCATTCAGACACCGGCACCAGACAAATTTGCTGAGGATGTGGACCCCTCGCCTGAAGAAACACGGGATCGTGACTCTAGCACGTCCCCACGGGCAAACAAGTCTGACGGTCAGCGCGAGCCGGAACGGCAGAAGTCACCTTACGACTTGAGGCGCAGCAAGTCAACATCCCGCCACCGCTCCTCCCCAGTCAAGAACACGGCCAAGCCTCCTTCAGTCAAGGACGATCTTCGACAGATCTACCAGAGGAACAATATCGAAGATTCTGAAGTGGATGAACTTACCGGCCTTGTGATGGCTGCTGAGGAAGCCGAGCAGGCTGTGACCACTCTGAAAACAAAACTTGAAGATGACACCAAGGATTTGCCCGCGGACGATCACATGAAGAGGATGAATGCAATGACTGATGCGTTAAATACTGGTTTGGCTCAAATCCGCAATGCGAAGAGGGGCATCGAGCGGCTGGAAGGCCAGGTGTCCCGCCCTGGGAAGCCAATCCGAGACACGGAACACCATGGGGGTGCCGAGCCAGTTCACATTGGCGTCCCAAACGTTGGTCAGGACGACACCTTCGTGTACGTCCCTGTACCGATTCCCAAACTTTACCGACGGACGCCCAAGGTGCGCCTCACTTTCATGGGTTTCTTTCTGCTGTTTCTCTGCCTGCACCAGCTGTACTGGTTCGTCGAGGGTCTTTTCTACGACCAGTGGGGCAAGCAAACCGTCTGCTACCGCGGTGAGCCCTGCCGCTGGAACATGGATGATCCCGAGTACGGTTACGTGATACCTGTCAAACTCGACGAATGGATCACTGGGGGAGCGATTCGACCTCACGCGGCTCATTGGCTGGAGGAGGCCCAGGACGGCTGGGCCGACGTGGAGGACTGGCTGACCGGTACCGACATACGCCAAGTTCAACACCAAGCCATCAGGGACTCCGTTAAAAAAGCACAGTACTGGCGCCGCATCGAGAAGAAGGGTCTGTTCCCCAAGTGGCAGCCGGCCGCGTGGCTGATGCCCGAGATCGAAGAGTGGGATCGTCAGGCCCAGGCACGCGAGGCTGCTGAAGCCCGCGAGGCGATGGGATACGGATTCAAAGACCGCGACGATCTTTCCAATGATAGTATGGATAAAGACCAGCCTATCTCGGGGGACGAGATAGCGGGTCGGCTGTGGTAGGCGCGACAGCCTTGAGAGGACGAGTTAGGAGGAAGAGGGAGGAGCGATGATTGAGTTTGACGACGTTTTCTGGCAGATGGACGAAGAGAATCATATTGTGACGTGCTTTAGCGGTGGTATGGAACTCACAGACCGAGACGCTTGTTCTTGGTCTGGTTGTGTGGTCCTTTTTTTGGATCGTTGAACTCCCAGGTATCACCTGCGTGTGTGGTCCATTCCGAATTAGTCATTACCAATGACCGCTACCGATACGAGCGACAAGTCGCCCGTCGCATCAACATCTTCAGCGTCTGCCGACCTCAGCGTTTACGACAACACGTCAACCTTAATATCGATATCCGCCCCGCCATCATTTCGTCCAGCCGAGCGGCGAGCGCCTACACAAACGAAGAGGAAAACGAACGAATTGATGGCGAACCATCGACGCGACTGCTTTTCTTATATATGTTGTTTGTGTGTGTACCAAGTGCACCACTATTGAAGCACACGAGGGATCGAGGGAGAGGCGTTGGTTTGCTGCAGGGAAAGCTATGGCATTGCAAGGAGGCACGGGTTGCTACGGCGTTTTATGGCATTCTGACACTTGCAGTGTGCTGAGTTGATATCCTGAAGACAAGGCGTTTTGAGCCTGGGCTTTCTGCTTTTTTCACGAACGTCCGACTGATGGATGTGACGGAGTTTGGAAGGAGGAACATTCGACAGCAGACTGGTGCCAATCAAGTGTGCCTGGAGTTGGAGGAAAAGCATTGCTTGTTTGCTGGGCGCGTCTGTCATATTGATGCACTGCGAGGAATTATTTGAGGATTTCATGATGATGGGGAAGGTTTCTTGCATTTCCCCGGAAAGGAGAATGGAAACAACGATACCCAGTGCACAGCTGGTATTGGAAGAAAGGACATGCATTACAGCAGCAACGTCGTTGGCTGATATATCGAAATCAAACCTGACTATAATTCAATGACGAGCAAGTCCCAGCGTGTGTGTCCGTGTATGAAGCTTGCGAGGGTGCTTCGCCAGGCTCGAAAGCTGTGCGTAAGTCGCATCAATTCCCGACTGTAAAACTATAGCAAGCAGACCCGGAGCCTAAAGCTAGCACTATACAGTCGAAATCACGCAAGTCCTCTATGCTTGACATCAAATGACGCGTGTATACTGTGCATGACCATAAGATCGAGCAAAAAGAGAGGCAGTAATCCCATCTATGGGTTTCACCATCATCCAGAGCGGAGCAGCCAATTGTATACCCCCCATGGAGGTTGCCGAACACATTACCCGCCTCTTACTTTCTTTCCTACAATAGATGTTAAGAAATAAAAATGGAAGCTATCTGTACACCAGTGAGAAGCCCCCAACCACCCCTACCTCCTCCACGCTGATCGTAGGGTGATCGTTCTTGGTGGACGATCCACCGTGCTGCTTCAGACCTGTCAAGGAGATGACAAGAAAAGGGAGAGAAGAGACAACAGGAAATTACATACGCCTCGCTATGTAGTGAGCGCTCTAGACACGATTTGTCTCATATGCGACCAAGATTGAGCCTTCAAGGTCAGAGATCTAGACCATTGCAGACCAAAAAGCCAAATACGCTGAGCCGAAGTGAAGCCACAGACACTGCCCTCGAGCAATCAAGCAGCAGCATAGAAATATCCCAGGGCATACAGATCCACGGAAAACCTAGCCAAAGCGAAGCCCAGCCTCCACCTCCTTCTCGAGATCCCGCTGCCGAAGGTGCTCCTCCGCCGCCGCCCGTGCCAATTCCGCCTCCCTCTCCTGGCGACGCTCCTCCTCCATCGCCATCTCCATCGCTAGAAGACGCTGCTCTTCCTTCTTCCTTAGCCTCTCCGCGTTCTGCTTGCACATGACCTTCCAGGCCGCGCGCCCAACCCGTTCCCAATTCGCCCCAATCCACGCCGTGACATTATCCAGCACGAGGATCCCGTGCTCGTCACGTAGAGATTGCAGCGTAGGCGCTGCAGTGCCATTGTTCTTCAGCTTTCCCTCCTCCGTCTTGTTCTCCTCCTCCTCCTTCTCGCTGTACTCGAATCCAGGGTCCGCCTGGTCCACGATAATCTTCACCAGCGCCGACCGCAGCGCCCCGCGCCAGTTCTTCTCCAACGCAGCTGCATCGGTGCCCTCTTGAGGTACCGGCAGTACTGAGGCGATGGAAGTCGGGATGGCGAGGTCCTGCTTGATGAGAGTGTTTTTGACAAAGATGCGATTCTGCTCCTTGGTCCAGGCGGCGAGCTGGGTCTCATAGCGGGCTCGAGAGCCGGGAAAGGTCTCGAAGGCGGACTCGCGGATGGCGTTGCGAATCTCGTCGCGGCTGAGCGTGGAGTCCGTCTCGGCAGTGGCGAGGTCGCGGATCTGCGCGGGCACGTGCTCGTCGATCCAGCGCGCAAAGACGCCGCGCGTGCGCATGCGCTGGCGGTCGTTGGACTTGAGCGTGGCCTTGGTGTTGGTGGCCTGTTGCTTCTGGAGCCGGACGCGCTCGTGCGCGAGCCAGGCGGGGTACCACTTGCAGCGGGCGGCGTATGCGAAGAGGGCGTCGACGGTGGCAAAGCGTTTGGTCCAGTCGGCTTGGTCGCCGTTGATGAGGAATCGGCGGGCTTCGACGGGGGAGAGGGTCAGGAGGACACGGGCTTTCTTCTTGTCTTGGTCTTCCATCTCGGGGATGCGGATGTGTAGGCCCTCTTCGGTTGCGCTGAGGCCATATGGCCGGATCACGGTGCCCAGAATGTTCCACATGTCGCCGTGGTCGTGCTTGCTAGAAAGACGTCAGGAATTTGGGTTTGAGAAAAAGGAAGAAAGAAAAAAGGCGGGTTGGGGGGGGGGGGCAGCCTGGGAGTGGAGTGGACTGGATCATCAGATAGAGTGTAGATGAGAGAGAAAAGTGGAGTTGAGATGAGAGGAAATGCACACTCGAGTTAGGAAGAGATAGGAAATATGAGATCCATTGCAACGGGAAAGCAAAGCAAGGAGTGGACTTACAATGCTCGCCACTCGAGCTCCTCGTTGGTGGCTGCTAACTGCACATCAACCTGGATGAAGAACCAATGGAACAATGGACTGTTCAGGAACTGGTTGGATTGGGCAGGCTCATTCTTGTCCTTGTCCTTCTTCTCGGCCTCGGCTACCTTCTGCTCCTCATGCATGACCGCCAGTTGGCGGTCCCAAACATCCACACTGATATCCTCTGGTCTAGAAACAGCAAAGCTCTGTGAGCCAAAGGCATTCTTGTCCTGGATGGCGCGCTCAGCTGCGAGTTCCTCTTTGATAGCAGCCCAGACAGCCCGTTTCTGTGGGTCATTCAGCTCTTCCTCGGTGAAGGTTGCGCCTTCTAAAGAGACAATGATGTCGATGTCCCCAAAAGAGGCCTTCTCTGGGGCTTCAATAGGCGACTTGAGGGCTGGGAAGAGCTTTTTGAGTGTCTCTACTGTGCGGTCAAGTGCAGCCATGTACACCTCAGGGACCATCCGTGGGGTGTAAAGGGCATCAGGGCCTGTTGAGAAGGCCTTCCCGCCCATTGCCGTGGAGTGATGTTTTGTTGCTGAGTATTCAGAGCGTTGGTTGAGAAGCGATTGGGGAACGGGAGTAGAAAGGAATGGTGTTGGCTGAATTGAAGAAGGCAATTGTCGCAAGGAAATTTGGTCCTGAGGAAAGAAGGTTGGTTGCGAGAGAAGATGAGAAGTTGTGGTTTGTTGGAAGTTGGAGCAAGAGTTGCAGGTCGTGGTTGTGGTTGGTGTTTTTATACCTCAGGTCGCATACCTGCCCCGGCAACAATTAAAGTAGCATCTGCTGGGACGGAGCCTCCCTGCACATCGATCTTCACTACAGTCAGCATTCATGGGTCAAGGCTGCCTTATGCAGGGCTGGCTGGTGATGGGATGGCAGAGGGTTGAAGGCTTGTGGTGGAGAATGGGATGTCGGACGGAAGACTTGCAGATCAAGGTTGAGGTTCAGAGCTGTTGTTGACTTAGCAACCATCCATCCATTGGTGCGGGGCTTGAGTAGCCTGAGTACTGCTCACTGGGACTTTTACCAATAGTGCCTTCAATACATTGGCTTTGCACAGTTTTTGGAAGACTGTGCAAAACCAATGTGAATGTAAGAGCAGTTCTGGACAGCTGTTGTACTGTGTCAATTTCACAACAATTCACACAAGCTCTTGCCTGGTGCACAATCGCACCTGGTATTGGTACTTGTCCAACGGCTGGACAAGACAAGGAATGGAGCCATGTAGCATGGAAGAAACAAATGAAAAGCACCCTAACACAGCAGCATGTAAGTTCACTGGTGAAAAGGGAGTGTCTCAAAGTGGGAAAAGTGGGACTAGGAACCCCAATTTAAAAGAGCAAACATATGGAGAAACAAGGAGACATGTGTGAGAAAGACATTGCCGGAGACTGTGGTATCACTGTTGAATTTGTACTCTTTTACAGGGCAGAAACGGTCTTGATGCAGGAATCTGATGCTGAGAAGACAAACTCTGATGGTGGAAAGACAGACTCTGGTGTTTAGAGAACCCACTACGAGTTTTGATGTGCATCGTAGGGTCCGTGAATTTGTTCTGCTGAAATGACAGTCAGAAACAACAGAGTCTGGCCCAGACCTCTATATCCTCTAGGGAATGCGAGGGCCTGCAAAACGAATTCCTAGCGTTGAGTATGCCCTCCTCAGGAGTCGGATCCGGACCTCGTCACGGACGCTCCGCGCTTGTTGTCGTATCAATGCTCCCTGATCGTCCTCAGCTGCTCACGCTGTACGGCTTGAGATACTCTGGGTTGTTCTCGATCTCCTCCTTGACCTAGTAAGATGAGTAAGCAACGCTTTGCACACAGATCGGAACCCAACTGTGAGACTTACAATGTCCAGACCGCCCACCAACTCGCCATCAATCCACAGCTGCGGGTACGTGGGCCAGTCTGCGTACTCTTTCAAGCCTTGCCGCACCTCGTCGTCCGCCAGGATGTCAAAGAAGCCGTACTTGACCGAGTGCTCCCTGAGCATCGCCACAATCTGCCTCGAGAATCCACACTGTGGCGCCGACGGCTTGCCCTTCATGAACAGCATGACGGGCGCGGCTTTGACCAGCTCCTCCAGCCGCTGGTTCAGCTCCTCCTTTGCCTTCTCCGGGTCCACCTCCTGCCCGCCGTCGACCTCCATCGCGCTGCCGTTTGTAACCTCGGTGGAGCCGTTGCCATTGCCATTCTTCTCCGCTGCGCCCGCTGCGCCGGGCTTGCCCGCGTGAGTCTCGATGGCCGTCCGGACCTTGACAGCGCTGCTACCGCTGACGGTCTCGAGGACCTTGCCGTCTCGTGAGATGACAAGGAAGGGCACTGCTGTGACGTCGTACTTCTCGCTCAGGTCGGACAGCTCCTCTGCGTCGAGCGACACCCAGGATGTGCTGTTGTCGGCGGGATATTCGGCGGCGAGGGTCTGGAGGACGGTGGCCATTTGCGCGCACGGGGCGGCCCAGGTTGCGCTGAAGGAGATGATGAGGGTGGTGGTGGGTGGGAGGGAGGCTGTGTGCGCCTCCCAGTCCTCGTAGCTGAGGATGTTCTTGATGGTGGCCATCTTAACAAGTTGTCGAGGGCTTTGAGGAGCTTGGGTAGTTGTTGATGAAGTCGCTCCTGCAGTCCCAGTGTGGAGTGTTCTGTAGCCCAAGTTGAAAATTGTGTCGAGTCTTCTTTGCTCTGGTAACAAGGCAGGAAAAGGAATTGTTGGTTGTCTTACAAGTGAACTTGCAAAAAGATAAACTGCTCCGATTTCAGGACCCCGCCATCCCGAGGATGGGGGACCCCCTGGTTTGTAAGAACGATTTGCTGATTGGCGAGACCTCTTGCGTCATGTACCAGCACGGGCCACTCTTGCCACAGTGCAAAAGTCACCATCGGTAGGGAATTGACAGTCTCAATCCCTGCTTCGGGCCGACCCGCCCCTAGCCGCTGCCATGCTCTGATCCCTGTATACTGTAACAGTACTCGGTATGCGTTGAGCACCAACTTTTGCGAAGGTGATAAACCTCTTAAAGTACGGAGTATCTCGTTTCCAATGTGTGTCTAAAATTTGTGTCATCGTCTTTACGTTAGATTCTGTCCACATTATGGTGTTGAACCGTGATAAAAAGATTGAAAGATATTGGACGGCAAAGCGAAGGCGCTCTCCGCCAGCATCAGTCGCGGCTGTGGACCGTTGCAATTTACTGTCCTGTACATGTACAGTGCAGCGGTCCTTTCTCAAGGCTCAGAGGCCGGTTCAGGAGGACTAATACATTTTGCCTGAAAATTGCATCGATGTACAGCAGAGGAAGGAGAGAATGCGGAAGATGATGAGTTGTTTCGGCAGCGCAGATCTCCAAATCTGGAAGTCCCTTGAGGACCAGGACCACGCAATTGGACACCGAATTGGACACTAAATCACAACGTAAAGCATACCAGTGAAGACGCAATTCCAAAGACGATTCTCCAAGACCATCACCCCAAAATGAGTACAAACTTCCGGTACTCCATATGCGACGTCCGCGAAGGTAGACTGACTGCGTCGATCGCCTGGGTGCCCATCTTGCGCTCAGTACCTGCCTCGTGTCCGTCTTTCTAACCTGCCAGTCTGACAGCATGGCAGTATAGAAAGTTCAGGCTGCCTGTAGAGGTACGACCAAAACAGGTGTGTACGCACGCAGCACCAAAATTACTCCAGACATTCAGGCCCGCCTCCTCACCTGAATTACCGGGCCCTGCGTCGAAGTAAGGTAATGATCCTGTACCTGAAACTGCTTCTTGTCCCTAGAACCATATCCAAACTCCGGCCTCCCTCCTCCCAGCGAAGACCCAGGCGCTCTGCGCACATCCAACCGGTGCAGTGTTCGCGCCAACGTGATCGACATTTCGATCATGGCGAGCTTCTGCCCAACACACCCTCCCGGTCCCGCCGCAAAAGGATGAAAGTTCGCCCTGAGCAGGGCAATTGACTCGTCCGTCACGCCCGAAGCCTCGTCTACAATCCAGCGCTCCGGGCGGAAGACACCTGGATCTCCGTAAACGGCCTCATTTCGACTGTCAGCCCAATGGGCGGTACCCACGATGGTTCCGGGTGGGTAGTACTGCCCGTTGATTTGGATACCTCCGGGCCGGACTGTCCTGGGCAGCTCGCTCGGGGTAGCCGGAGTTAGGCGCATGCCCTCGTCGATGCAGGCGCGAAGGTATGTGCAGCCTTGGAGTTTTGGACCGCACACAATATCGTCAACGGTGGCGAAGGT
The DNA here is from genome assembly GCA_003671545.1 of Ophiognomonia clavigignenti-juglandacearum. NCBI lineage: Eukaryota > Fungi > Ascomycota > Sordariomycetes > Diaporthales > Gnomoniaceae > Ophiognomonia > Ophiognomonia clavigignenti-juglandacearum. The sequence continues at coordinate 253,253 of PYFS01001660.1, read as the reverse complement.
CGCGCGGATCTCGTCCACCAGCTTCTGGTAGCGTCTGGGGTCGCCAGTCAAGTAGAAGAAGATGCTGGCAAGAGCACTGCTGGTCGTGTCGCTTCCGGCGGTGACCAGGAGCTCGGCTTCTTCGCGTAGCTCCTCTGCGGTGAACCCCGGAAGACCCGTGTCTGGATCTCGCGCTTCGCATAGATAGTAGAATAAGTCTCTGCGTTGCTGTGTCTCCTTCTTCTGTACCTGTGTGTTTTGCAGGGCGAGCCGTTCGGTCAGGCTATTGTCGACGAAGGACAGAAATTTGACAACAGCAGTTGGAGCTACAAAAGAGAAGATTTGTTCAAGACCACGAGGTTTAATCCAAAGAATGAGGCTGAGGAAGGGAGCACGAGAGAGCTGCTGGTCGTCAGAACTGAGGCTCTTGGATTTGATCAGGGCGGACAAAGGAGGTGCTCTAGAGTACTTACAACGTGCTGAAACTTCACGTTTGCGGCAATGCAATCCGGAACGGCCTTCAACGGAGTTTCGCCCGGCTCCTTAACATCGAAAGACCTCCCAAAACTCAAGTCGCCCATGATGTCAAAAGTCAAGGCATGCAACCTTTCCCCAAGGTCCAACCTACCAGACCATTCGCTCGAGCAGCCAATCTCGTCCACCATGATCTGATTCCACCGATCGAAATTCTTGATGATGAAATCCGCCGCAGATCGCAGTGACTTCTCGGTGAAGGAAAGATTCAGAATCTTGCGCCTCGCTGCGTGAGCGGACACGTCGATGGTATTGATTGTACTCGCATTCTTCTGCTTTCGCCGCCAACTTTTGTAGAAGTCGCTGCGTTGCACGTTCGATTTCATGCCGTAAATGTCGCCATAGGCCTGCGGGTCACAGAATAGGACGGTATCTGGATTGATCCGGATTCGTTCGCCGTAGATTTGGAACTGATGCCAGAGCCAGAGGTGTCGTCTGCCAGTACAAGCGTAGTACCAGGAGGGTATCCCGCTTGCGCGGGCCCAGAACGGCCCAGGAACATTTCTGAGAGGGTGAAAGTACAGGTTGTAGATTGTGTTCGCGAGGAACTTGGCCAAAATAAAGTGTCAGTAAACGATCTCACTGTGGCATACGGTGTATCACACATACCAGCAGAGGACCAAGTGCGATGGCCACAAGAGCCCAGACGCTCAGCTCAGTATCTTTCCTGAGAAAATTGTACTCCATGATAACAGACGACCATCAAGCTATTCATAAGTAATGTATAAACAAGATTGTGATTTTGAGAAGTGTATGGCATGTCTTCTATATACTGTTCCTTCCATCTGGCCCCTCTTGGCGCTGAGGGGTGGACGGGACCTGTATAACTTTGTAAAGTATTTGTACACTCCGAGATAACAAACTTTAAAATCGACCCCAAATCTGAATTTGAAACCTGTTGGAGTACGGAGTACGCCCATAGTGAATTGCAGGACGTTGAACTTTTGAACTCACTCTGACAATTGATATGGATAGGAAGAGGGATGGCAAGCCTGCCACGTAGGTACACATTCCTGTTACGGTACACGACAATCTGTGATTTCTGACCGAAAGCTAGTTGGGGAGATTTTGCTCAATCCGGAATTTTGAATTGCCTGCGAAGTATCCATAGCAGTCCCTGGCGAAGTCTAGTTCAGTAAATCCTTCAGCTTTGTCAGGTGAGGACTGTACGACGGCCACGCATCTCAGTGTGCGTCGGAGAAAGCGGCGGCAGAACATACAGCCGTTCCCCATTCCATTACCAGCTCTGTGTCTGATGTGAGTCTTCCCCAGGTGCTCGGTATCCGCCGCTACCCGGCTGGTTTCATGTTGCTCATGCCCAGATTCAGGCTCTCGAGGCCGGTGTCTGGCCCTCTATCATAACGTTGGCTCTCGCGTTCAAGCGCCGGCTTCCGAAGGACGGCCTGTGATTTACTTTTACGCGGACAGCCACGAAGATGATACACGAGGGAAGGATAGACCTGGAGCTGACTATCAGCAACGAGGACATGGAGTTGATGACGACCGCGCGGTAGGTCATGCTGGTGCCCATGCGCAGAAGAAGTTCCGAGAGGGAACTTCTGGGTCAGATCCTCGACGTTCAGGGTGTTCTGCGTGTCGTATTGATATTTTGCCGGTAAATTGCGTCTGCTCATATATACGAGCCGTATGGCATGTACAAGTGACAATATATGTAGCCTTGCGAGGTTGTTTCTTCGAAGTTGGTCGACTGTACGGCATCCGAATTTAATATCACAACCGCCTCTCCAGGAAGTTCAACCCATCTAACTGCGCCGAACCACCCGCGGGTGTCTCGATCGAGAAATGCGGATCCAGGATGAAGCCGAGGTCCCCAATCGCATTCTCGCCCTCCCAGTTTGTCGACAGAAAGTTGAAGTACTGATCCTCAAACGAGTTCGTTTCCGGCAACGCTTGTCCCATTGGATCGGCCTGCTGCGGCAACAAGCCAGGGGGGCCGCTGCTCCCCTCTCTTGACGATGCGGCCGAGGTGCCCACAGCGAGAGCGGCATGCAGTCTGTCAGTGTCGCGGGTAGGATCGCCAGTGCCGCGGAGCCGCCGAGCGATCGATTCGTCTAGGTATTGCAGGAATAGGTCAAGGACGGTGTTGTTGATGCGCCAGAATTTCTGCACTTCCTTGAGTCCGAGGAGGCATATCTGGGCGCGGTGTTCTGCCAGGCGACGACCGACACCGTCGGCTGTCTTCAAGTTGATGGCATGAATGCAGAGTGCGGCAAAGAGGCTTGTGATGAGGTGCATTTGGCCATACTGTGGTGTAGCTTGTTAGCCTTGCTTTCCGGCGGAAGCATCGACCTACCTGTAGTGTTTTCCTCTCCAGCATGTTCTCTGCTATCCTGCTGACTTGGCTAGCCGCGCTGAGAGCGGCCTGTGCATCACTCTCGTTGTGTCTCAGGAATCCGTTGCGATATATCAGAATGCGGAGGTGGTTGTATGCAAGATGAAGAAGACATGCCCACAAAGACGGGCTGTCTTCGTCTGATATCCGTTTTAAATCGGCCGGCAGACTGTCTCTCCACTCTTCGAGAGACGTGTGCAGACTCGGAAGCTCCCCCTGTGCGCTTGTAGTCCTCCCGGGGGTAAAATGTTTATCAATAATCTTTCCAAGCAGCCTAGATAATTCGATCATTTTGATAGGATAGATCAACTGCTCTTCCGTAAGTGAGCCAAGGCGAGTCAAGTCACTCTCATCGTCATCCTGATCCAGATCCGGCACCGTAAGCGGTTCAATATCGCAGTCCTCGTCTCGGATTCTCATCGGCAGTCCCAGAGACGCCGCAGATTGCCTTTCCCGGGCGTAGACGGACCACCATATTCTCCTTCGCATCCGAGCAACCTGTGGGTCTCTGGTGGTAAGCTTCACGGACCGGTGGAGGCCGTATGTCTCGGCCAGAGTGATGACAACGCCGAGCCAGTACCGTACGTCTCGCACGTCAGACGGCTCGCCGCGCCAGAAGCTCATCAGGAACAGACTTTGGATCAGCGTAGTTTGTTCCTTTTCCCAATCCGCATGAAACAGAAGGCGAGCTCGTGTGTAGAGCAGGGACTTTGCCTCTGACCGGTCCCGAAAGCCCAAGTTTAGGATCGCCTCGTCGTCACAGTAGGTGGCGCCAATGAAAAGCATGGCCTGCAGAAGGAGAGGCGATATGTCCATCGAGACGAGTCGCTTTGCAATGCTAGGTCGGTCCAGAACCGGGAAGCACGGATGGAACCACCTGAAGTAGGCCTGGAGAACTGGCAGACAGGTCTGCAGGCTAGGAAATGTAAGTGCTCCCTCGTCTCTAAGGTAGCGCTCAGTGCCTTGGCTGAGATGGATGACGCCCGCTGATGGTGATGTATGGCTTTTGGGCTCAAGTGGTGTAGCAGCCGCATTGATGGGGAACGATAGGCGGCCCTTCTCCGCTGTTTGCTGTGGTCCTGGCTGTCCTGACGAAGGCACGAGTGTGAGGAAATTGGACTCTCCGAAGAATAAATTACTTCCCTCGGACGCCGCTGCGACCGTCGTCGTTCCTGAACCCTCAGCTTGGGTCATAGACGGCGAGGGCACCGTTGTCGCCGATTTCGAATCCTGTGAGCTGCCATGTCTCCTCGCTGTCGCTGCACTTGGCGACATATGCCGCGGTTCGAAGACGGCGAGTCTGTCTTCAGGCCCGGCGCCGTCGACTGATTCATCCTTTATGCTGGTGCGGCGAGGCTTTCGCGGGTATCTTCCTCTTTTTGACGGTACGATGACACAGTCTGCGTGGCTAGTCTCGCAATTGGTGCAGGGCGCCTTCACCATGACATCGCACTTCACTCTGCGCAGGTTGCATTCCTTGCAGGCGTGTTTGGCTCGAGAGCGCTTTTTGCCGTCCATGTTGTCGAGGTTGGCATGGTCATAGTCGAAGGTGTGATCATCGCTTGCAGCTCAACCCCTTCGATCTAGGACTACTCAAAGTTAGCCCCAAGATTGGCAGGTCTGAGGGTAAAGCGAACATGCCAAAGCCGGGCAATCATCGTCATTTCGTCGCTTCGGCTCCGAGGCCGGCGAACCTCCGGCTTGTCCGCATCCCCGCTCCCGACTCCAACTCCTCGGCTTCTTGAATAAATACAACCAACTTTAGAGCTAAGAGCATCTTTTCGTCGTGATGGCCGACGCAACAGAAGCGGTTCTACCGAACAATAATTTGACAGACTTAGCCACAGAGAACGGCGACGGTGACATTTCCACGCCACCTACAGAAGCCGAACTGCACACCATCATCGCGAGCATCAAAGAAGCCTCCTCCGAGCACCCTTCACCCGCCACTCCATCCTCAGATATAGACGAGTTCGACGAGGGCGCATACTGGGACCTTTCGAGTATGGCACCGCTCAACGCCGTCTCTGCGGTCAGTACATGCAGGCGCTTACTGGCGCACTCTCTGTTCTCCAATTTAGGAATCAATTCCACCCAATGTCCCACTGCTTGAACACCAGCCGACGAAACCGGGTCGCGCACCTTGCCATATCATCGAACATCATAGTGACAATGACCTCTCCAAGGCCGCAATAGCACGTCTACGAGCATACCGACCGCCGCCCTTTCCACTATGGGATGCGCTGCCTGTCAGCCGGAGAGCAGCGGTGTTGGTCCTGCTGTACGCGGATCGCAGGGGCGATCTGAGAGTCGTGCTCACGATGCGCGCAGCGAGTCTGCGCAGTTTTTCCGGTTCGTAGAGGCAGGAAGAGACCATTGCGCCCACAAGGACGCTGACAAGTTTATGCGGGGCCAGGTCATGCAGCATTTCCGGGAGGTAAAGCAGACAGTCTAGAAGAGTCACCATGTACGTCCGCCACACCACTTCCCTGCGCATACCAACACCCCCTCAGTGTCTGACTCCCCGTGCCTCTTCGAACAGATCAAATAGCCCGTCGCGAAGCCTGGGAAGAGATCGGCCTGCCCATCGACGACGCCGCGATCCCGGCGCCCTTCCGCATCGAGCACCTGTGCTCCCTCCCGCACAGCCTCGCCAAGACCGAGCTCGCAGTGCGGCCCTGCGTCGCGCTGCTCCACTCAGACGACCCGCCGCCCGACAGCCGCGGGGCAAGCGCGAAGCCTTCGCCCACCGTCGAGGAGTCACTGATGCCGCGGCTCGACGCAAAGGAGGTCGCGGCGGTGTTTTCCGGGCCGTTGCATAACTTCCTGCTTGCAGAGGACGAGGTGGTACCTCCTGCCGCTCCTAAAGAGGACAAGAACCAGAAGAGCAGCAGCAAGCCGTTGCCGCCCGGGAAGTGGTACGAGGGCAAGTGGCTTGAGTGGCATAATCACCCGTGGCGGGTGCACTACTTTCATGTGCCAGTGACGCACCAGCGCGTGACGAAGCCCAAGGTCCGCGAGGGCGGGCTGGCGGCGATCGCGGAGCATCTGGAAGAAGAAGAAGAGGAGGCCGGGCGATATATGGTGTGGGGCATGACCGGGCGGATGCTGGTGGACACGGCGCGTATAGCGTATGCGAAGGAGCCCGAGTTTGAACACAATACGCACTACGGCGACGAGGCGCTGATCGAGCACCTGGCAGCTGAGGGCAAGTTGAAGGAGAAGAAACGAAGGCCGGAAGGGGAGCTGGTGCCAGAAGAGGCGAAGAAGGTGAAAGATGAGAGTAAAATGTGAAGCTGGTGGGTCTTTGCGCGTTGAAGTCTTGAAATGAAGATTTGTGGACGATACGCCTCTATATGCTATGCTTTGGGGTATCGATACTTTGACATCGACTCCGAGGACAAGAAAAGGTAAATCCAGTACTGTCGTAAGGCCACAGGCCACTGTGACCACCCAATTCATAACACCCAACCCAAACTCCTTGAAACTGGAAACCTGCTGAAGGGATGTGTATTGGTAATTGCTTGCTTGACGCGTGATCCTGCTGAGCCTGGACCGGACGAGCTTAATGGCACTGCGTCTCCTTGGTCGCGGGGGTTTCGTCTCCAAAAACGAAATATCCAAGGAACGCCCCCAATGTCACCGCAACCATGACCCAGCCGTTGTAGGTCATGAATACCAGCCTGTGTGAGGCCCTCTATCAGTAACTCGACGCTGCCATAGATATTCACGCAGAAGTGGATCAGCTTCACTTACATAAGCATAAACGCATAGAAAGTCTGGCCCGCATACATGACGGCCTTGACCAGCTTCACCCGCCTGCTGCTCTGTGTCCTGTTCTGTCCTGTCGCCCACGCCAGCGGCGTCGTCTCAGCAACGATGTCACCTCGGGTCTCTAAGTAAGCAATTTTGCAGGAAAAGGCACGACGCTGGAGGCATAGTAAAGTGTGATCAAGGGGAGCTAGTTTCAGACGCAAGGAGGGCATCGACGCAGAAAATAGTGCCAAGTTCGCCATCCGCTCAGTCGCCTCGAATGCAAGGGCGCGGGCAAGTTCCTTCCAGAAGGAGCACCCGCTTTGGAGGAACAGAAAACAGTCGCGCCCGCAAAGAAGGGGGACTCACTGGGGATGGAGTCAACCCTCTGCCGCATCACGATCTCATAGCGGCGGGTGCCGGCACGGAGGGCCTCGTAGCCCATGCCGATGAGGACGACGGCGAGGAGGGAGAAGATCAGGCCGGCGGTGGAGCGGATGTGCCAAGACTCGAAGACGATGCACAGGTTTTTGGTGTTCCAGGTGAAGAGCATCTATTTGCAGTTGTATCCATGGTCAGCCTGAGATGCCCCTCTACTCCAGAACATCGAATGAGTCTCCATTGCACCAGATCGGGGCTTCCTTACGCTCATGGCGCACATCTCGGCATGCTCTCCGCCGTGGCCGCCGTGGCCCATGTCCATATCGCCATGGCCCATCATGTGATGCGCGTGTGCGTCCATAGTTTATTATATGCTGTGCCGGTCTGGGCAGCCGCTGCCAGAGTTTCGGGGTATGTTTTAGCGTGCGGATTTTGGGTTCGAGAAGGACGGATCGGATGTCGAGCACCTGCAGTGCGCTAGTTTGGGACAAGGAAGGGTCGAGGATCGCGCTGCCGTGGAAAAGGTTATGCAGTTCGCAGGAATTGACGGAAAAGAATGGATGAGGAAAGACAAGTTCCTTTGGCGTTTTGTCTTACTTGAAGTACAAAAGACGCAGCAAGTAGCTGTAGGGGGGATGACTAGAAACGTGCTCAACTAAAAACGATCACGCCAGCGTCGCAGGAAAGGCGGTCGTCAGTCGGCTGGGGCCTGTGGATCCATCCCGGTGTCAGGGCGTCGACGTACTCCATAGTGTTCCGGGGCAGTTGCGTGGGGGTCTCTCGCTAATCTCGGTAATGTCGACAGGGATAGCCCTCCAAACATTACCTAGGTATTCCGGGGTAAGGCCCGCGGGCCTCCTGAGCCTCTGGCTCTTCATTAGTAATCAATGAATCACTGACCATGATGTGGCACTCCATCACGAGAGAAAAAGAAGACGGGTGACAAAGGCCGATGTTTCAAGAGCGAAGACGTAGCAACGGATGAATTGCAAAGACGAGCATTCAAAGACAACAGTGCAAGAACCTTCCGGGTCATCTTTGTCCCATATCAGTGAGTGATATTCCACGAAAGTTTGTGATACATGTGATTCTCAAGAATCTCTTCAAAACTAATTCATGCAGATGTAGTTGAATTTCGGGGAAAGGCAAGAACACAAAAGACCCAATACTGAAATTTTTGGACACTGAAAATTCTGGACAAGATTGTCACTTCAACTAGTCCATAGTCGGGTGTCTGCTCGCGCTCACTCACAAGATGCTGTCAACACCACTCAATTTGCCCAAGTGGTATGTGCGCATGAGGAATAGTATTGCCTTCGGGACAAATAGGCTGATCAACAACCACAGGCTTGAGAAGAATTCTCACCTTCTTCAACCCCCGATCAACAACTACTGTGTCTATAATGAGGGTTTCACGGTAATGGTATGTAGTCAAGGTTGAGAGCGCCCACCCAGATAGAGATGGCAGGTAGGCGTGGAGTTGGCACAGGGATGCGTCTTAAGGAGAGCCTTCCAAGAACCTCATACTTCATGCGTGTGATGTTGGAGGTTCGCACAATCAGTACACAGCTGCTAACTGTTCCCAGGTCGTAGGCGGTCCCAACGCCCGAACAGACTACCACATCAACACGACACCCGAGTGGTTCTACCAGCACCGCGGCGCGATGCTTCTCAAAGTCGTCGACGACAACCAATTTAAAGACATCATCATCCGCGAGGGCGACATGTTCCTGCTCCCCGCCAACACACCGCACAACCCGGTGCGCTTCGCCAACACAGTCGGCGTCGTGCTCGAGCAGCAGCGGCCGGACGGCGCCCTCGACCGCATGCGCTGGTACTGCGCCAACGAGGCGTGCCGCCGCCGCGCGGTGGTCGTCCATGAGGCGGCGTTTGAGTGTACGGATCTGGGCACGCAGATTAAGGCGGCGGTCGAGGCGTTCAAGGCGAGTGAGGAGGAGAGAAGGTGTGGCGAGTGTGGATTGTTGGCGGAGGCGGCGCCGAGGCCGGGGCAGATCAGGGATCCGAATCTGGAGTGAGGTCGGGGAGGGGAGTTGTCTGCAACTGTGCTGTGCACAGGACCGGTGAGAAGGCATGGGTGATGGTGGCTTCATAAAATCTATGCGCGTTATAACTTTTCACAACCCAAATCTCATCTCATTCTCTCTACCACACATGACCCTCTATGTCTCCTGGAACACATACGCGCCCTTGCCCTCAGCAACAGGCACCTCCAGCTTGGCCTCCTCAATCTCCTTTCCGTCCACGCGGATACCGCCCGTCATCACATCCCCCGGCACGACTGGGCCCACACCTTTGGGCGTGCCGGTAATGATGATATCGCCGGCCTCGATCGTCATGACCTTGGAGATGTCGCTGATGAGGCGCGGGATCTGGAACAGGAACAGGTTCGTCGAGTCTTCCTGGTGCGTCTCGCCGTTAACCTTGAGCCAGATCTCGACGTTGTGCGGGTCCGGGATCTTCTCCTTGGGAACGACCTTGCTGATGGGCAGGAACGTGTCGAAGCCTTTGGAGATGTCCCAGGGTATGCGCTTCTGTTTGGCCTCTTCTTGGATGTTGCGTGCCGTCATGTCGATGGCGAGTGCGTAGTCTGGCGTGGGGTGGTCAGTATAAGTGGCTCGTAGAACACGTGCGGTCACTAATTGAGTGACTGCACGACGGGCATGAGATGGGGATGCGCTCACTCTCGATGGCATCGAATGCGCCTTTCTCGTCGGAGGCGTCGAGGTCCTTGACTTCCTTGCCCATGATGAGCGCAAGCTCGATCTCATAGTGCAGGTTCACGCCTTTGGGCGCGATGACAGGACCCGCGCCCGGCTGCAGAAGACTGGAGGCCGGCTTAAGGAAGAAGAAGGGCTGCTTTGGCCTGACGTTATTCAGCTCCTTGACGTGGTCCCTATAAGAATGTCTCTCATTAGCATCGTGAGCAGTGAAAGTGAAGCTCTCTCATCAGACGATCCTCCTGCGCGGGGATCATAATCCCCTCTCTTCTGCCCTATCTCAACACTTACGCATAGTTGCGGCCGATGCAGATAATCTTGCTGGGTTTCTTGACGGTAGCCATGGTCGCGAGTCCTCGTCGGAATACGTTCATCGTGCCAGAAGGAGATTTCACGAAACTGATGTAGACGTATCAGTCAGGAAGCTGTCTATATATGCACTGACCCCCTTCGGACCAGCTCTCGGATATTCCGGTTGAGGGGTTCGGTGGTCTCGTAAGACCGGCGTGTCTATTCGTGCTTATGCGTACTTCGCATTTTCGGCGCGCAGAAGAGGGGCCCGGAAATACAGAAAATGGCGTCCATTTCGCTGCGCAATTAGGAAACATCTGGATGCAACTCACTTTGTAACGTTGGCTAATAATAAGTATTGAACCGGGTTCTGGATCGCTTCCTTCCCTTCGCAAAGTTACACGGATGGATTGTCGTTGGCGATGGTTGTCACTGCGAAGAATGTCCTTGCGTCCCTCGAGCTGCCCAGCTACCGCGGAGTGCCCGTTCTCGGCCTTGCTTTGGTGGGTCTACCGGCATGACTGCACAGGCGGAGAGGGACGACTCGCTTTCAGTTCCGGGCACAATAACGGAATTACGGATGTCAAAACTAGCCGCGAATCGTTCTATACCGCGACGTTGCTGACTCATCAACACAGCCCTACAGCAATTCATTTCAAGGTACGCAGCCGGCTGATTAGAGACAAGAGTTCAGTGCTGCTCGTCTGCCCGGCGTGATATCGCTTGCGTCTGTGTTTATAGAAGCGATATGGGGCGCGTTGCTGTCCTATACATGATACTGGTACAGGTTCAAGATTTGCAGACGTTTATAAAGTTCACCGTTCACGATGCGTTATCGCGTGGCCAGGTGGCCTCAGGCAAGACGTTCGTCGTTCATATGTCAATGAGCATTATGCAGGCGTTCAGATATCCAGAATTTTCGAGAAACTTGAGGCCATATCATGGTGTCTTCAACGTTTTCCATCATGTCGTCTGGGCTGCTTGTGCGGAGAGAAACAGTGAAGAGGAGTGTCCAGGCTGCGTCCTCTCCTCTCTTGAAGTCTTCCCCTACCTAGCCACACATCGTAGACGGCGCCGCACAGTTCAGGCTTCGCGCTTTGCGTATAGCTCTTCTGACATTCGAGGTCGGTATGTCTCTTGGCAAGGTGGCGTGACATGAGATGCCATCAAGTACTGCGAGATTGTGAATTCCGAGGTCGTCTGGATCTGCCGCCCGTGACATTGCCTCAAGTCTCTCTGCACTGTGACATAGTTGTAAGGACCTTGAATATTAGATGTCCCATCGATTCCAAGTTATCTTCCTACTATGACAGGTACCAACGAAATGGTCGGAGGACAAAGATCGGTCGTGATTTTTGAGCACCTGACATCTACAGGCGGCCGGGGATACCAAACACCACCAAACGCTGACCAACAAGCCGGAGGACCAACACCGTCAACTTGATTTATTACAATGACGGGTACCAACAAAGTGCAAGGTCGACAGTGATTTTGGAGCACCTGACTTTTGCAGGGGTACAGCAACACCAACAGCGGACCAATATAACCGAAGACCAAAAGCCACATTTGCGCAACACACACTTCTTTGTCTCAATATTCTCCCTCAAGCAAAGAAATTTAAATATCAGAAGCCCAAGCTGAGACTCAGAAGAATCAGCAATGTTCATTTTCCATCTAATAAATTCCTCCTCGAGTCCTTCCAAATCAGAGATCTTCTTTGGAACCATGCCGCAATCCAAGCAATCAAGCGACCAGCCGCCGAATGCGAACATCAGTTTCGAATATCGAGATAAGAAATCCGGAATACACCATACATATCTAGAACCCACGGGTAAACCTGTTAGAAAACTGCAAGTCCCGGTCGGCGGCGGTAAAGCAACAAAGGGCATTTACGATTCCCTGGAGCAGACCGATGAGCTGGAAACTATGGAGGATGTATCGGCTCAAGTGAGTATCGAAGAACAAAAAATGGACGACCTCGTGTCAGCTCGTATCGGTGATCGGGGCAAACGGTCCAATTATATCATCCACGGGAAAAAGCCAAAGAGATTTATGTTTCTTCGTTACGCCTTTCCCCCCGACTGTTCTGTTTACAGCATTAAGGGGGCGTGGACCAAGGATAAACTATCAAAAAAAATCATTCATTATCCTTACACTCTCTCAAATCTTCTCAGCATGGCAATGCGAAAGCACAAGAAGGACATTGGGTCCGATACTCAGCCGCTGCCACAATATGTCGTATTTCACGACATTGTGAACGAATCGGCTTCGGACGCCATGATGCACGCATTTACGGCCAAGGGCGTGGTTTTGCCGGTGCTTTCTAAACAAACTCAAGAGGAGTCAGCTCGAGAGGGAACTGTAAGCTACGCTATCGCCACTATCTACGAAGGCGACGGCGACGCTTGGGAACGTTTACATGATAAAAATCCATTTACAAAAGTCTTTCAACACATTAGAGAGGAGATCGAGGACCTGCCGCAAGTTACTTCTTACACACTGGTTGCTGTCGCTCAGTCTCATAACTACGGACAAGACCAAAGATACCTTAAGGCTATGATAGCGCACTTGCAATCCTAGCAATCTACCAAGACTTGCAAACATGCTGTAGCGGATGGGGAGGCAGCACAGAAGGAGCTCAATAGAATTAGTGGCCCGGTGGTTGGGGAATGTTGTGTTCATTGGCTGTATCGCTTATATGGCTCACGCTGGCGTTCAGCTTGGCTCCTGTCGACGGCAAGCCGCAAGCGAGGCCGGCGCCAGCACGATTTCTGTCGGATTCATGCATAGGCCAACGGCAGGTGGCAAGTGAAGGCAGCCAACAATTGCAACTGTGGTGGAGGAACTGGCGATCGGGGCACATCCGTTTTTACTTAGATTTCTTCGCGCTCCAGAGTCACCAGATCGGTTCTATACACAACTACGTTCATTAGGGTGGCCCCCATCAGCCCACACAACCAAATCCATAGCGGCAGCGGCTTGAACCTTGGTATACCGTCCTCTAGACGTCGCTATCTAAGTGAACCTCAGACACTTTGCATCAGAAGAAGAGCTGAGATGCGTTTCCTCATTTGTTTACTTGGCTCCTAAGAAGTTGTGGATTCAGTATCCTGATGTCGAGGATATCCTCGTAGCTACTAGAAAGACCTATCAAGTAGCTAAATCTTCTAAAGCTATCTCCTTTTCTGTCTTGGAGACTGGCTTCGGCTTTATTGACCCAGCTTAGCTGTACTGAGACTGGACTCGAGATGCCATCTTGGGCACCTCTTACAATAATCTGTATAAGGGTTGCTTGGGTCTATGTAACCTACTGTTCTCCTTTGCAGGCTTCAATGCCCAGATCCCCTAAGAACGCGACTATATCATCAACTCCTTTCTCTGGGTGAATCCAATGGCCGCCGTCCTGATATTCCTTCCAAACCACTTCGAACCCTAGCTTACGAAGTGCCTTTTGTAATTTCGCCCCTTGGCAAAACGGCACTGTCTCATCGTCGCGAGAATGTGCTAGGTAGACTGGAGTATTGCCGCTTGTGTAAAACGATAAACCACTCAATCTTGTTTTCAGGTGACCGATATTCCTGTCCGGCCCTTTCCCCCTGTCCGCGGTCGATATCTTATCGTTGGTGATGTGTGCTATGCTTTTGATCTCCAAGATTCTTTCGACGTGATCGCGAAGTCCGTCAATATTTCCCAGGACCTCGGCCGGCATGCTCTCGATCTTCTGTCATAACCCGATGAAGCCTCCGATCCGGAGCGACAGTCCTGATGAGAGAAGTGCGAGAACAGCTATCGCACAGCCTTGACTGATACCCCCAATCACAAGACGTTCCATGGGAAGTATTCGTGCCTCCTCTTTGATTATGTTGACAATCTGTTCGATGCTTTCTTGTAGACCTGGAAGCATAAGCTCTTCCTTCTCTTCTGGCGTCTTGACATCCCACATATCAAACCACTGAGAAACAATCTCCTCCTTTGAGCGCTTCCGCAAAAGAGCTATTACTGAACTCAAAATCCCGCTGTGCTGAATAACGGAGCTTCGCGGTTTGGAAACCCCATTTGACTGATGGGAATTTTTGAGTCAGTGATATTCTAGAGTTTTCTGTTGACTGAGATGATATGACTCTTTATTTGCAGCAATTATGTAGCGGTGGAGTAGAGCAACGCTCAAAGACGCATCGGCGTCCCGTGGAGCCGATGTCCAGGCAGATGGGGAATGATTGGTTTCCAAACTTACTTGTCGGAAGATTTGCTGTCAAAGAAAGAAATTGCAAGTTCGGAACCGAAATCCTCACGGCCGTGAAGGAATATCACTGTGTGGGTATGTTCATCTTGCGAAGGAGCGATAGTAGTGGTCTCTTCGCTCGGTGAATCTCCGTATATTTGTTGAGAATGCCCCGGTTCTCCCGATTAGGAAACCACGATATTTCCGGTACGTTGTACGGAAACAACAGAAGCCGTTGTGGATATTTAGGTCTCCGAGAACGGCCTCTTCAGATAAGAGGAATCGGATATTCCGGCTGTGCCTCTCGAGGAGTTGGTTTTGGTGAGGATCGTGTGGGCTATATATACTGAGGTGGTCCTGCGAGAAACAGCTGTTAGTCTTTTGGATCTGTATACGAATTCAACACTCTTTAGATCCCCCACCTATTTCAACAATATTGGATTTTCCATCGTGTCTTGTTTTGCTCTGACTTGTCGTAATGTAGGTCGGTTTCACAGAATTACGAGTAGAGAATTGTGATGGGAATCTTGGAATGATCTTGATGAACATGTAGAAAATCAGGGTGGAAAATGTGTGTTGTTCAGGTTGCGGTCCCTAATGTGTTGAATTTGAAGAGGCTAATTGACAGGTCACTCTGACTCCTTTTCGCAGCCCGATAACTACTTAGCTAGCAGCTAGTTATGTAGCTAGTTTCTGATAGCATCAACCAGTCTGAAGTCTTAGCTTCATTATCAACAGAGCAGGCATAGGCCCAGTCTATGGTTCAAGATTATTTTGTCGAAGTGAGCTCGATGAGCTGCCAGGCCCTCCCCGACATAGGGACGAGCTATTGATATCCAAACACCAAAATGGACCCTAACAGACTTCAGAGCTGCTGTGCAAATTATATAAGACGTCCACGGTGGCCCAATCCAGTGGGGAAGGAACCAACGTCACATGCGCACCAACGGGCCCCTAGACTCGCCGGCCTTCAACATGATATATATGGATGACCATGAACTACAAGTCTTCGGAAGGTAAATCCAGAGACTCTTTCTCAGAATCCGGCCATTCCTGCAACTCGAAAATGGCGACATCATCGTCAAACCGCACTGGTTCCCGCCGTCTCCGTATTTCATCCCCTTTCTCACTGGCGACCTCAAGTGTGCTTCGGGCCGATTTGACGGGCCTATGACGGTCTTGATCCACAAACGCTTCTCCGAACATCTCGTCGGCGTGTCGCTTGAGAGAAGCTCTGCTTGCCATGTGCTCTTCACAAGCCTCTCCCGAGTCAACGCCCTTGCCAACAGGCCCCAGCACCGGTGACGGCCTGCCCAGTTCTGCCGCCACCAGGGGAATCTGATCGATTGCCCACTGTGCAGTCCTCAGTTGATGTCTGTGCCTCGTCTCAAAGTGCTGGATTTCTTCCGGGTAGACTGATGGTCGTTTTAGTACGCGGCCTTTCTTCTTCAATTTGGCCTTCTGAGCTTTGTTTAAAATCTTGCCTGGGCCCCATTTGGTGTGGGGATCAGCGAGGAGCAACTCTTCCCTCCTAAGCTTTGACTTCCGGCGAATCACTAAGTCCCTAGCCCCATCTGCAGACCGACACTCGAAGCAGGCGTACTCGATCCACGTGGCCAAGGCGTCCTGGTCGGCAGCAGCCTCGCGCAAATCCAGGTCTTGCAACACACAGCCATAGCGTGCGAGCCTCGCCCGAACCTTTCCGACATACATTCCGAAGTCCATGCCCCAGACCTCCCGGTATATGGTCATCAGCCTGTCTTCCTCTTGAGTAGGAGGCGGCTCGTCTTCGGACGCCCTGTTGATTCGCTGCCAATTCCGAAAAAACTGCCACCTCGCGAGTTGTTGTCCCGGTATGTGCGCCCACTCGACGTCCTCCTCGTCGTCATCGTCTCTCCAGTACTCGCTCTGCCATGGAAGCAGAACTTCTCGGTATGCGGTCGGGTTGGCATTGATCTCGGGAATTTGTGAGATGGCGAATAATGGACGGCCTCCGTCGCTTACTAGACATTCTATGGACACCTTCAGCCTCCCTGTCAACTCTTCGAGCTCTTGGCGATCCCACTCTTCGCGACATCTCCTCTCTTCTTCTGACTCGTCCTCGTCGGATTCCACTTCATCCGACACTGGGGCGTCTTCGTCTGCTGGTTCATCCATTGCCCCTGGAACTGATCTGACAGACCGAGGACGATCGTCCCAGTCATCATCGTCACCATAGTCGAAATCATCCTCCCACGGCCGGGGGTCGCAAGCAAAGGCGTCCTTCTCAGGTAGACTGACCATCAGATCGATCTGAGTGACCGGAGACTCCGTGGCATCGCTCTGGGCAGCTGGAGAGTCGCATGAGACCCCTGGCTTCTCTTTCAGATTCCTTACGGTATGCCCGTCATCCTGACTGGCTGAGCAATCGGCTTCCTTTGACTCGCCCAAAGTCTTGGTGTCGGATGCACCGTTGATGACAGCATCCCCCCTCGCTTCGTTCTGGTGCTTGAAGTCGTCCTGTGGGGGTGCTTGTAGCTGCCGGCTTACTGTGGGTTTGTCTGTATGTGGGCGTGGCAGTTTCGAGCCCGGTTGATCTTCCGTGGGTGCGACAGCCATATTCCGAGGAAACTTGGGCGGGCCCAACACGTTGATGAACAAAAGGTGTGATGACCCAGCGGTTTTGGCCGTGTTATCGGATTTTGAGTGATCAAAGCAGTAGGTTGTAGTCAGCGTGCTGCTACCTTGGAAATGAGATGTGAGTGAAGTCGACTCGAGGATACTTCACTTCTTGTATTTACTTAAATGATAGGAAATAACACTGCCAAGGTGAGGCGCAGAAGCTGCGCAAGGCTTGCGCCAGGCTGGCGGCTGGGCGTTGAGTCACATTTGCAATTGTTGCTGAACGTTATAATGTTGGTCTGGAGAGATCGGCATGATTGGATGAGTTGCCGCCTGTTGGGCCCCAGCCGCCTCCTGAAGTCGTCGGGCGACTGCTTTGGAAACGAGCTTTCCAGGCTGCAGTCTGTTTGTGGAGTTGCTGCACCATCCGTTTGCTTTTTGTTTTCGAGTGTAAAAAGTGCGGTGGTCGGAGGCAAGAAATGGCGGTTGCAACCACTGGAGTCTCTTCTGAAGTCTTCTCGAGTGTCGACCATCCTGAAGACGCCTTTGCTGGAGTAGGCGATCACATCAAGCAACCGCGATAAAGAACCGAAAAGAAATTACGCCCCGTGGTTGGGACCCGGGACATACTCAGACGCCACCCTTGTGAAAGATCCAACCAACAGCGCATCCAGTCGAGGTCATGGAATAGCGGCCACTCCAGCTCACAAGCCCTAAAGTCGCAGATAGAGTTGCCCACAAGGTGTTAGAAGCGCAAAGGTGCTGCTAGTCACAACAGACCGACAACATAGCGAAAAATTCCAAGGCAGGTGACCAGATCTTATGAGGTTCCATGAGTGCTATGAGAATGGTTGGGAACTTCAGGAGCTCCCAGATTCCGCGCACTGCCCTCTAAAAAGTGTTAGGTGTACTTAAGCTAGTATCTTACGAACTGATGGTTATTTTCACTGGGACCCTTGGCGCACCCGCCACATAATACTTCTGTGACAAGAACGGAACCATTATACGTACGAGCTGGATACTTACCGGATCAGCGGGAACTTTCTGCAGCAATGACAGCATTGTGGGGGCATTATTGAAAGGTGACGGCCATGAAACCTGAACAGTATAACTACACCGGCACTAGCTCAACACAGAAAACCCACATGACCATGTTTTCAGGACTTCGTTTTTCAAGACTTCGTACTCCGTCAGTCCGTATAGCCAATGCAGTTGGCGGTGACCCTCGGAGCTGAGATATGGGGTTTCCCATTGTCCCTCTGGATCAGCCGCAATGTAACTATGACAAGGAGAGCTGCTGCTGCAGAACTTCAGAACTACGAGACAATGGATTACATAGTTGCATACGGATAGACAAACCATAGGTATGATTTTGAATTCTCTGCTGAAGAGTCTTGGCCGCTAAGAAATATCATGAGTGGGCATTTTGTGTGCCCGGGTATCCGACAGCACGGTACCCTAGATATCCCGCCAATGCCGCTTCAACATTCCGCCCCCGTTTTGAGACCAAGGGTCATAAGCATCTCACAGCCGCGCCTATAAGAGACTAATCAATGCTTGTCAAAGACAAGCATCTCAAGTTTCCTGCAGGGCGGGCTCGGCCGCCTCGGCCAAGATCAGAGCGAGGAGGCCCCGGCCACCTGGGCACACAGCTGCCTCCCCGCAACTTCCCCAGACCCCGGGATTAAGATCCGGGGTAAGATCCAGGCGTGGAATGCAATACCACGGGACACGCAACTGCTCGGATCCTTTGATGTGGAAATAAGCAACGACTGGATTGTTTATAAAGTCCCTGGGTCTTGGCCACCTACTTGCGTTCTTGGCTGTTCTCTAGCTGATGTTCCACGGCATTTCACCCACCAATACAACACGCCTATCAAACCGAGGCAGATCTCATCAGTCATCATGTCGGACGAAGAGAAACCCAGCTATGCCAACGAGGTCGAGCACGATGCAATCTACGACGAAAAGGCCAAGGTGGCCGACTACAAGGCTGGTGCCATCGAGGCTGAGAATGTAGAGCATAAAATGACGGTCTTGCAAGCCGTCAGGGCTTACCCAATGGCTTCCTTTTGGGCGTTTGTTATGTCCGCTTGTATTGTGGGTTTTCCCTCTGTTTAACATCTCATGGAATGGTTTGTTGCACACGTTCCAAAGCTGACCTGTTCTAGATCATGGAATCCTACGATGTCTTCCTCATTGGCAACTTTGTGGCTCTACCGGCGTTTCAAAAAGAGTATGGTATATATCATGCAGAAACCGATGCCTATGTCATCGAAACCAAATGGCAGTCTGCTCTTCAAGTATCTGGCCAGCTTGGAGCACTCATCGGCGTCTTCCTGGCTGGGCCACTGACCAGCCGAGTCGGTTATCGATGGGCTACCTTGATCGGCCTGATGTCCCTGAATGCTTTCATCTTCGCCTTCTACTTTGCCAATTCGATGCCCGTGTTCTTTGTGGCACAGCTTCTCGAAGGCCTGCCTTGGGGAATTTTCATTGCCAACGCACCAGCATACTGCAGCGAAATTGTACCAATCCAACTGCGCGCACCTGCGACACAAATGTTGCAGATGTTCTGGGCCATTGGCAGTATCATCGTCGGCGGCGTTACATACAGCTATCAGGGCAAGCCGGACTCGAGTGCCTATCGGTACGTGCTTGACACAGTCCTGATGGATCTTATAATTCTCGCTGACAGGACGTTTACAGCATTCCGATCGCACTGCAATGGATGTTCCCTACGCCCCTCGCTATCCTCATCTTCCTTGCACCAGAGAGCCCTTGGTGGCTTGTTCGACAAGGACGGCACGCGGAAGCGGCTAAGGCAGTCGAACGCCTTGGAACGAAGGGCAATGTCAACTCGGATGATCAGGTCGCCATGATGCGTCGTGTCATCGAGCTTGAGGCGAGCGAGAAGAGACCCGGGTTGCTTGAGTTGTTCAAGGGCACCGACCTTCGTCGTACGCTGATCGTGGCCGGTATCTACGCGGCGCAGAACCTCACTGGTAATCTCATTGCCAACCAGGCTGTGTATTTCTTCGAACGTATGTGGTCATCTTGTCCAATTTGTGCTTGATTCCATATATGCTGACACACGAACGTACAGAGGCTGGCATGGACACGAAGACTGCCTTCGCCCTGGGTCTCATCACCTCGGCCTTGCAGATGATCTTCGTCATGCTTTCGTGGATCTTGACGACGTACTATGGCCGGCGTTCGATTTATCTCTGGGGTTCCGCTGTCAACACAGTCCTCCTGATCGCCCTCGGTGTCGCTGGATCGGTCAACGGAGGCAAAAGCCACGATGCCGCACTCGCGTCGGCGTCTCTAGGTCTTATCGTTTCCGTCCTCTTCACCCTAGGACCTGCACCCGCTTCCTGGGTGGTCATCGGCGAGACGTCGGCCATACGTCTCCGGCCCTTGACTACTGGATTCGGTCGTGCGACTTACTATATCGTCGAAATTCCTTGCATATTCCGTGAGTCTATCGCTACGATGCCGCCTCTATCACTTGGAAGTGGTAAGCTGACATGACATAGTGGCCTCGTATATGCTGAACCCTACCGGAGGAAACTGTAAGTCTTCGATGATTTCGCCTCAGAACCTTCACCATCGCTAACACATTTGTAGTGGGAGCCAAGTGCGGTTACGTCTGGGGCGCCACAGGCTTGCTGTGTTTGATCACGGCGTACTTCCAGCTGCCTGAGATGAAGGGCCGCTCGTACCGTGAGATTGACATCATGTTCAGACGTCGCATCTCTGCGCGCAAGTGGAAGAAGACGGAAATCAAAGCGGAAGATGACGAGTAGACTTTTGCGATGTCAGCGCTATCTATTAGCTGCCCAGGTGGTGGAAGTGAACTCCACGGGCATTGTTTTGTCAAAGACTTGGGTACCGATCACTGCATTGAAAGCCAGGTTACTAGAGCATCAGGATATCGTCCGAGCCTTATCACCAGGCTCGAACGAGAAGCGCTTCGAGCTCATAGAGAACGCTAGACAGAGAGTAGAGCAATCGACTTTCGTATATAGATCATAGCGGCATCTGAACGGTATTTAGTGTTAAGACCTGATGCCATTGGCACGTATACTTCCGCTCTACCATAGCGGGTTTCCAGAAATGTGCGCCGACCTCCGCGTGGGTGTACGGGTACTACCGCAACTAGGACCCTCGACAAGTTGCCGGACTTAGAGGCTTCGATATCGTGCCAGGTGCTGTAGGAGCATAAATACGGTGGCCTGCAGCGCAGAATGGGAAATTTTTGATTTTTGCATTTTTTTCGGGGTCGATTCACTACGCCTGCCCTTCCCCCATTAATACGACAGGGGTGTTTCGCACCCTTAGCCGCTCAATATATATAATTTCGCAATCCAGCTTTGTATCTACCTAAGCATTCCTTCGAAATTCGGCATTTCGGATCCGAAAAGGGTTAATCCAACGTATTTTACCTAGCGACCAGCGAATTTAATTTAATAGCATTTGATCCAATTTAACTTAGCGTATTTAACCTAACGTATTTAAACTAGCGATTAGCGAATTCACTTTAATAGTATTTAATTTAATTTAATTTAATTTAATTTAATTTAATTTAATTGCGTAATGTATTTAACCTAACGTATTTAAGCTAACGGCATTTAATCCAGCGGTATTTAATTTAACGGCATTAAATTCAATAGTTAAATTGAATATTGAATATTGTTGAATTTAATTTATTAGTCGCTGGGTTAAATATGTTGGATTGAATGCCGCTGGGTTAAATGCCGTTGGATTAAATGAACAACCTTTTTCGGATCCGAAATACCGGATTTCGAAGGAGTGCCTAGGTAAATATAAAGCTAGGTAGGAAATTATATATATGAGGCGGCTAGGGGGTGTAAAATTGCTAATCATAGCGTGCCTGTAGTAACCATTTTGGCCTGAAAGAATGCAAAAATAAAAAATTTCCCATTCTGCGCTGCAGGCCACCGTACACTCTCCACAGACGATAAACGAGCGAACAACTGCGCAAGTGAATCTGTACAAACGTTTAACGAAAGGTAATATTGTGACTTGAGCAGGAGACAGAGTCGAAGGGAAAAGTCTTGAGAAGGCTTATCAAGACTCCAGCTCGGATAGACGCATGTAGGAGGAAACTGGGCCTGGACCATCATGGACGTATCACGCCTGGACGGATTCTGCTCGGGGTATTTTGCGCATTCATACACATTCGCGTTATACAAGAAGAAAGACGCTTCTATTCTCTCTTTGTGTTCCCCGCCCCGTTACTCACCCGCCAGCGAGCAATGTCATGCGCTCGGTAAAGGGTTCGTGCCTTCTTGTGCGCCATGAGCCAATATCCGGTGTTTTTGTCTCATACCAAAGGCGTGATGTGGATCCTCGAATGTCGCGTTACACTGATCGCATGTTTGACGAGTCTTCACAGCGCCGGTTAGCACTCGTAGATATCAGACCTCCAAACACAAGCACCTTACCTTCTTCCGGTCAAGCAGCTCAGTTGGGTTGAAGCTACCCCGTATCTCAAACGTATACACCATGTACAACCCCAGCTTGCCGTCGTCCGGGAGCTTGCAACTGTCCGGGATTCCGTTCACGCCATCGCCCTGAGACAAGATTTCCTGCCGCAGGTCCTCGAACCCCGAAGGCACTTCCGCCGGGAGATCCGTCTCCAAGTCTACCTCGCGGTGCGCATAGACCGTCGCCCACGCGTAGGTGACATAAGCCACCCGCGAGGCATTGTACGGCGCGCGCGACGGTATGACCACCCGGAAACGATTCTTATCCACGGCCGTGCCTTCGGCGGCGAAGTCGACGATCTTGCTGCACAGCAGCTTCGAGATGGAGTCGTGGTCCGGGTGGTCGCGGTAGAAGGGCGGCGTGCCGAAGGTCTCTGGCACGCAGTTTGCGGCGAGGAAGGCGTCGAGCAAGGGGATGGACACCTTGAAGCCGCGGAGGAGAGTCGTCGAGCCTAGGGAGGGCATGGTGAGAACCATTGGGAAGCGAGTGCTCGAGGCATGAGGATGTCTACTGGACGGAAAAGAGGAAAAGAGAGGCGGGCGACCGAGAAGATGCTGGAGCTGGCGAACGAGGACTCCAGGGGCAAGAATGGTATCGGGCTTAGGGTCACATTGAGTGATCAGACCGATCAGTGATGCCCAGCCTCTGCAATATAGCCTCTCATAAGAGGCTCTTTTGCCCGGAACCTGTGCGTAGACTTCTGGATGTGCTTTGTCAGGTTCAACCGATCCAGCCTGAAAACCTTAAAAAGACAAAGTCCGAAGTCATGCTTGCTCTTCTGTTGTTTCTTAAGTGGCCAGGTGTAGTCGGTGGCAGAGCAAGAGCCAGGGCCAGAGCGTGTTCCGATGTTCAGCAGAGGCCAGCTGATTCCAACTTGTTGCTACCAGACAAGTTTTTGTATGATAAAAAAGAAGGGACAATGTTCTCCAATGTCCCTGCAACATTCAGAATATATTCTGGCTGTCATCAAGGTTGCCAATGGCTTTGTACTGTACGATACAATGTTCAAGGGTATATAATGGTTCCGTTTAGATAGGGGGTTTTTGAGGCACTATTGTCATTTCAATGTCTGCAGTGAGAAAGTAGCAAGCTGCCCTTTTGGTCTCCTGAGCATTGTGCAACTGTCGATTCATATGGAGATGGGTTGATAATGCCTTGGGAGATGAGGCAGTGCTTGCAGTCAAGACTGCGATTGACTGCGATTCTACATGGATCGATCCCGGCAATCCGGGGAACCTAGACCCGCCTTCCCCCGCAAACTTGAAAATAGACCCGCCCCACACATACCCCTGTCCTCTTTATTTTGCCTGTGCAGGGGTCTCAATTTCCTTGCCCAACTTCAGGACGCGCACCATCTGGCGACAACCCCAACTCCTATCTTTACAACCAATCTTGCCTTTCCCCTCTACCAACATCTCTTGAGACCGCCACTTGGTGAACCCATACAACTGCATCATTTGTCTACTCTGGTGGCACCATAAGCAGACATACTTGTCAACAGTCAATCGCAAAGACACCAACTTGTTCACAATCCATTGTGACCGCTTTCACTTACCACAGCAACTCTTTGGATCGCCCACGTCTGAAGGTCTCTTGGGCATGAGAAAAGATGGAGTCCTTGCAGCTAGCCCAGATGCTGGCTGATATCTCAGACCTCAGTGCAGCTGTGAGTGTGCACGATAGCCCACCAGATGGAGACTGCCACTACTGCCCATGCTGACATTTCTCCTTCAGGATCAAAAGGCTGCCAGCGCCATGGTGAATGCGAACAAGAGCCTTCCTGCCAACCCCAAGCCTCAGGGCCCTGCCGACACCCTCAAGCCCCCTTCGACTGCTCCTGCCTCGACCACTGCTTCAAGCCGCTTCCACGACCTTGGCCGCAGCATGCTCACACCTCCGCCCATGTCGCGCACCAATTCCTCCACAGGACCGACTTCGCGCCAGGGCTCCGTTCCCGGCACTCCGCGCGGCGAGCTCGAGGATGACGTGCACCAGGCCGGCAACCTCATGACGCTGTACGAGATCCGCGCGCGGCTCAAGCAGCAGGACAGTACGGGTCTGAAGAAGGCACGCGAGCAGATTGATGCGCTCATCGCCAAGAACAAGCAGCAGCAGGCACAGGCAGGCGGCCAGGCCGATGCAGCCAACAAGCAGGACCGTCCCCGCCCCATCTCGCGTACCTACACTTTCCCTCGCGAGTCGGCTGCCGGATCTTCGAATACAACGACCAAGTGATTTTAAATCAGAGAAGCGAGCAACATAGCACTACAGCACTTCGCGACTTAGAGGAGAGCATAACTCCTCCGCGGAGTACTGCTGATTTCACGGATACACACGCGGGTGAATGGGCATGGAACTGAATATGGATATGGACTGGGCGTTCACGGTCAGGAAAAATGCTTTGCGTCGACTAGCATGGGTGAACTTGACTTGGGCGCCACGGTCTAGGAACTTGGGAATACGGCGGGGATGGGACGACTTGTACAAGTTCTTCTTCTGCTCTTGGCCTCGATGACGGGCATGAATTGTATGATAGATGGGAGTTAATACCAGGCTGATACTCAGTAGAGTCTCGGACATTCCCTACTGTGACGCGTGCCCACAAGAAAGGAAGTAGTCCGCCTTCTGCCAAATGCATGGCCAGCCCGTTCTTCGCGCGTCTGGCGGCGGACGTGCTACTGTACCCGAGCTTTGGGGTGATCAACCTTGGAACGCTGCCAGTCTACTTGAGCTCAGCATTCTCGAAACAAACGCTTTTTACACAACACACAAGGAGGATCAGCCTGGTCTCTTGGAGAATTTTATTTCCAGGGGCGCTGAACCGGCGTACTGTGTCGTACAAATTGCGCCTGAATCGAGTCTGCAGCCTGGAAAGTGAGGTCATGGCTTCAGGGGTGCCTGGACGATCCGAGCTCCGGGCCCCACACACGAACGGACCCGCCTGACAGGAAGTACCGCAGTACCACAGCACCTCACATGCAGCGACCTCGACCAAATTTGAGCCGGCTGAACTTCGACGTCACCAAACACGAGCTGCCGACATTTCATCTCCCCAGCATCGACTTTCCCCGCCCAGCCAGCAGCACGCCACCATTGACTATGGCGACCGGAGTGGATGCGAAGCTCCTCAAGAGCACCAAATTCCCTCCTGAGTTTAGCCAAAAGGTCGACATGACCAAAGTCAACCTCCAGGTCATGAAGAAGTCAGTGCCCCACCGCCCTGCGTGTTGCGGTCAACCTCCCACTGACTGACCTTGGACGACAGGTGGATAGCAGGCAAAATCTCCGAGATCCTGGGCAGCGAAGACGACGTTGTCATTGAGCTGTGCTTCAATCTGATCGAGGGATCCCGATATGTGAGTTTGCCCGACCATCGAGGGATTTTGGGTTTACTGCGCCTCTGCTAACTGTCTCTTGTTTCTCGCAGCCCGACATTAAGTCCCTCCAGATCCAGCTGACCGGTTTCCTTGACAAAGACACAGCCCCATTCTGTAAAGAGCTATGGAATCTCTGTCTGAGTGCCCAGACCAGTCCCCAGGGCGTGCCCAAGGAGCTACTCGAGGCTAAGAAGATGGAGCTGATCCAAGAGAAGGCAAGCCGTGTACGGCCAATTGAATGCGATCCATCATACTGACGCGATCCTGGCAACAGCTCGAAGCAGACAAAGCCGCCGAAGAAGCCCGCAAGAGACGAGAGGAACTTGAGAACCGTCGATCCCGTGGTGGCCGAGTAGACAGCTGGCGTGGCGGCCGGGGAGGCGACCGAGACTCGTACAATGGACGAGGACGTGGATTTGGTCGGGGACGCAGCCATTCCCGCTCTCCTCCACCTAACCGGCGAGGCGGCGGTCGCGAGTCCTTCCGTGGTCCTACCCGCGGACGCGACTCCTATATGCCTGGCGGCCGAGCGGCCCCTCGCCGCGATGACAGACGACGCAGATCTCCCAGCCGCTCGTCCTCAATCGACTCTGCACGGTCGCGCTCTCGCTCTCGTTCCTCTAGCCGAGGTGGCAGTAGACGTCGGTCGCGCCCCGACATCCGCAAGCGATCTCGATCACCCATACGTGGAGAGAACAACTACCGACCAAGTCGACGGCGTTCGCCCTCTGCGGCGCCCACACCCAAGCGTCGTCGGTACTCCTCCTCGCGAAGCCGGTCCCCAGATAAGCGCCGACGGGCTCGGTCGCGGTCATCCTCATCAGGCAGGCGATCTCTCTCCCGATCGCGCAGTCCACCACGCAAGAGATATTCTAGGGATAGCCGGAGTCGAAGTGCCTCACCTGTTCGAGCCCGGCGGAACCGCCGAGGTCGAGGAGGACTAAGTCGTAGCAGGTCACGATCCAGATCCAAGTCACCGCGTGACTCCCGGCGGCTGTCGAGATACAGAAGCCGGAGCCGAAGCTCAAGTCGTGGAGGAGGAGGAAGGAGGCGAAACAAGCGCAGACACTCATCTTCCATCTCATCTAAACACCGCTCACCAGACAACACGGCTGATTCCGATCACGAAGACAGAAGACCCAAACGATCCAAGTCACCCCTCAGACGCGCCGACGAGTCCAAGCCGGCCGATGCCTCACCGCAGGTACGCTAGATTCTCTTGCGTGGATGCTGAAAGGAGATGGAGAAAGGGGGGGGGGGGATGACTTCTCCTAGGCTGTGAAACGCGAAAGACATCTACTGACTAGCTCTTGTCTTCGGTGCCCTCCAGTCCCGGTCGAAAACTGCAACACAGCAAGCTAATGAGCTGCGAGAGAAAGAGCTAAGAGAACTACTTATTGAGAAAAGGCGATCCTCGAAAATTGGTGCGAGTACTGTTCAAGGCTAGTTGCTAACGTCCTGTCGAGCACATAACCCGCAGGCCTCCCAAAGGAATATGGGCTTTTACCCACAGTTGGAGATACTTGTGTGGTGTAGTCCATTGGGCGCTGGTATGGATACACGAGATCCATATGTAGCATTGCATTGCAGTAGCTTCTGCTTCAGTGCGGTATGCCCGAGATTGCTATATAGAAATCAAGAGAAGTCAAATCAACACGGGCAGCCCTAGATGGATATAGGGTATTGTGATGCAGTCAGTTGACAGACAGGTCAGAGGAATAGTCGTATCAAGGCTATATGCATGTCAGGGTGAGAAGCAGGACCACGGACTGGAAGCCGGACGTATCGCGAGTCTACAGTCGAACGCCCAGAGTCGAACATCCAGAGCCGAACACCCGGCGTCGAGTCCAAAGCCGACCGTCTAAGGCGAAGTTTAATGCGGAACCCACAGATAACAAGGCTTTTTCCAAAGCGTGTTTTGTACTGTGTTCTGTACCGTAAATTCCTAAGCTATCTTTCTGTATCCCTGACCAATGTATGCTCGGATTTCCCAAGGGTGACCTAGGTACTTGGATTGTTCAAATAGTACCTGGTGGGTTATATGTGACTGATATTTGTTGATCTGGCTCCCTTGGTGCCTCCTACCTTCCAAGGTTATGAGGAGATCAATACTAGTCCTCGTCATTTGACCAGGAATAAGATGGTCCATTTGTTTACTACACGTTACGAGGACTTCACATTGCTATAAAGCATTGTAGTTGATTTCTCCAGATTTTGTAAGTCACTACTTAAATAAACCGTACTCATCAGCACACAGCAGGTCGTATTGTAAACAGTACCCCCATACAATCAGTCTCCGACTCTGATTGGTTCCAGTACCCCAGCTATGCCCCACTGCTAGAACACTGAATGCCCCTTCAGGCACCCACCAGCCAAGATGTCAAAGCCTACCAGGATCATCGACTTCAAGGTGCCCCCAAAGAAACTCAAGAGAATTATCGACCCTGATCCTCTCTCCGCTCTCAACCCTGACGCAGCGACTCCAGTGACTCCGACCGCTCGAGCAAGCACCCGCGCACGACAGATAACAGCCGCCGCCGCCGCTTCGGCCGCCCAGGGAAACAAAATCTTCACCTCGGCCAGCTTCGCAGCCGCGTTCGACCCCTCGCCCGCCTCTTCAGCCGACCCATCCGCATCGCCATCGCCATCGCCTGCGCTTGCGCCCGCACCCGGCCCTGCTGTTCGCGCCCGCCAGAGACAGCAGCAGCGAAAAGCACCCGCCGTATCGCAGCACGCTGCATCGTCATCGTCGACCGCCCCTCCCCGCGGACGCCCGAACGTTACGCCCAGCGCGCCAGTGCCAGGATCGCGCACTACCGTAGAAGACGACGGACACATCGAGATGGCTGACAAGGACGCCTCGAAGCAGGCTGTCGGTGCCGCACCCGCTAATGGTGAGGGCGGCCTGCCGTTCTACGAAGAGCAGCGCAAGCATCTGCAGGAGTTGCTCGAGAGGAAGAACAAACTCCAAGCGAGTCTTGTATGTCAAGATCTAGTTACCCATTGATCCCGTCGCGACAATATGAGCATCTCATATCGCATCTACCATCGCACTGCCTATTCACACCCTGACCCGCGCATCCAATCACTAACCACCCATCGTCCCAGGCCAACCGCGAAGACGAGATCGCGCGCAAGCAGACCGAGTACCTCGACAGCACGCCCGCGGGCAACATCATCACGGGCTTCGACAACTACACCAAGGGCGCGCCGCAAGCGGCCGCCGCGCAGCGCCGCAAGGGCATCAACCCGGAGCAGCTCAAGGTGTTCACGCGCTCAAGCATGACGTACAACCCGCTCGCAGCGGCCGCCGGGATCCTGGGCGGCGACAGCAGCGGCGCCAACACGCCCGGCTCGAGCCACGCGCCCACGCCCGTGAGCAGCACTTTCGGCGGCGGCGGCGGCTCGAACCACCCCACGCCTACCGCGGGTGGTGGTGGTGGTGGGCGCTCTGCTGGTGGGGGGGCGCGCGATCGCAAGAAGAAGCATGCGGCGCCTGAGACGGGCGATAGCGAGAGTGATGCTCGTGAGACCAAGAAGGTCCGCACGAACTTTGGTGCGGGCAGGAAGTGATTGATGAGCTTCTATGCGCGTTCTAAGATGGAGAAACGGACTTTGGGCCTTGGGTGTATGGAAGATTCCTTTCTTTTTGCATTTAGGTTTGCAGCAAGGTGTTGGGGACTGGGCGGCCAGGGAAAAGGATTACGGAGCTTACGGTCAGGGAAAAAACAAGGCTCATCACGGGATCGGGAATGGTTTCATAACATGGCTTTCTACGGAGTACCTAGGGCATACACTGCTATTTTCAAATCCGACTGCACGGGTTTATTGGTTCATCAGCGGGCTTAGAGGTATCATGCTTCCTTTCACCGACACGCTCTCGCACACGCGAGCATGGTGCGGGAATGCGCCATAGTCGCGTATCACATGCTAATTGAAGAGGGTTCGCACCCATGCTTGCAGGATTTCTACGATTGGAAGCTCTTGATAGCTCTTACGTGACCCCACGTTCCCCCTCCTTCCCGCCCCTCCTTTGCCTCTTCCCGCTGTCCGCCTTCATTTAAGTACGGAACGCAGGACGAGCGGGGCATGTGAGATGGATGTGTATCGCATGCACCGCATTGCATGGCTCTGCAGGATTTACCACATTGGGCATGATTGAACGAACTATGCGGATCCTGGGGAATCTGCCGAAAAAGTTGGGTGGTTCCCAAGGTATTGAACCGCAAACATATTGTAACGTTGGTGAGGATCATCAAGCTTTGAGTACCAAGACTCCGTACGGAGCTCCGTACTCTGTACTCTGTACTTTGTAATTACAGTGTACAGAGTACCTATCACATAAAAGTCATCAACTACAGACACGGTGACTGACCGCTACGAATGAATCCAAGACGACATGACACAAGACTAGGCATGTATACCGTACGAAGTAGAATATTGTCAAAACACCCCCTCCTTTTGGAAACAATGTCTTTCTCTCTCCATGTATCGTGCCCATCGCCAAGGAATGATTGGGAAATCCGGCAAGTGAAGACCACCATCGACCTCAAGCTACTTTTATCGACCATCAAGGTGTCCGCTCTCCGCAGCAGTTTGGGCAACTGAGAAATATGATAGCCGTTATCATTGCCAATCCCGCCCGCACCTATCTATGATGATAGTCTCTCGTCAAATGGAGGAGAGGAGGAGAGAAGAAGCGGGGGCCTTTTTCCCTTGACTATTACCTACTTAGTTCACCCCCTCCTTTGTCTTTGTTTTTCCCCTCCTTCCCACTGCGGGGTTGTTTGGATGAACTTGAATCGGGGCCAAACGCGGACGGGGCACCTAGAACGGGTTTTTGTGGTCTTGACCCTCTTTTCGTGTTTTTTGTACCAAAGTATACACATTTCTGTTCTGAGACAGTGTAGTATATTTTGCACATGCATAGTAGGAGTGGTTCCCGGGTCTTTGCTGAGGTAGACTTGAAGGAGGGGAGAAAAAAAGTGGCGCACATTTATGGTGATACACATGCTTGGTCGTGTCGTGCGTCTTTTTTATACATCTTGCTCTCCTCCTCCTCCTAGCTCAAAATACCCCTACCTAGGTTTCCTTACTCTCCCGCTCCCTCGTTGCTATCTACCTAGGCAATGCAAACAAAAGTCATCATCATCATTATCCACTTCCCCGCTTCAGGGCTATCTTAAGTGCTCGCCGTTCCCAATAGTATATGCCCCCCACACACACATCCCAAAGGTGTTTCGAACTTCAACATAGCTCGGCTAGTCCCTTCATTTCCTTCTTGCCGTGCTTCACGATGACCATCCGCGCGGCAAAGTTCACCCCGGAGGTGCTTCTCTCAGCCCCGCGAAGATCCGCTGGTAACCCGAACAGCACGGGGAAGCTAGTCTTGTATACTGTGAGTGAGGGCAGGGCATGCTTTTTCAAGCTTGTGTCCACCGAGTCTCTCGTCCCATACTCAACTACACAGTATACGTAGACTCTAGTAAGAATGCAAAGACCGCACTCTAACCAAGCTCTCAGACATCTACATACTCATTCGAGGAGCACAAGAAGACCGGCGAAATCAGGGTCCTCGACGTGGCGTCCGGACGCTCCCACAGACTGTACAAGGACGGCAGCTACAGTGAGCCAACATGGGTCAGCGAGACGGAGTTTCTCCTGCTGAAGACCGGGGAGAAGGGCACCTCAAGTTTGGTGTTCGCGGACGTGAATAATAGCCCTGGCGCTACGTGAGTGCTCGCCAACTCATCTCATGTCACTGGCCACCACTCACTGACACGTATATTCAGCCCCAAAGAGATCGCCAAATTCCCTGGCGCCATCGCAAACCTCAAAATCAAGCGCCTCGACGCACACACCATCGCGCTCGCCTGCTCGGCCCTCGTCAGCCCCGACGACAAGATGTACAACCCCGAGGCCGAGAAGAAGCCCTTCTCCTCCGCCAAAGTCTACACGAGCCTCTTCGCGCGCCACTGGGACTCGTGGGTGAGCGAGAACCGTAACGCCATCTTCTACGGCACCCTCCAGCACAGGTCGGAAGGAGGAGCAGGAGGAGGGACGTACGCCCTCGCCGCGCCAGGCCTCACCAACATCCTCGCCGGCACGGGCCTCCAGTCACCCGTGCCGCCCTTTGGCGGCGCCTCGGACTTCGACATTGCCGCCACGGGCATCGTCTTCGTCGCGCGGGACCCGAAGCTGTCGCCCGCGACGCACACCAAGTCCGACCTGTACTTCACGCCCTTGCACGCCCTCCTCCCCACCACCAACAACAAACCAGCAGCACCAGCGCCGACCCCGCAGCTCGTCAAGACCGGCAAGCTGCGCGGCTACACTGCCGCGCCGACCTTCTCGCACTCGGGCCACGCCGTCGCCTTCACGCGCATGCGCCACGACCAGTACGAGTCCGACAAGACGCGCCTCCTGCTGCTGCCCTCGGTCTTCGACCTCGCCAACGTGCAGGAGTTCTACGCCACCGCCGACGGCGAGGGCGGCTGGGACCGGCGGCCCGACGCGGTGGTGTGGAGCGCCGACGACAGCGCGCTGTTTGTGGTCGCGGAGGACCTGGGCCGGTCGAAGGTGTTCCGCCTGTCGGCGAACCCGGCGACGGCCGCGGCGGAAGGGCTGCCGGAGGTCGTATCGGATGTCGAGGGAAACGTGAGTGACGTGCGGCTTTTTGAGGACGGCGGGAAGGCGAAGCTGTTTTTGTCTGCGAGTAGCTTGGTGGATAGCAGTTTCTACACCACGCTCGACGTATCCAGCAAGCAACACCGGCTTCTTTCGTCCAACACCAAATCAGGTGCGACCTTTGGCCTCTCGCGGTCGCAAGTCTCCGAGCTCTGGATCCCCGGCTCCTCCTCCAACAACTACGACGTCCACGCATGGGTCGTCAAGCCCTCGACCTTCAGCCATGAAAAACGCTACCCCCTGGCCCTGCTCATCCACGGCGGGCCACAGTCCGCGTGGGCCGATAGCTGGAGCACGCGGTGGAACCCGGCCGTGTTCGCGGAGCAAGGATACATCGTCGTCGCGCCCAACCCAACGGGCAGCACGGGGTACGGCATGGCGCTGCAGAACGGGATCCGCAGCAGCTGGGGCGGGCGGCCCTACGAAGACCTCGAGCGCGTGTGGGAGTTCCTTGCGAGCGACAGCGATGGTCTGGGGAAGAGCTTGGATCTGGACCGTGCGGTGGCGCTGGGGGCGAGCTACGGCGGGTACATGGTCAACTGGATCCAGGGCCACCCGCTGGGGCGCAAGTTCAAGGCGCTGGTGTGCCATGATGGCGTGTTTAGCACGCTGAATCAGTATGCGAGTGAGGAGCTCTTTTTCCCGATCCATGACTTTGGGGGCACGTTGTGGGAGAATCGGGAGGGGTATGAGAAGTGGGATCCGGCGCGGTTTGCGGGCGAATGGAAGACGCCGCAGTTGGTGAGTTTGCTCTTTTCATTTTCATCACTGAGTGACACCATTTTCGAGAGGGTCAACGACCGAGGGACTGACTATGGGGATTTGATAGGTCATTCACAGCGAGCTTGACTATAGGCTGCCCATTTCGGAGGGTCTAGCGGCTTTCAATGTGTTGCAGTCGCGCGGTGTGCCGAGCAAGTTGCTGGTATTCCCAGATGAGAATCATGTATGTGACCTTGCACACCCCACCGGTTGAGAGTTCCTTACCTAACACAGTAGTATTAGTGGGTGCTGAAACCAGAGAACTCGCTCGTCTGGCACAAAGAAGTGCTTGCTTGGATCAACAAATACTCGGGAATCGATGGGGATGGGTCAAGCGTGAATAAGAAGGAGGTTAGGGTATAGGGAAATGCCCTCGACAACCAGATAAGATTAAGCTTGTGCCTATGTACTTTCAAGACAAAAGCTGCCAATATGCGGCAAGTACATACCACGATACGGACTCTGTCCTGAGAAGCAAGTGTACTATAGAGCATAGCAGACCTGCCAATTACACCGTGTCGTCATACTCACTCACAAATCGTTTGACAGACGTATCCCTAGGCTTGTCCCAGTCCCGATCGCGCCTAGGCAAAAGGTGGTGACGCCCCCTTCATCGCCTGGCGAACATCATCCCACTTCAACTTCACATCCATAGCCATGATTCTGCTGCCATTTTCAGATTTACGGTCATGGCCCTTTCGAGGCGTCACCAGGCTGGGGAGCTTCGCTAGCAGAAGTTGCTGAATCCAGATGCGAAACTCGTCGTCTCCACTGCTCTCGATATATTTCCAGATGAAGGCCCTTTGGTTACCGGGTCGTGAGTTTCGGTACTTAGCCTTGAAAGCCTCGTAGTGTTGCTTCAAAGACCTCAGTCGTTGTGACATTTGGTCCTGTTCCGGCTGCTGTGGCCATGGGGGCGATGAGTCTATCTGAGGTCAGCATAGCACTCGAACGGAAGTGATAAGTATGCACTGCGCCTACCCTGATCCTTTTCAACTTGAGGCAACCCTCGAGTCAGAGGATTGTGAGTTGCAGCTGCAGTCCTGTGACTTGACTCTTCTTGAGTCTGATCCGGTTCTTGCAGTTTGCGGATCTTGCGGGGTCTAGGCATATCCACGGTCGGGTGGTCAGGGCGGTGACCACGGGCAGTGCCACCGGAGCCGAGTCGCTGTATTTGGTCGGCATCGGTATTTTGTTCGATTTCTTGTAGCTTGCGAACCTTGCGTGGTCTAGACATGTCCATGATTGAGCGGCCAGCACGGTGCCCACTTGTAGAGCCACCAAAGTCGAATTGATGTTCGCGTTCGGCGTCTGGATTTCTTTCGGGCTCCGGCAAGAAGGATCGATCTAGGGGAAATTAGTTGATTTCTGGTTCGAGGTGTGAAGCGCACGCTCGTACCGGGTAGGACCTCAAGAGTCAGCTGCTCGAAAGATTGCTCGAGATTTGCGAGAGCATATTGGATACCGTCGAGTTGCTGCCGTGTGTCCTGGTCGTCCTTCTTGTGAGTGCGCTCGTACTGTTGGAGCCTGGCTTCAATGGTCTCGCCGGCTTTTTGGGCCTTTTGGACAGTCTCTTCAGCATCCTTCAGAACGGTTTGACTGCTCTTCACGATCGCCTCATTGGCGTAAGAAAGCTTTGCGTTGGCCTCAGTCAGCTCACGGTTGGTCTTGCGGAGCTCGTCGATGGTAGCGTTGTGTCTGACGATGTCAGCCTGGAGATTGGCGATGGCAGTGTGGTCCGCATCAGAACGAGACTGAAGAGCCTTGAGGGCATGCTGCAACGAGACTGTCTCCTCTGTGTACTTGCTGATGACCCTGCGGTCTTCGACAGCTTGATTTTGCAGTACGCCGAGAGCATCCCTCAGCTTGTCGACGTCTTTTCTGATGTGGACGTTGTCCATCTTGTTTGCGATGACTGTCATGAAAGGTAGCAGGGCCTTTTCATCATCGGTCAAAGGCCGCTGGGCACCAGGAAGGAGTTGGGCCGGCATCTTGACGCCTGGTAGAGGGAGTATGCTGCTGCGTTTGCAAATGGGTGACAGTTGATGAGCTTGGTCGCTGCTGAAGGGATCACTGATTGGCTGAGCAAGTAAACATTGACACAACTTCAGAAAGGGAGAGGTAACGAATGGATAAGGATCGCCCTCGCCGAGAAGGTATGTCTGCAGATGCAGATGGCTAATAGAGAGGTAATGACAGGAATTTCACAGGACCCAAGTTTCTGCCTGGGTCGAAACAGTGGGAGCATATAGGGTTGAAGGAAGGTACGGACTCGTGAGGGTCCAGGCACCTTCTTCCATCCGCACTTGCCTCCTTCCAAACGCTGCTTTGCCGTGTGTGGCCCTTCCACAACAATGAGCAAGAACCAAGTAGGTACTTGGGAGTTACAGCACGCACGCGAGAGAGGGAGTAAAGAGAAGGTCTGCCATTTTCCGGCCAAAGAAGATAAATGTATGGTATCATGAAACCAAAAAAATAGGGTTGCTAGCCCTAGCTGGATATTCCCCAAAGCCTGCCGTCAACGCCATAACAATGCTGGAAGTAAACAATTTTAGTGAGTGAGTGAGTGGGTTGGTGGAGGTTACCAAGTGACCCCATTCCACCCAAACCCCCCATCGACATTCCTCCATTCCCCCCGCCCAAACGCCCTCTCCTCGCCCATCATCACCGCCAAAATCCGGCATCCCATCGCACTAACCGCACACACCACCCCTCCACCATCAGTCATACCAGCCAGCGACGCCAGATCCATCAAATACGACCGTCCCACCAGACTCCGCAAGCCAAGCGTCTCGGCCGTCGGCGGCACATTTGTCGGCGGGAGCCCATGCTGCTGCCCCGCGCCGTTGGCGGCCGCCGACGACGACGACAGCGGCGATGCGCCCAAATGCCAGAACATGGGCGCGAAGAATCCGCCCTCCCATCCAAACGACTCGGCCGTGAACTTGTGCATCACGTTCTTGGGCTGCGGCGGCTGCGACGCTCCGCCCGTGATCTCTTCCTTGCCTGCAAGGCGGATGAGCTCTTGCGCGCGGATGGTACTCGTGAAACCGATGGTCGAGGGAGAGAACTCGGCTGCGTCGTAGACAAGGGGGTCGTCGCTTGCTAGGACGAGGAGGGAGTCGTTGCTCTTTCCGTCGTTGGCGATGAGGATATCGTCGGTGTGTGAAGAGGAGGACGCCAGGCTGACGTTGAGCAGTTCCGTCGCGGCATCCACGTACTGCGTCAGCGGAATATAGCTGTCATGGTACTGGAACTCAAGCGGATGACAGTCGCCTTTCCGCACATGCACGCCCACCACCGCCCCATGCTTTCCGCGGTGCTCAGCCACGCGACCCGCCACATACTCGCGATCCGACGCCGTCAGCCGGAACAGCGCCTCGTACCCAGCTCGCGCAAGCGCATACAGCTCGCGCTGGCCCGGCAGCGCGTCGAGGCCCTTTGCGGCGTTGGCGGGCACGTACACGATCGAGTCATCGACGTCGCCACCAAGGAAGATCGAGCGCGCATTCGCCGCCGAAACAACCAGGTGCCGCGCCTGTCGCGGGCAGGGCAGCATCTCGTGCCTTGGCGGCGGGCGGCACGCGGGCTGCGGCGGAGCCTCAAACACATCCTTGAAGGCGCCGTACGCCCAGCGCGCGTCGTCGAGGAAGAAGGCGCGGCCCTCGCGCTGCGCGAGCCCATAGGCCATCCACAGCGCCAGCAGCGTGTTGCCGAGGCCGGCGTCGTCGGACTCGAGCACGAAGGTTAGGGAGGAAGCGCAGATGGCCTTGGAGACAAGGGAGGCGCCGTCGACGCCAAGGAGCTCGCCGACGCGGGGGGCGCCGGGGGATTTGGCGTGCGCGCCGCCGCGGGGTGGGACGCCGACGGGGAGAAAGCCCAGGGACTGGGCGGGTGTGATGTCGAGGAAGTACTTGTCTATTTCGGGGGTGGAAATGACGCCGCCAGTGGCTTTGCTGCCGGCCATGAGGCTGATTTGGTCGACGATGGCGGTTGTTACGACGCCGTGCGAGTGCATGCTCGCGACCCGCTGTGAGACCTCCTTGCACTTGGCGCACATGTCGACATACTCGCGTTGGGTGAGCGGGAAATCGTAACTTGGGGGAATGGATATCGTCCACTTTGCGCGTCCTCGCCTGTCGGTGACGATAATGGGCGTGGGGAAGTCGGGTAGGTCGTCCTGGCCCACCATCTCATACTCCTTCTCTCCATCTCCGTCCCAGCTCCCAGTCACCCAGCTCCCCAGCAAACTTTCATGCCCGCGGCCACCGCCCGCCGCTCGAATCGACTTCCCGACAAGGTAGAAGAGGAGTGCGAGACCGGATAGCCATATGAATCCGCGGATGACTCGGCTTGGTCGGGAGAGGCGTGTGTTGGAGAGTTTCCGGGCCCGGCGGTAGTTTTCGCGTGGAATTTGTTGTGGTAACGGCAGGCCCGGGGAAGGTGGCGGCGAGTAGAAGGCGAGGTGGTCGAAGTTGAAGCGAGAGGAGGAAGAGGATAGCGGGCCCCTGTCCGCTGTGTTGTAGGAGGCGGCGCGGCGGAGGTTGATGCGCGGTGGTGAGACATGCATTTTCGTGGAGGAGGCGCCATGTTGGGTGATTGATATTGTGGGATGATGAGACATGATGAATAAAAGAGACGCCGGGTGTGTATTGGCGAAGCCCAGGAGGAGGGGCCCGCCAGATTCAAGATGTCCCGACAATCCTGAAAGTCGATCTGGTGAAATAAAGATCGTCGTGGTGGCTGCTGTCACCGGTTTTCGCGGGATTCGCCTGTGAGTTCGTAAACGGTGGGAGAGAAATGAAGTCAAAGAGGATCAAGTGAAGAAAAAAAAAGGCGGGGATGAAAGCAAGCCCCAGTCAGAGAGAGATTGAATAGAGAAAGGTCTCGTGTGACTCTGTATGTCTGTGTCTGTGTGGCTCTTCTCCCTCCCTCAGAATCAAACAGCCAGCTGGTGCGAAGGGCAGGAGGAGGCTGAGTGGTGTCTCGAAACGATCCGATGGGGCCTTGGATCGAGTCAAGTCAAGAAGCGGACCAGCCGAAAAAAGAAACGGCAAGAAGCGAATTGTCATGAGTGACGTGATCCGCAGTCCCAGGGGAGAAGGGAGAAAGACGGATGTTTGGTTTAAAAAAATTAAATAAAAAAGATGGGATGAATTAGGCAGGCCGAGCGTAGGTGTTGTGTCGGTATGATTATTGCCTCTGGGATCTCGTCCGGAAAATCGGCCGAATTAAGCGAAATAGATCAACTATCCCTGAGCAAGCTGCTATACCCACTACTCATCCCCATTCGCTGTTTGCTGGAGATATATTCGTTTGTCGGTGCCAACGGTTGAGATGCGAAGGGAGGCGGAGGTGGAGGTGCGAGCAGAGGTGGCGACAAGGTCGGCGATCATCGATGATGAACGAGAGAGGAAGACAGGTTAGTGTTTTTGTAACAAAGGTCGGCCGTCATGTAATCTTGAAGGCAGGCGGACTATCAGATCCTGAGAAGCGGCTATGGAGAGATGGCATTCGTAGAAGGCAAACCCACTTGCAATCCCCTCTCATATGAAGGAACCCCTCCTTGGAAAATATTGAGCGCACAGTGTTTCGGACGATGGCCAAATAGGGACTCGTCGCAGTCGACAGGCTGCACCCTTGCTGAGACTTCCCACCCAATGTGGGTTGATGAAGAAATGCACTTTATGCCCTACTGTCAGAAAATGACAATGAGCGTTCTATTTTGACAAGCGATCTTGGAACGGCGTCGACGGCTAGTATGTCAATCAAACTCTCGATATAGACTTCGGTCCCTGCTGCTGGGTCCCTTGGCGGTCGATCCCACGAGGCGAGAATGGGACGTATTGGGTGAATGCTCTTGGCATCGATCAAGGAATATGACATGCCCTCGTACGGAGAGTTTTCGTGGAAGGGAAAGAAGAAGTCAGAATAAGGCGTCCTTGTGGATGGAGAGCGGGAGGAGGGAGGTTGGGGGTGCTTGTTTCACGGCGTTTGTGGTTGATCGTTGGTCGGCAAAACGCACTGCGTTGTTCGCACAGGTTGGTGGGTGCTGCCGGTCTGTGTTTTTTGTGTGTTCTCGGTGATCAGCAGTCTTTCACAGCATCCCTTGCTCGCTTGCATCTGTGATCATCACGTCTCCTGAACATCTTTGTTTGTGTTGAGTCTGAATAGTCTTGGTGACACGGTGGCTGTTTATCAGATAGATGCCGACGAGACACTGCCTGCAAGTGCCATTCGTTCGGACGGACGTTCCATTGCTGCGTGCCATTCTGGGCGATCATCCGTCACAGCGGACCGTCGGAGCACGATGCCCAAGGTTATTGGTTGGTCAGATGTCGTCGTAGATCTGTCCCCTCTCACAAGCAAGGCGTGCCAACTAACAAACAACCTTGGAAGGCAGGCCGGCCACAATTCTTCCCAGCCTAGGCAATGGTTGTGCTCGCCTGCTTGCTCGTTTGGGCTAGGTGAATTGCCCACAAGAGTAACCCCGTACTGTGTACTTACATAGTGACAAGTGTTAGCAAGTTGGCGAGATGGGAATCTGCATGAGGGTCTCTTGTGGTGCTGCGGCATGAACGTCAGTTGCATTGTGACGGTCTTTCAACTGAAGTGATTTTTTGGGTTGGCAGGTATCTTGATCTCGGGATGCAGCCTGTCAAGCCTGTTTGCTTGAGAGA
Organism: Ophiognomonia clavigignenti-juglandacearum; assembly: GCA_003671545.1. Classification (NCBI taxonomy): domain Eukaryota; kingdom Fungi; phylum Ascomycota; class Sordariomycetes; order Diaporthales; family Gnomoniaceae; genus Ophiognomonia; species Ophiognomonia clavigignenti-juglandacearum. The sequence goes on along the minus strand of PYFS01001660.1, from coordinate 213,381 downwards.
AGCCACTTTGAATCCCTGCTGGTTTTGAAACGAGCAAGGGCCGAAACATGCCACCAATCCAATTGCGACCCCTCCCTCCACCTGCTCCACGCGGCCGCTTGGCCCGAATCGGGCCCACCTTCAGGTCACAGTAAGCACTCTATTAGCTTATGCAGAGAGAGGGTCGTGGACAGGTAGAACATATAACAGAAGACGTCTTATAGTAGGAAGGTAGAGACAATTCTGCCCTTGGCCACGTAACCAACAGCCTCATTCTTGGACAGGTTGAACTACGGACACCTCGCCGAGTCAACCACAAGTGCCGCGCGGACGCCGCGTTGTGACCGCGGAGCACGACATTTGTTTCGCATGGCAAACAACAACCCTAGTCCCGTCCAAGCTGCGCCGCAGGTAGAGTGGATGGTTGGCAACGCGGCATCGTCGCAATATCAAGAGGATGCCCAGGCGACACAGCACGTCCGCGGCCGCCGGCGTCCTGACCCCGTCTCCGCCGCTGGACATCGTCGTCGGTCCGGTCCCTGTGCTCCTCATCCCAAAGCAAAGCACCATGAAAGCCTCCCTCCCAGTGAGACACGCGCATAGAAAACCAAAGCGCCCGCCAGCCCGCCTCATTACCTACCGGCCTTTCTCCCATATATGCAGACACCCGCGAACGCCAATTGTTCCATCTCACTCGCGTGACACAGCCCAGACTCCAGGGATGGATGAGCTGGTAGTCAGACCGTCTCCGCCATGGCTCTACCTCTTCTACCCATCCTCAGGACAGAAGAATTATCCACCATACTACCCAGCCCGAGACGATGCGTCGAGGAATTCATGCCCGCTCAGTCACGTACCAGCAGCTTTTGGGGTGCGAGCCGACTCGCGGCAGTATAAATTTTTCGCCCGGAGATTGTCCTAGAGATTGATTGCTGTTCATGTAAGGTAATTAGCCCAAATAAAATGTCTCATGCATGCATCCAGCGGCGCCTGGAAACTCTTAGCCCGGCGATGAGGGTCTGCTTGACTCTTTCCACGGTCGGAATTCGTCCATCAGCTCTGCTGTCGTTCAGTTGTCGAGTAAAACGCGAGCAAATTCAGGCTGGCCACGTCCGGCGTAGCACGCAAATCACAACGACAGGCACAGCAGCGAATGCCGAGGGAGGAGATCTGCCGCATGTGGTATCGAACATCGTCTGATTGTCATCAAGACAGTCCCCCTCCATTGCGTCCGTAGGAAGTGATTGGTATCCCGTAATGTATATATACACACAGCGCATCCCAAGTAGTGACCGCATCGCATCGCTTCGCTCTCAAAGCGTCCCGCAGGTTGCTTCTTTTGTCACAGCCCAAAAACGCACACTTCCGAGTCGTTCCCAATATTAACAGCCCTTTCATTCTCTTCGCAACGTACAAAAGTTCATGTTCCCACTCGAGAGTCGATTCTGCCTGATGTTTCGGTCGCCCAAGTCCTGCGAGAAGGACGGCGATCCCAACCACACCACTCCTTCCTCATCGCCGTGTATATGATCCACAAACGACAAGAAAAGAAGGGAAGTGCTTGCATGAACGACCATCGTGTGGAAGGTACTCTCATCCATCCATCGTCTCCTTAAAATTGAAATGTCCGGGTATAATGAGAAGTCAAAGAAAGGGGATATGAATGATAAAAAGGGAAAGAGAATTCCCCAAACGACCTGCCACTTCGCCCCCCAAAAACGCCGAGCAATGATCCGTGCTTAAACCGAAGGAGCATCTGCGTCGTCCTCCTCACTTGACGATGTGATTCTCCGTCTGACCCTTCGAGACCCCAGGCAAGGAGAAAATGGACAACCTCGACTTCCGCTTGTCTCCTTTCGTGGTCGATCCCCAAGAGCTTCTGACCGAGCGGCTTCCTTTGCTCAGCAACCGCCGGAATGTATTGATACTCTAAACCTCCAATGCGACCGGCTGACGTTCGCTCTCGCTGCTCCGTCGCAGCGGCTCAAGCATCTCGGAAACTGGGCCCACCATAGGCACAAGTGGCTTCTGCTTAGGAGGGATGAGGCCAGATGATGCCGGAAGGCGAATACTTCCCCGGACGCTCTTGGTGAGCTGACCTGTCTCGACGCGATCTTGGATCATTTCATCCAAGATTCGAGACATTTCGTCCACACTCTTGCGACGCGGTCCACGCTCACCAGGTGATGCTCTGAACAGCGAGATAGGGCTGACTGGCGATGCAGACAACGGTGTGCTCGAAATTGACCTCTCCGGATGCACCGATGCGCGGGTATCGGCAGTGTCGCGGTTTCGGGCGGCGCCGCGAAGCGCCGCGAGCATTCGGTCCTTGTCTTCAAGCTGTGCGCGTAGCTCGGCAATCTCATTGTCCTTTTCCTTGATGACGGCTGCGACGCTGTGGTCTTCCCCGACCATGATGCCCTTAGAGCCCGGAGAAAGACCAGCAGATGTCCGAGATGAGCTAGCCCTGCGTGCCTGTAGTAGTCGCTTCTCGAGTGTCAGAATGTAGCGATTTTTGTCTGCGAGATCCGATTGTAACGAGCGGTTCTGTTTCTCCAGCGACGCATTACCGTCGCCAAATTCACCAATACTGTCGTCATCTCCAGTAGATCGTTCACCACTGGAATTGCGTTGGATCGTACTTGGACGGCGACCAATGGTTGATGACTGCGAGGTAAGCGAGGCAGTGCGTCCCAACGTGAGTCTGCTGGATTGTGACGGCGTGAGTGACGATCGGATGGACTGTTGTGAGAAACGCGGGTGGTTGCTGAGAGAGCTCCAGGTTCCGCTTGCGTTGACCCCGATCGACCTCGAGCTGAGGATGAGCTTGTTGAGGTGATCTATCCGTTCTTTGAGCGCCGTCCGTGCGAGTTGCATTTCCAGCATCTGCTCCTCATGTCGTGCCTCAGCCTCCCTCTGAAGAGCAAGCTCCTCTTCAGCATCACGCACTCGTTCTGCGTCATTTTCTCTGTTCAACCCCTTAGACTGCGCGTCAAGTTGTGTCCGTAGCTCAGCAATTTCCATGCGATAGCGTTCGAGAAGCACTCTTGCGCCACCCTCACCGCCAGATCCTAGTGCTTCTTCTGCCCTCTTCGCATGACTGACAATGCTATTTTTGGCTCGTGAGGCAAACTTTAGCGTATTCAAGGTTTCGGTCGTGTGCGTGTTGGCAGTAGCTGCAGTCCCCGTGGCGCCTATCTGAATCGTGCACAGAATGCTGACGAGGGAACCGCCAGAAAGCGCGCCTTGCAGCAGCCGCGTGAGCTTGCTGTCGCGGTAAGGCAAATGTTTGGCGTCCTTCTCCCCGGGTTTTCCATCCTTCTGCTCGGAGAGCTTGGCTATCACAGTGCCGAGAGTGAGAAGACTCTTATTGATGTGAGATCCCTCAGTGCGGCGCTCCTTGCTCTCGGCTGCCTTCTCTGATCCGGCCAGATCGATGAGGCTGAGCGTCGAGACACGAACACCGCCAGGAGGAAGGGCTGACCTCTTGTTTTCATTGTTCGCGGCATTGGCTCCCGGGACCCGTTCCCGGCTTTCCACGACAATCTGCACGACAGCATGACTGCGCGAACTTCGAGAGTTGAATTGGGTGCTTGCTGTTCTCCGCGCCTGGTCGCCACGGGCGATCACGCGGAGTAATTGTGTAGGGCTCTGTACAATTTCCTCCTTCAAAGGGCTCGCATAGACACCCCTCTTGGCGTCCTCGCGCAACTTAATCTCCTCCTGGGTCGCCGCGCCACCAACACCGCCATTGGTTGGCATGCTGAGGAGGTCGTGAATTCTTTCATTGTAAATTTCCAGGTAGCTGACTCGGAGCAGAAACTCGCGAGACGGCGTTTCGCGGATGTAGGAGAAAATGTCGGTAATCGCCAAGGGTATCACACCCGGTGACGACGCAGTTCCCTGCATCGAGAATGTCTTGCCAGTACCGGTCATTCCGTACGCAAAAACTGTCCCATGATAGCCCTCCATCACACGACGGACAAGCCGTTTCGCAGCCTGATCGTAGACTCTTGAGTTGTCATCGTGCGTAGTAAAAACGTTGTCTGGAGTCACGGATTAGTATGAGCACAAAACTTATCCTTTGAGCCAATCAATGAGGAACTGACCATAGAAGTGATCTCCCCCTTCCTTGCCGTTGTAGGCTATCAAAGACTGGCGGCCATCGACCAACCACTCGCCATCTGGTCGGCCCTGAGCCCCTGCATCCGGTCTCACTCTGACGCTGACCAACACGTTGCCTTTGGTATCACCCTTGGACTGTCGTTCGCTTATAGCGTCGTTGTTCGGTTTTGGTGCGGTGCCATCGTCCTCGTATGTGGTTGCTGATGTTGAGTAGGAGTCCTGTGCTGAAGAGCTTCGGCTCTGTGGGAGTGAGGATACGCTAATCAGGCCATCGGAAAACCTTGTACTGCCTTTCCCTACCGCTTTTCCGTCACCTGAACCATTGAGCAGGCTTGGTGTGCCACTTGAGTGCAGAGTTGACGAACTGGCGGTTTTTGCCTTGCGCGCAAGGGGACTGCTCGGTACTCGATTGTCGCCCCGGGGCGGCTGAGGAAATGAATTGATGCTAACTGATTTCCGGAGTGTCTTCCCGGAAGCTCCATTCACGAGGGTAGATACCGAACGAGGTTGTGCTAATGCTGATGCCGCAGCTGGGGAGGTGGAAGGAGGCGATAGCGCTGAGGAAGGCGCACGCAGGCTGGTTTTGGACGTGGCGGTTAGTGATCTCGCCGGTGTTGTTGGTTGCTGCAGGCCCGATGACTTTCGTGTTTTCGCAACAGGCAGTGCGGGGAGGGCCATGGTCGGCGGACCGTTGGACGGCCTGGGTGGTTTTGGGAGTGCTGTCGTCATTTTGGTAACCTGGAAAGGCTACCAAACGGTAGCTTTCTGGGTGGAGAACGACAAGTGTTTGTGGTCTGTCCAGCTGTGAAGCAACAAGCCCAGAGCTAGGGTGCCTTCTGTTTGTCGAGGGGACGTGTGTGTTGAGTTGAGAACGATCGCCGCCTTGGAAGGTGCTATCCGTGCAAGCTCGACCGAGAGAGCTGTGCGATCAAGTTCCACGGGAGAGTTCTCTCAAGACCTTTGGTTTCTTCGCTGTAGCACAAACCTGATTTAAGTTCCATGAAATGAATTCTGTGGGTGGGATCGACGGCGAAGCTTGATGTCCTCGGTGGTGAACTGGCTAGCTATACACAAGAGCCTAGCTTCTGGCGTGTAATTCCGGAGAAGCTACGTCCGTAATCAACGACAGTGAGGCGGGTTTATGCGTGAACAGGAAATCCAACCGAGGAGGACTAGGCTCAACTGTCAGTCATGATGGCGCCAATAGTACCGCACGGATCTCGGTAAGGGACAAGGGCGGTCGAGAGCAGAAACAATGCGCGGGACAGCACACAATGAAAGTATCCCTTATCAGAGACTCTAGCAATTTTCGCGTACCTCTCGCGTCGGAATTCCTGCTCGCGTCTATAGTGCCAAAAGGCAGACTAAACTAGACGACAGGTAGCTTCGACAATGCTCTTGTGTATGGGCGAAATGCCGAGACAACCGGGCACTTCGTTAGGGTAGTCGGCAAAAGCAATACCGTCCTGGGCGTTGCAGGCGTTCTCGTATGGCGAATTGAACTAGAAGTCGAAATTGGATTGATCGTAGTGCGGGTGACAACAGACTGCTACTGCAGGAGGTGATGTCGAGCTCGAGGCCGTTGGACGGGAACGGGTAGCCGGCTGGGATTACCACAGGGTTGGGGCGAGGCGGACGGACGACGGGACGACGGGGTGGTCTGGGGGCTTGTCCTCCCAGCTAAGTCGAAGATGGGTAAGTGGTGTACGATGGAGACGGACCGGCGCGGGTTCGATTTCTAGCCAGGTCCAAGTGCCCGAGTTGCTGGGACAGGTCCGTGAGCCCAGGATTGTTCGATGTCGAAGACTCGAAAGTCGGTTGGTGAGATTCAAGGAACGGGACGGAAAGGAGGACCAAAGAAGGTATTGTAGAAAGAAATTGGTCTGGTTCGGGAACGAGAGGCGGAGGCGTTCGAAGTGGGACCCCAAAAGTACTTCGTACCCCAGCCTTGTTCTGGGCGCTAGGGCGTCTATGCAATGCCTGTGTGGGACTGTGGAGCCGTGCAAGCGGAGACGAAAGATGGCCGACCAAGATACGGTCGGTATACCGTAGTGGCGTGTGGCGTGTGGCTGTTGGCGTGAGGACACAGTTGGAAGAGATCAAGATGGCGGCACACTTGTAACGCTACACAGGATGTGGTGAGTTGAAGTGATGCAAGCCACGGTGCAGGGCAGAGATACGGTTGGCCGGCTGACAATCAAACGAAAACCTGTAGCGGAGACAGCACAGCAAGATTGAATGTAGCATGAGCAGAAGCAGACGCGGGTGGTCAGAACGTTGATATGGTGGCGTGTGGGTGCGTGCTGAGGTGACACCGCAGAGCCCTAACAAGCCATCTAGAAGCCTCAATTCGCGAAGAATGGCACGGGCAGAGTGGAGGATCGTGACAAACTCGGCGGCAGCGCAAGGGGCGTCTTGGGTTGTGGTGGTGAATGGCGAAATGTGAATGGCGAGACAGGATGAGCAAGCGAGCCGAGTGAAAATTGGCTGTTGTCTTGGTGAAGACTCATGAACTGTGTCCCTTGGACGGTAGCAGACGAAGACCCATGTCGTCCCGCAGAAGGCAATTTGAGTCTTTCCCCATTTTAGGCAGGGGTTTGACCCTGCTGCAGGGCATCCCTGCACTGTCACAAGCAGTTGACCTCGACTAGTGCTCGGGGGGACCTGGGGACTGAAGGAGAAGAGGGTAGGGGGGGGGGGGCTCTCTGCTGCCGGTTCAGCACCGCACTATCGTGCAACTTTGGTACTCATTTCCTGTTCTGCACCACCTTCACACCACCATTGAAATTATCATTAATCCAAATAGTGTCTCTCAGGTGTTACATCCGCCTAACTTGTATCGTCACTCCATGACCATTACGGGACAGAGCTACAATCCTACGCGGCTTTCCGGAATCTGTGCCATTCCCTCATCAGCACTCTGCCCATCTGCCAGGCGGGGCGGGGCGAGCGGGATGGATCCAACTACGCACAGATCACATTCTTTTGGGCCGCAACTCAATGCAGAATCCTGATGCACGCAGCAGCAGCACCCGTCTGCAATGCGACCCTCCTTCGCCTATGTTGGGAAACTGGAGAACCATTCCGCGGGCATGGCATGTCAGCTCCGGCATGACGTCCAGGACATCCAGTCAGCCAGTTCAACGGTCCAGGTAGGCTGGCAGGCCAGGGTGTCGAAACAGAAAACCCTCGGGAGGTTCAATGTTCTCGAGACCCTTTGCTAAAGCTAGCAGGGATATTGCTGTTTTGCAAGATTGGAAAGACCTGCAGTGCTACCGCAGCACACCGGCACACCCACCTAGATACCACACACAACATCAAGCATTGCAGCAGTACCACGGAGCTGTACTTTCCTCTTCCGCCTCGAGCGACCCCTTTTCTTGACTGCGTTTCTTCATCGAAGAAACAGAAGCACAGTGGCCTCGGCGACCCACGAGTCCGCGACAAGGGAATCCGATACCAGTTCCCCGGATCAGAGCAGTCATTTCGATCGGATTGCTTCTCTCCGACACCCACCCCACGACGCCTTTCCTCGGTGAACCGCGACAATTCGAAAGCCAAGGTGGTCGAATTTCTTATTAGGGTCCCCATTGACCCAGTGCACAGACCATCGCGGCGCCACTTCCAGTCCCATCAAGCGGCAAGCCAGGCCTGCGCAATCACAAGACTTTGTATAAAGCCCTGTCCGAAGTGCGCACGCTCTGCATACGCAATGCAACACTATAACGTTTATCGAGCACAAATCGGGCCAATACGACAAGTATCGAGGAATTGACTGCCAATTTCCGGCCGACAATGTCTCCACATTTGTTTATCCCATAGTCCCACAACCCGCATTCATCTCTACTGAAATAGTAGCCCCAGATTACGAAAACTTGCTGATAGTCGATCACATCCTAACAAGGCAACGAAAGACCGCTGCCATTGTCGATCAAGCCACCCGTGACTTCTGACATAGGAAAATCGTGGAGCAGGATTTGATATCGGTCAGCCAGTCAGCACAGCACCATGGCCGCGTGGGCAAGACGGCAAGCATGGACTCCGGGAGAAGGTCTTCGCCTAATTTTGCAGCTTCATGCCCCTGGATATTTACTCATAAGGGTCCTGCAAAATATACAGCCCGACAACCCACGACGAGAACTCAGACGACGTGACATTTTGTGATACGAGTAGTGGTATTGTCCCGTACTTGGCCTTCTCTCACTGGGTGGTTCTATAAATCAAAATCTTAGCCTTCTGTCCACTGTGGTATTGCGCGTCGAAGATCTTTGGTACAGCATGCATTGCACAGATGAGACGCGTTAGGTATCGTTTCCCCTCAGCGCGGGATCAACCGTCCGCATCAGAGCAGTCTCTGCCCAATTCGTGATTTCTCCACACAAGTTCAGACAACGTCAACAGCCACCATCCGAATATTCTCAATGATTGTCGCACAAGCTGCAACTCAATGACTCTTAGAAACGTTTTGGCACCCATTGTCATTGCTCAAATTTGTCAGAGGCCATCAACGGGAGGAAAAACAGCTTCCTCACACGGTCTTCTACCTATCAACTACCTAGCGGTCATATCCCGGTCATCCCAGTCATTAACTTTTGCTGATATCGCCAACAAAGGTTTCAATGTATCTCTCACGGTTGCGGAGTATCCGTACGGAGTACACAATGGCCGTGCGGCACCTCCGCACTAGCAGCCTGCATCGCATCTTGCCGGCTTACTGCCGTCCCACCGCAGAGAACTACGCAGTCTGGATTCGGTTGTGATGAGAGTTGACTTCGAGTCAGGCCTCCAAATCCACACAACACAGTACAAACCGGCCAAATACCAGATCCGGCTTGGCTACGACATCGGGCGGGATAAAGACGACAACAGCAGCAGCAGCAGCAATTTGAGCCTTAGAATTGGCATGGTCGGCCACATATTTACTCCGTATCAGAGATGGCATGACGTTGAGAGCAAGACAACGTAATGAGACTTTATCGTGACAGGAGTACATTCAGTACTAGTAGGTTTGGAGCGTGCCGAGCTCACTTCGTAGGAAGAGGGAATGATGGGCACGCAATTCGGCCATTAAATATACCTCAAGCTGAGGAAGCTGTCAGGCTTGCTAGTGCTGCGGTCGGCTAGAAAACTTCAAAAAAGCTCCGCGCGTGGCGTGGCTAATTTTCACCGAAGTTTGTTCGTGAGCGATCCTACGCTGGAGTCTTGAAACGATGGATCGCCCACACAAAATGGCCCGCGTGGGTTTGATTCACTGACATCGTTCTTGCTTGCCTTTCTGGACCAAACTTTCTCCTCGATCTCGTCGTGGTCTGTGGCCCGGTTGTTTGGGACAAGGGGACAGAAGTCGATGACTTCCCTGAATTGGTGAGAGCTTTCTAGGCAGGCCAACTACGGAGCAGTATTGCACCTCGACATTGGACAACGCGAAAGAGGATCAAACGCAAGGTCATGGACATGGCCAGGACCGGCGCGCATCGCGACGATCTTGCCGGGGCATCCAAGCACGAGCTGTCGCTGATCAGCCTCTAGGGAAAAACATCGGCTCTTGTGCAAACGCAGACAGTCTGTTGCCGATCTGATCATTATTCATCATCGTAGAAAGGAACGTCGTCTGTCTTTGCCAAGCATGCTGTGTCGAGGAGACGATTGTCCGCAGAGAGGCCGCCACCAAACACAATTGCCCGTTGCTGTAAATCTGGCGAGACATGGCTCCGCCACAAAATATCTACGTCGCATCGGAGGTCTTGCTGACCCTCCAAGGAATCTACTCTCGAACCCTTTTCTCGAACACGCCATCGTGTCACAGCGGCCGACGGAACTGTCACCCACCAACAAGCGAATTGGAGGGCTTGTCCACAGGCTTTCCAGTCTATGCTAAGCCTGCAACTATGACCATGCTACGTTAAATCGTCCCATAGAAAGGTCCGTTCAGCACTCTATTGGAGACACATCAGCTTCCGGCCCACAGGTCACGGTCGCAATTGCAAGAGAAAAGAGTGCGTTCTCTAACCGGGTTTGTGCCAGAGGTTAAGGGTCCAGATGTGATTTAGTTCTTGGACGAGACCATCACCTGCGATGGCATGTCAGACTTTCGTGCGAGCGTCCTCTGAAGAGCCTAGACACACATACAACATGCTTCGACACCGTGATACAATCCAGCCTGCACCTGGACTGAGATTAAAGAGACAGGCTTCTCAAGATCAGTGCGGAGGGCCAGCGGTCACAGTAGAGTCACTGGCCGAGGTAAGGCTCAGGCAGAGTATTGCCATTTCTCATCCGCTCACAGTAGCAAGATGCGAGCACGAAGTCGTCGCTTGACACTACGTTGAGCTCTTGACTTGCGGTAGAACGCCACACACGTGACAGAAACACACACAGACCTTGAAACCCACCACGTTGGACGCTAGGAGACTTTTCAACGGCGACGCTGACAGATTGTCGGACCTGACGCCAGCCGGAAAGAGGAAAAGGCCCCGCTGTCTAGTGTTTGACGGCGCGGAGCGGTCGCCCGGGGTCATCCAAGACGGAGTAGATGTGCACGGGCGCCTTGGTCTTCTAGTCTGACCCGAATGAGTTTGGCTTGGGGCCACATCGTGATGCCTTCGAGGACATCTCGTCCCTACTGAGTAAGGTCGCTGATAGATTGCACTGTGGGGACGAGACCGTCTAGGTCGAAGGCCCATGCAACAAGTAGACCTCGGAAGGGTCGTGGACGTTAGAGAAGGTCAACATTCTTACTTGATTCATAAGAACTCCAGCTAGGCACGAACAGTGGGCATTCTAGGCGCTGCACCCCTATGTATAGCGTACGGGTATGCCTATCCGTGTCAACGTCGAGCTATGAAATGTATGGGGATCTGCATTGCCATTCTCAACTTACTCGTGGTGGCCTCACACCGGCACGCCTACCACAGTGTTAGCGTGGCCGCGTGGGCAGCATGCGTAGACTCCAGATTACCATACATTTCCTAGCACGCCGCTATCTCGGATGGGCACACTCCTTAGCTGGAGTTTCCACGAAAAAGTAAGTTTCCATGAAAAAGTAAGGACGGAATATCGTCCAGAAATTTAAGCTTGCCACAGCATGCATTGTGTGTTGCATCGTTTCTCTTAACGGTTGGTGACTGGTACTCCGTACTATGGGACGAAACAGCCCGCGAACCATAGTGGCTACCATAGTACCCAAGAAAGTCACCATGGCGGTTCGGCGATGTCGTGCACTGCACATCCACACCAACTTTACTCCGTACCTGATCAGACATTATTCCGGTCCGCAAGCCTCGGCGTACCGGCGGGTCGACACATCGAACAATGCGTACGGTCCATGCATCGCCGAATCGCTCTTTGCTTCTACCCGGGAAAAGCCTCGCACGCGGTGGCCACATGGCGCTTTTGGACCCGGTAACGAAGCTCATGGCATGAACCTACAGACGAAAGCTTCGACGTACCAGGGAAAGCTTCTCGGAAATTCCTCAGTAGCATAGGCTGATAGGCTGCAAAGCAAGCGGTCTCACTTGCCATACTGGACCAAACACCGAAAACCTGCTCATGCCACATCACAGCAGCCTCACGCCCCGGCCCACGCTGCCCGTCTCAAAGACCTCCACTAGCCCAGCCCCAACCGCCTCGTGAAGCACCCACTCAAACGCCAAGCCATAGAACTCCTTCCACTTGCGCGTCCGCCCCGGCAACACCCCGGAGAACTCTCGCCGGCCCTTCTTCCCCGCATGCTGGCGGCTCCCCTCGCTCGCGACGCCACCATCCCAGCGCTCGCGCAGCACGCCCTCGGGCATCTCGCGGTACGGCGCCTTGGCCAGCAGCCCCGTCGTGAGGTGCGCGACCGCCGCCGTCAGCAGCTTCAGATACGCGCCTTGGCCCGGCACCGCGAGGCTGAGATCACCATCCCCACCGCCCCCACCTGTTGCTCCACCACCCACGCCGCTGCCGCCAGATCCATGCAGCGCGTCGGACCCGCCTACGGCTGCCATGGAGCCAGCAGCCGCGCGCGAGACGCTGTGCAGGCTGAGCATAGTGCCGATGTCTTCAGGGCGCGCGAAGGACGAGGAGATGTGGCCGAAGTCAATGCCGTGGAAGTTGGTGAGGAACCCTGCGCGCACAAGGTGGTCGGTATGACTCCTTGTTTTTGACCCATCGCTGTTGCTGCTGCTGGCATCAACGCTGCCGTCGTATTCTAAGTCGATATCCGAGGTGGAGGCTTTCAGAGCCGCAGGATGCGCTTTTAGCCAGGTTGTGAATGCATGCTTCGTCGCGGTCGGGAGCCCGGAATCGTGAACCATAGTTTCCAGGTCCTGTCCTTCAATGAGGAACTCGACCACGCCACCACCGGCTTTGTTGGCAGCTCCCCGTCGTAGAATTACCACCTTCCGTAGCGTGCCTGCTCGCATCAGCTCGGCTGTTTCGCGCTCGACGGCTGTGGGACTTCGTAGAAGCGCGTGTAGATGCATCGTCGTGGTGAGATGCGGCAGGTTCCGGCGGAAATTCAGCACCTCTGCGACCCTAGTCGAGCTGAGACCATAAGATGAAGGCTGTTCGGGGAGAGGTGTGAACATGTGACTGTGTGAGTAGCGCATGGCCTGTGGTACGTCGCGGAGGGTGAGGTCTGTAAGGAGGGCGTGGACGAGCCCGCCATTTGGAAGCGGGTCATCTGCGTTGTAGTCTTCCAAATTCTCACCGATGACTTGCTGTTGTGTTTTTGATGTGTCTGGTGCAGATGACGCCCCGGCTTTGCTCCTAGGAAGTGAGTTACTCCATGAGGATGAGGGTGGCGAGGATGTGCGGCTGTTGTTGTGCCCGCCACTCCGGGCTTTCGAGGTGGCGGCCTTCTTCTTCTTTACGCGGTTGGAGCCGCCTAGTATTGCCCGCAGACGACCGGTCATCGCGTCTCTCAGCTGCTGTTACTCGAAGCCAGCAAGGCAGTCGAACAGTGATGTGGACGAATCTGCTGAGTGCGATGTTGTTGTCCGGCTGTCAGCCTCGCCGGAATGCGGACTAGCCTGCGGGACGTTCTGTGATTGGCTGGGAGGGCTGAAGGTCGGCACTGCTACTGTTGGACTGGTCAGCATTTACTGTCCGTGGCGCTCTTTTCAACTTTTACTGCATTTCTAATTCTCTGTAGCCTCAGGCAATGACCGTAAACTTAAGTTCAAATTTGCCCGACCACCCAACTGTGGGAGGATTTCTGTTCGGCCATGGGGTTGGGGGGTGTATTAAGGCGCCGTGACAAGCGCTCAGCTTCGACAACTGATCTCTGATATTGAGATACAGAAAGAGAAGCTGCTGGTGTCCAGACAGGAACGCAGATCGAACCGCAAGAGCAAGTGCTGCAAGATGTCCCGCGGTCTCCTCATTGACTGCATTAGCACAGACGAACGATGTCAACTGACGCGGTATTGTGCCAATTCCACCTTGCCTGCTTGATGTTCTTTGACCAACAGCAAAAACACTCTGAGGGAAAATAACTTTCCAGTGCTGGCTTGGCTCATGTCCATCCGTCGTAGACTAGCACCAACACTTCGCATCCGCAAGTATCGCTGCTTGCCATCTTTCCGTGCATGCTGCACCGCGATCGCGAAGCTGCGGCCAGGAGTGGGTGCCGGCCGTAAGAGCAGTCGACCGTCAACAAAATCAAGTGAGGAGTCCGGCGCGTCCTCTGTTAGCCACCTCAGTGCCCTTCATGCCTTTCCCCAGGCCCTCACAGGTCTCGCCTTGTCTCAAATGACGGATGGCCCGTGGCCCAAGCCTATTCCCCCGGCTGCTCGTCAGCCACTCGCGACTCTTCATTGGATCTGTTGATCAGATACCGGGAGACCTGCAACAAGGTGCTGCGCCGTGGTGCCGCGCAAGCTCGTCGATGAGCAGTTGAGTCCCTGGTCTGCTGACCTTTCCAGCCGGCGACGTTGGTTGGATGATTTGCAATGTTCCTGCATCTGTCAGATCTAATCGCTAATCGCTCGTATCGCATCGGCTCTTATTCGTATTCGGGTTGCGGCGCACGGGCCAGTCTTCAGACAATGGCATGGTGCGCAAGTCAATTGAGCTGCAGAAAAGAACGTTCGGCAGAGAATCCTTGAAGCGCAGCTTGGAGCCATCAGATCATTGGTAATGGGCTCCTCACAAAGCCACGAAGAAAGTGATGTGGCATGGACAATGGCATGATGTGGGAGAGAGTGCCTAGATGCTTGTCCCGTAGCGGCTGTTGATTGGCCTGTGTCCCTGAAAAAAGCGGGTCATGAAATTGGTGTACACCGCGACTTCCTGTTTTGACTGGAATTGTGTCGACGTATTTAATGTTTTTGACCTTGTCCCCTTTCTCGGCCTCAACCACCTAAGCACCGCCAATCCGCCGTCAGACTCCTCGAGAGCTGCATTTTACGCTGCCCTCGTCATTCACCGTCTGCACCTCCTCTCGGCGCTCCTCTTCTCCTGGCCTTGCCCTCTACTCCAGCAGCTCGCGACACCATGGGTGTCTTCCAAGAGGTGGCGGGCCCTGTGTCCCATCACTTCTACCAGATGTCCACGGCTTCCCAGATAGGGATCCTCTTCGCCGCCTTCATCACGCTATCTGTCATCGTCAATGTCGCCCAGCAGCTCCTCTTCAAGAACCCAAATGAGCCGCCCGTTGTCTTCCACCTGTTCCCTATCATCGGCAGCACCATCACTTACGGCATGGACCCTCCTCGTTTCTTCGTTGAGAACCGCGCCAAGGTCAGCAGTCAACCTGCCTCATACTCCAGCCACCCTTTTCTGGCTCTACCAGCATACTAACATGTCTCTTCTCAGTTCGGCAACGTCTTTACCTTCATTCTCCTTGGCAAGAAGACCACCGTCTTTGTCGGCCCCGAGGGCAACGAGTTTATCCTGAACGGCAAAGCCAAGGACGTCAATGCTGAGGACATATATGGCTCCTTGACGACACCTGTTTTCGGAAAGGATGTTGTCTACGATTGCCCCAACAGCAAGCTGATGGAACAGAAGAGGGTGTGTTGCCTATGCCCTAAACTCCCGTCTCCGCGTAGGCCAGTCACTGACATATACCGTTGCGCAACAGCTCATCAAGGCAACCCTGACCTCCGAAGCTTTTAGGCAATACGTGCCCATCGTCGCTGACGAAACCAACGAATACTTCAAAAAGAACGCGGATTTCAAGGGCCAGTCTGGGGTCGCTGACATCTCCAAGAAGATGGCTCAGCTCACCATCTTCACTGCCTCTCACTGCCTCCAGGGAAAGATTTGCCGGGACCAATTCGACGAGGGTATCGCGGATCTCTACCACGACCTCGACATGGGCTTCACTCCTATCAACTTCATGCTACCCTGGGCACCTCTGCCTCAGAACCGTAAGCGCGACCAGGCCCGTGAGTACATCGCCAAGATCTACCGCGACACGATCACCCGACGACGTGCAAACAAGGACAGCGAAGAGGAACAGAACGCAAAGGATATCATGCACCATCTGATGAACTCGACCTACAAGAACGGCCAGGTTGTGCCTGACCACGAAATCGCTCACATGATGATTGCTCTTTTGATGGCCGGTCAACACTCGTCATCGGCTACAAGCACCTGGATCATGCTGCGCCTTGCCTCCCGCCCGGATATTATGGAAGAGCTGTACCAGGAACAGATTCGCGAACTTGGGTCTGCCGACAAGCCGTTGGAGTACGAGGATCTCGCCAAGCTGAAACTTCACATCGATGTCATCAAGGAGATCTTGCGAATGCACGCCCCCATTCACTCCATCATGCGAAAAGTCATGCAGCCTATGCCTATCGCGGGTACGAAATATGTCGTCCCAGCTAGCCACACTTTGATGGCTGCACCAGGTGTCTCTGGAAACGATGCGGAATACTTCCCTGAGCCTCAGCTATGGGAGCCACGCCGTTGGCAGGCTGACCACCCTCTGGCACCTAGGCTACCGATCAAGGTTGGGGATGATGAAGAGCAGATCGACTATGGCTACGGCCTCATCAGCAAGGGTGCTTCGTCTCCTTACCTTCCTTTTGGCGCTGGCAGGCATCGTTGCATTGGCGAGCAGTTTGCGTATCTGCAGCTGCAGGTCATCACGGCGACGGTTGTGCGGCTGTACAAGTTCAGCAGTGTCGACGGATCGGTTGGCAAGGTGCAGGGCACAGACTACTCTTCGCTGTTCTCCAAGGCCCTTGAGCCGGCGCAAATCCGCTGGGAGAAGCGCGAAAAGGCATGAGCATGTGTCAAGCCAGAACCTTGAGATACGTGTACATATGATTCGATGCGGGCTGGTTAGGAAAATGGGAGATGGGCACTCGTTGCACGAAATTGTTGCGGCTCTGTCTAGGCCGGGGGCTGTAAATAACCACATGATAGAATAATAATACTAATAATCTGCAAGAGAAGAATTGCCCTCATCTCAGCCTTCCATTTGAATGGTAAGTAGAATTCATATGCAAGGCAGCAAGCCAAATACTACGGTGCCTATAAGTGCTTAGTACGCCGTAGTGGTGTCCAGACAGTCAAGCTTTCGTTTCTCAGATGCGATCTACGGCCCGATGCCGTGTTGAGTTGCAGCCAGGGGCAAAGTCAGGATGCAACCGAAACACCTGCATCTTTAGAAGCAAACAGCTTCGTGCTCATCCTCTTCTGCTTGCTCTCTCTACTGAATTGTTCGTTTGTCACAGCACAACTTGAGCGCCACCAATTGGTTGACATAAACTCGCCCCGCCGGAAGTCAATCGCGCAATATCGAAGGTTGGGATCGGCACTTCCATACGGTCATTGACATTTTGAATATCACTAGTCCGCCTAGGCCGATTCACCCTCTCTCTGTCTCTTTCATCTCAAAATCAACACTCACCACCATCATCTGACTCCCAAACACATTCTCAACAACAGACCTCAAACATGACATCCCAACCACCACCAACCCTCCTCAACCTAACTGGCCTCAAAACCTCCGCCCTCCCGACCGCCACCGCCACCCCGGACCAACTCACCCAACTCATCACCACCCTCCTGCAAGAAGCCCTCCCGCTCCTCGAAACCACCGACCCAACCTCCCCGCATAACAGCCTCTGGAAATTCAAAGGCACCAAGCGCCTCCCGGCCTCCAACGCCCCGATTCACCTCACCGAGCGCGTCCTGGGTGGCGAGACCTGGGCGTGCCGCCGCAGCGTGCACGTCGACGCGGCGGACACAAAGGGCACCGCGTCGTGGGCCGAGTTTGCGCGGTGTCTGCGCGACGAGCACGCCGCGACGGAGGACGCGTTCACGCCGACGGTGTTGGCGCATCGCGAGGCGCGGGCGTGGGCCGCAGCGGGGGACGTGCGGGCGGTGGAGGTGGATGGGGGGAAGTGGGGTGGGTTCGTGCTGGTGTTGCTCGAGATGAAGCACCGCATCCCGCCGCCGCTGAAGCCGCGCGTGTTTCCCGTGCTGCAGCTTATAGCACGGGCGGTGGGCGGGCAGGGGGCTGGCGAGCCGGACGACTTTGTGGTGGTGAGTGTGCCGGTGGGTGATCTAGCGGAGCAGGAAGGGCTCGGGGTGCTGTCTCGGGAGAAGGGCGTTGTGGTTGGGGCGTATGCGGCTGTTGAGAGGGTGCGGAGGGTAGGAGGGGAGGGAAGGGAGATCGAGTGGGCGATGGCCACTGTGAGTGATGCGCGTGGGGTGCTACCTATGTTTGTGCAGACGAGGGCGATTCCGGGGCAGATTGCGAAGGATGTTGACCTGTTTCTGGGGTGGATTGAAGGTGAGAGGAGGAAGGAGGGGGCGAAGCTGGGTGGTGGAGGAGGGGAGCAGCAGATTGGGAATGGGCATGGTTCTTCTACTGGGGCTTGATCTGAGATGCTTGGGCTGGAGGGCTGGAAAGTGAGGCCTTGGATTCAATGGGGTAAATGCTAGAGATCGGCCTGCTGAGATGAGGCACCAGTGACGGGCTGCAATGGTTTACACGACGTTTTAAACTGCGCACATATTAGTAATGACAATGTTCAGATCGATCGTGGACAGTGGCATATTTCTGCCCCATTTGGTGTCTACCTACGGAGTATAAGTACTCAATATGGCGGCCTGAGGTCACCCTCGGAAACAGCACATCAAGAGCACCTACCAAGACTGGTGTATAACGAAGCTATAGGGGCCATCCGTATCTTCCATTCCTTGACCAAGGTTCAAATACATTCTTAATTGCTCGATTGTTCAGATCAGTACTGGGAGTCCCTGTACAGTACTACCACACAGTGCAGGAGGCATTTTGCTGGGTCAGATCCCCTCTCCCCAATGCCACCTAGACGATGCTTCTTTGTCCGAGAAGGGAGGGGGGGCCAATTGAAGAAGTCGCGCTGTGCTACTGGAAGCATACGACGCGTCTCGAATGCCTGATTGCATCACGGCCATGATAGTCTGACACAACCTCGTACATGTGACGGCGCACGGGACTCCGTTGCCCCGGGCTTGAAGATCCGCAGACTGCAGCACGGCTAAACTCATCCCAACGCCATTGCTCCGGGCGGGCCACATTTGAGCCGTTGAGCACCGGCGCTCATAGGTAGGTTGAGATCGATTCGGTCTAGCTCTAGCCTTTGGACGAAGCCTCCAATGGCAGAAGGAGGTCGTCATCGTTTTCGCTGTCCGGGCCCCCTCCAATGAGATTCGGGCCAAATCGCTATCGTTTACCGTTGAGGCGCAGCTCAGGGATCAGGGCCCCTGGGGCTGGCGGCCCCAGGTCTGTTTAGGGCGACCCGCCGTTGTGGGCTGTAGCTGGAGATCTGGGGGCCCCGGAAGAAGTCAAGTGGGCCTCGGGGACTTTCCCGACGGGCTTCCAGAACATCTTCACAAGATCAGAATCTTGAGAGTTCAGGTCCGTTGGACACGGAGCAACCTCTCATCCGCTGCGTGTCTGCTACTATACTACCCTGACTACCTAGGTACACATGCATGTTGGTACTGTCGCTAAGCATACCAGATACAAGACGTCGCAAGTGGCTGACGAAAGCCCTGTTCGGAGGCTTTTCCTCCCATGTCTCCATCCATGAGCGTTTAGCCTTGTTTTCTTGAAACATTATAAGCTTCCAGGGCCATGAGTTGTGCCATACTAGGTATTTTTTGTTCCCCTTCTACAAACCTCCCACAGTTCTCTTGCTTCCTGCAAGGCTTCATGCATGTCACTGTGCCGTCAGTCGCTGTGAATCGGAGTTCGCCAACATCCAAGCCCCTTGTGGTCTCCGCTACCAATTTTTCCAAGAGGCCACCTCCAGCACCGAGCGTGATCGCAACGCATGCCTGAAACAGGCCTAGCTCAAGTCTGCTACCAGCGTCACCAACGGGGGGAGGCGCATATATTATATGGTCACACTCGTCGCGCGCTTGTTTACTTCGCTGTCTCTGCTCTGTGCATCTTTCTCCCACGGCTCAGCCTTGTTGTCTCTGGTACAACTTGACTAGCACTTGTCACCGTACACGGGGTCTCGTCAGTTGTGACATAGCCGATCGGAGCGCACAAAACCAGGACGGCACACGAGCAGAAGCGCACGCATCATGGACTTCCCCTTTAAACCAGCCGCTGCCATTTCCGCTGTGGCTGCGTACGGTGCGACGACTTATTTGAGGCCACAATGGTCTACAGCAGCATTCGTTACCTACTTTGTCTGCAGCTTTCTAGCTAATGCATTTGGCTGGGCCTTCTGGTCCGTCATACTCTATCCCAAGGTCTTCTCGCCTCTGCGCGGCTTGCCAGAACCCAAAAATACATCTTGGTACAATGGCGTATGGAAACAAATACAGGACGAGCCGTCCGGCACACCTATGCTCAAGTGGTAAGGGATGCCCAGAACTCTTCTCTCTTTCCCTCGTCCCAACTCATGCTAAGAACCGAGCACCAGGGCTACCACAATACCCAACAATGGTATAATTCGCTACCTCGCCCTGTTCAACCAGGAGCGCCTGTTAGTCACATCCCCCAAAGCCCTCGCCGAGGTCCTTGTCACCAAGAACTACGACTTCCAGAAGCCTCCCATGATGCGCTTTGGCCTTGGGCGCATACTTGGCGTCGGCGTCCTCTTGGCCGAGGGAGACGAACACAAGTTCCAGCGCAAGAACCTGATGCCCGCCTTTGCCTTCCGTCACGTCAAGGACCTCTACCAAGTCTTTTGGGCAAAGTCGTGCTTAGGAGTGCAGGCCATGGTCAAACAGATCGAGCTCGACGCTGCAAAGGAGGCCACCAGCCCGACCACCACAGACCCGGAGAAAGATGCGCTCGATAAAGACACAACCGGCAAGGTGGGCCGCATGGAGGTTGGGTCCTGGGCCTCGCGCATCACCCTCGATATCATCGGTCTCGCCGGCTTGGGCCGTGACTTCGGCGCCATCTCCGACCCGGACAACAAGCTCTTCCAGACCTACAACTTCCTCTTCAAGCCCTCGCGCCAGGCCCAGATCCTCAACCTCCTCGGCCTGATCTTCCCCATGTGGATCGTCAGCCGCATCCCCGTCAAGCGCAACGAAGACATCTCCGAAGCCGCAAAGACCATCCGCGGCGTGTGCCACGAGCTCATCCGCGAGAAGAAGGACAAGCTCGCGCGCAAGGAGCTCACCGACGTCGACATCCTGTCCGTCGCGCTCGAGAGCGGCGGCTTCACCGACGAGAACCTCGTCGACCAGCTCATGACGTTCCTCGCCGCGGGCCACGAGACCACCGCCAGCAGCATGACGTGGGCCGTGTACCTGCTGAGCCGCTACCCGGACGTGCAGCGCCGCCTGCGCGAGGAGGTCCGCGCCCGGCTGCCCAGCATCGACGACAGCGCCGCCACCATCACCAGCCTCGACATCGACCACATGCCGTACCTGCACGCCGTGTGCTCCGAGGTGCTGCGGTACTTCTCGCCCGTGCCGCTGACGCTGCGCGAGGCCGCCGTCGACACCACCATCCAGGGCGTGCACGTGCCCAAGGGGACGCGCATTATCCTCGGCGTCGCCGCGAACAACAAGGACCCCGCGCTGTGGGGGCCCGATGCCATGACGTTCAACCCGGATCGGTGGCTGCCGAAGCACGAGGGCGACAAGACCGCCGCGGCGGGCGGGGCGACGAGTAACTTTGCGTTTATGACGTTTTTGCATGGGCCCCGGAGTTGTATTGGACAGGCTTTTGCGAGGGCCGAGTTCGCGTGCTTGCTGGCGTCGTGGATTGGGAAGTTGGAGTTTGAGCTGGCGAATGAGGAGGAGTTGGATGAGAGTAAGATCGTCATTAAGAGTGCTGTTACCGCGAGGCCGGCCAAAGGAATGCATGTCAAGGTAAAGGTATTGGATGGGTGGTGAGCGTGTCTGGGGATTGAGAGGGTTTGTGTCGAGCATTTCTGGATATTCAGATGATATAATGGGCTAATTCTACTCTTACCTGTACGGTTGGTGGTCCATCGCGATATCTCAAGGCTTTGGTGAGCCCGGTCAGGTGAGTACACCAAGTGTATATTTGGTACGGAACCTGACAACTTGCAGCTGCCCAAAATTCCCATCCGCTCATTAGATTTCCTCTCATCATTTCGTAGTCGTCCCTTCCTCCTATTGCCCAACTGGACGAATATTGAATCCTGGCCCGCCCTCTCTCGCGCCTCAAACATGATTTCGAGTCTGACACCGAAGTGGAAAGTGCGTCAGATCTACCAGAGCGAATATTATCACTCTAATGACAGCGTATTGTGGAGATGTGGCCTGTCGTAGGGCAGTCCTTCCCCCGATGGCCCAGCAAAACTGGTGCTGTCAGAAGGAGATGTCTCATTCACGGTCACCTGAAAGGTTTTCCGATTTCGTAATGGCAAGCCTTGATCCTGTTTGAAAGTCAGTATCGCTCTCTATTCCGACAACGGGGAGCCTTACGTTGAGAATCAAGCTGTCCACGCTCTCTATCGGAAGCCCAGGGCCGTCAGAGTTGACCACGCACCCCTCCGGTCCATGAAATTGCAACGCCACCCCCGCAAGCTCATACATCAAAATAAGCCGGCACGCCAGGACCGATACCAAGTACCGGAATACGATACCCACCGCATCTTCCGGTCCCAGAAACAATAGGCTCGAAAGCATCAACGTGCCGAAGATGAGGTGCGCAATCGTGCACATGGTCAACAGCCATCGCGTCGCCAGCTTCCAGTAGTCCTCGGGAAACACTTTGACGCGGACGCCTCCCTTTTGCGCCGCACTGGGCGTAAACACGTTGGCGAAGACGTAATGCACTCGTCCCGGCAAGTCGAGAAGCCAGGTCTTGGGCGTGATGTCTTTGTTCTCGTCGTCTATGCCGCCCAGAACGCGGCGGATCCGCAACCGCACGACCAGACACCCGAGGAGATGGATCGGCAGAGCCAGGAGACTCCAGACCAGGGGGCCCAAGGGCGTCCATGACAGAAAGGTGCAGATCGTCCCGACGCCTAGCTGCCACTCCAGCGTCCCGACGTTGACCACGGCCGCCAGCACGACCAGATACTCAACGATGTTGATAACCACCTTGGCGCCTCCGTCGGTATAGATGTTATGGAACCGCCCCGCCGGCTTCTTCAGCATGTCCAGCGGATTGTACTCCGCCATCGCCCGCCCAAAGTACACGCTGGGGCTCCCCAGCGCCAGCAGCAGCGACAGGAGCGGGCGCCGGCCCACGACGGCCATCATGGCCGCCTCCTCGGTGCTGGTGCCCAGGAACGCGAGGATCGTCGGCGCCAGGCCGAGCAGGACCTGCGCGCTAGACATGTGGGACTGCACGTAGTTGGACACATTCTCGAGGATGCATTCGAGGACGGGCTGCGTAAGTGCTGACTTGGCAGAGGCGCCGCCGATGTAGTCGACTGGGACGGCGGAGGTGTTGCCGGCTAGATAGGCCGCGTATTGGGTGGAGCAGTTTTGTTTGAGGACGGTGGAGAGGCTATAGCCTAGTTGAGGGTACCATGTTTTGAATTGGCCTGTGTACGCGCCTTGCGCTTGCTTGACGAAGGCCGTCAGGAGGAATAGGAAGGGGAGGTAGGAATGGATACCGATTTGCGGCCGCAGCGCCATCGCTGGACCGTTCTGAGGGCCTAAGTGAAGCCCGGCGGTGATGGGTCTTTCGCGCGTATGCGAGCAAGCAGATCGTGAGAGGCAATGTGGTGGGTGACCAAGGTGCGGGGAGCCTCCAACATATTGTAAGCAGTCTCGACTTCATGGGTCGATCACCCTAGCATAATACAGCGATAGGGTTGCAACGAGGTGTTCCAACATCTCTCGGCTGAGTCTGACTGCATGGTGGTGGCAATGGAGGAATGTGCGTGCGTGCGGCGGTGCAGAGCAAGTACAGTTAGTAGCACTGCGAGTTGCTGACTGACGTACTCACCACCTTCGACAACCTTGCTGATATTAATAGGGAAGGAATTTGATATGCTTTTGAGCGAAGAGCTGAGAGCAGGGTTCGTTGCCGGCAATAATATGTACCTTTCAACATCTGTGTGCCCTGGCCGAGACGACGGCACAGAGTGAGTGACCACGTTCAGGGGGCCAGTGCGCCAACCGCAAGTGTGCTAGTGCATTTAACCAAGCGACCGTAAATTGACAGGCCCCCTGAACACATCGCCCTGCAGTTTACGGCCTTCGGTCAACCACTTCCAACTTCCTCATTGCGTCCCAAAGGATTGCAGCCTTATTATCAGTCATTTCAACAGCCGGACAGAGCAAAACTTTTTGCTTTGAGTTTCCACCCTGCACCTCGAGCCTTTCAGGCTACTTGAAGCGCAACTCTTGGAAAGAAACATCCGGGAGAGACCGGTGATCCCGCCCCCCGTCAGTGACAATGGACGCCCCGTTGACGTAAGCTCCAGATTTCCCAACGAGATACAGGAAGAAGCCCGCAACGTCAGCCGAGCCACCAGCTCGTCCTGCAGGAGTGTTCCCCCAGGGCATTTTCCCGTTGATGAAGGGGAGAAGTGCTGTGGCATCGCTTCGATAGAAGCCCGGCTCAACAATGTTGCTTCGGATGTTCCACGGGCTCATAACCGTTGCAAAAACTGGGAGACGACGAGTGATCAGCTCTCAAGCCCACAACGTGCTCCATAAACGCCAAAAAGAAAGAGGAGACACTGATAATTTGTAGACTCAGAAACTTACTGTGACCAAGATGCGTGACAGCAGCTTTGCTCATGCTGTATGCAAACCCAACAAACGCCGTGCGCTCGATCCCAGCAAGCGAGGATATGGTAATGATCTGGCTTGTCCGCATATCATCGTCATCCACGCCCTCCACGCCCTGCAGCGAGCGAATATTCGCATCCGACTGCTGGAGCTTAGCAGCAGGCCACCCTCGGCGCAAGTTTCCCTTGTGCAGCAAGTTCATGAACGCCGCCGTGACGCCCAGCACGCTAGCGGCGTTGGTGTTCAAGATGTTCAGCGTCTCCGAGTGGGCCTTCAGGATGTCCGTCTGCAGCTCCAGCACCGTCTCGGCATGCGTGACATCGACTATGGCGTCGTCGTACCCCGCGTTGTTCACCAGAACGTCGATGTAGCCCGTCTGCTGCTCGATGTGGGCTGCGGCGGCGGCGACTGAGTCCGTGGAAGTGACATCGCATTGCAGCGGTACCACTTTGCTGAGTGTGTCATCCAGGGACTTCGCGGCTTGGGCGAGGACTTCCAGGCGCCTGCCAAGGATGTAAACTTTCGCAGCGCCCGTACGGAAGGCTGCTTGGGCCATGTCGAGACCGAGGCCTGGATTATGTCAGTACTTAGGCATCTGTGGGACAAGTTGAACATCTGCCCATCGTGCGTAAGTCACACGTACCGGTCCCGCCTCCTGTGATGACGACGACTAGGCCATCGGCGGCGAATAGGGTAGAGGGGTTCGATATTTGGGTCGCTGCCATTTTTTATTCTGACCTTGAAACCCTGATATTATGCCTGAATGTTTCAAACAGCTCAACGGATGACGGATTGTATTCCAGGTATGCGAACAGGTTGGCAGGAGACCGGGTAGATATATGTCCTCGCTGACCGCCTTGGTGTCTTGGAAGATCTCCTAAAATCTGACCGCGAAGAGTTCGCAAGAATCAGAATGCAGCTGCTGGTCTACCTAGGTAAGTGCTTGGTTCGAAAGCTGATACCCTTTGGGGAAGGAAGAGACAGCTGGAGATTGGTCGGTTGGCCAACAGAGATTTGTCAATGTAACAGAGTTCCACTGCTTTCGTATCCACACAGAACTGACTAAGCGCCTTGTTCTCTGAGGCCCACATACGGCCTAGCAAGAGATATCGAGACATCATCGGCGTCTTGCTGCTACCCTGGCGTATTTCCAAGGCCTGAGGCCCTTGGACGGACAACATGAACCTTGGCTAACTGCGTTAGCAGCTGTATTAGTGGCCGTGTCAGTCGCCTTATTCAGTAGCCGCAATAGTAGTAGATATCATAGATGCGGGTACTTCGGTAGCTTCAACTGGCTTAGAACCTTGGAAGTGCGTACGGCAGCGCTAGCTCAGTACGCTCTTCGATGAGTGGCTGACATCAACCTAGGAACAGTGTTACTCGGCAGGAGTTGTTGCATGGGCGTGACATGCTCAAGAGGGTGCTGTACATTAACTTTCCCCATGTTTCTGACCAGGTAAAAGACAAGACCCGTAATCCAAGGCATTCGTCTGATTACGTGTCCGCCACTACTTGGAGTACTCGATGCGTATTCTTGCTTAGGTAGACTATAGACATGTGTCCTTAGTCATATGACGAAGAACACAGTAGTAGCCAGATTAAGGACTCGAGATCAAGCTGTTTGAGTACACTGTAGACAGGCGAAGAAAAATGGAAGAACTTGGATTAAGGATCCAGGGATCTCGCACGGTCATGGTCTACTCGAGGCTGAACATGGCTCGGCGGGTGAATCTGGCTGTCCTTGCACGCACAACCCTTGGCCGAGCTTTTGGGAGAGATAGAAACAAGTAGCCCAGAAACTACGCTATGGGGGGAAGGAGAATGGAGATAGAGAAATAGGCTGCTCTTGGGTATATCCTTTGTGGTCCAGGAGGGACGGTAAGTAACCCTGTTCTTGAAGCAAGAATTTCGCCTTGGGGCCACTCACACACTAAAGCTCGAATACTTCCAGGGTTCTCGTTGACTCTTGAGAGATCGCATCCCAGGTCTAGCATCGGCCGGACAACCACAGGGAAGGTACTCCAGGAACAGCGCGTTGGCCCTACTGTGCCTAGGTGTTGCGTGAATTTTCGACGTATCGTGATGACTTGAGTAGTCGGACGAGTCACCAGAAATCCAGTTCTTGTGAAGCCTATAATCCAGAGCCATAAGCGATGATGGGTATCACTGAGCCTCGGTCAGTCAGTGTCCTTGTAATCACAGCGATAACATTGCAGGTTCTGCTCTTACATGTATGGCGACGCAAGCATGGAAAAAGCGGTACAAGCACTTAGGTATGGCCAGATACCAGTAAGTGACAGTAGCTGCCTGACAATTAGAGGAAGGAAAGGTGATACAGATTCCTGTACATAGGATTCTAAGGCCAGCTGTACCACAGCGACGAGCTGATGCCAAGAGAACATGCAGTTGTGCAGATACTAGGGACGGCCTGAACCTGCGATACTCTCACCTGGGCCAGGCACGAAGTCAACTTGGCCATCATTTGGGCATCGTTACCAGCCTGGGGTCCAATCTTGTCTTTCATCGGTTCGAGGATCTAGTGTGTTCTTGCAGGGCGTAACAAACCGGCTCAGTCTCACAAGCTCAGTATTCCACATGGGCAAACACCTTTCGTACCTTTGGAGGAACCACCCTGCCTAGGCTTCAAGACAGCAGTCCCAAAGATTCCAAGGTTCGAGCAAAATGCCGCTGGCCCGAGATTCGCGCGACGACGGATTTGGGTTGGCGATGCGGCCAGACTTTCTGCCATCGGGATACGCAACCGAGCGCTACACAAGAGCCTGTAAGGCGCACAGCATGAGGAGCGGCGAAATGCCCTTGGGAACAATCGACGTCCAGACTATTGTGGACTAGCATGAGACTATAGCGAATCTGTAGACAGACACGTCGGCGTTGAGAAGTCCGGAAAAAGCTGAGGACAATTGACAGTTTGGTTCCGCAGTATACCCACAAAACAGTATCACACACTATCATTATCCAGAACACGGACACCAACGACCGCATACCCCTGTCACGACTTCACCCAGGCACACTGCAGCCCACAAATCGTTCCATCTTTCAACCTATCATCTCGAATCTTTTTCCATTGAAATCTCCTTGCTAAGACGATTCCAATGGTACTAAACTTGGAATTTTTCTACGTCATGCTTCTAATCTTACTAATACATAGTACAAAGTGGTTACACTTAAACGCAACATTGCCAATAACTTGTTCCAATATTTGGGGGTAAATGAAGACAGGGAGGAAGGAAGACATTTAAAGTGCCGAGAACTTCTTCGGCGGCCAGTATGGGAGACGGTGGGCCAGAGGCATGGCCTCAGCATAGTGAAAGTATCTAGATAGCAGACAAGAGACGCTTGGAGTCTGAAGCAAGCTAGGAGACATCTGAGAACCTTCACCAGTCTGGCTCACTTAAACTTGTGTGCATTCTCAGCACTTGCGACAGCAGCCATGCTGAACTGAGTGTGAAGGCAAGGGTTTGAACTGGTCATAACCCAAGGTGGATTTCACCTATTGCACATATAAAGCAGTACTGACCATGAAACCCATTTGAGTAATATTGTATTTTAAATTGCCACCTGAGATCTCTCACATAGTGACGATCTACCTAGTTATGGTTGTTTTAGTCAGCCCCATTGCTTGATGAATTGACATGTGTGAACTGCCACACCCCCAACAACACAATTCAGCAGGGCCGCTGCTCCTTCCTACCAGCAGCTGGCCTTACAAAGTCACAATTCTTGTTTTGTCCAAATGTAGTAAGTATCAGGGGGGGGGGGGGTGAAGCCTTCACTGCATAGACCTGGCTGTGAAAACTGGCCAATAGGCCAAGCAAGCTTGCTAGACTTCTTCCCAATCCACCAACTCACACAATTCCCAACTAGCCTCCCATTGCTCCTACATTTGTCACTTGACCATCACCAACCCTCCAGAATTCGCTCATAATCCTGGTCAGACAAACTTACTGATTCAAACTCCACTTGCTGAGGTGGAAGCATCTCTTTGGGAGATATCGTATTAAAAAAAGGGCCACTGCGTCTCCTTCCTCCGACGAAATTTTCACCCCTCCCCCACCCCACGCCAACCGCACAAAGTCATAATCTGTTTTGGCTGCTGCTCTTTCCATGCGCCATCCAGCAACAAATCAGCAAGATCACATCCAAGGAGGGCCATCATCTCCGCTTTTTACAGTAGAGCTTGTCTTCCTGTACCACCCTTCGCCAAACCTCATCAACGCGCAATTGGTAAGGTTGCTATCCCTTCTCTTCGCGACTGGACAAGAAAACCCTGTAATCTTGGAGCCCATATCAGCTGTCGCTTCATTCTCTTTTCTAGTAGAAAAGCCTGTTCCTCCCCAACCAACTCAGCAGGCAATCAATTGTGGCAGTCGTTCTTTCTCTCGGTACATTGACTGACAAACGAGAGAATACCCCCGCATAGCTCAGCCCTCGACTACTTTTCTTGGGATAACTCCGACCCACGCTTTAAAAGCGACAATCAGTTGTGCCCATCACGCCTTCTCTGAAAGGTTCGGACAGACAACGCCAAGTTCTTGCAATGTAGGTAAGTCTCCCAATTCTTCTATCTTCTCATATTTCTCCCAAGCCGACCCTTATCCTCCAGTCACCATTAGCCTTTGCTTTGCAATACCACTTGACAACTCCGATTTACCTCACCCTTCCCATTTCTTCTACAGACCTGTTCTCGACAACCTTCTCAACAACCTCCTCAACAACCTACTCAACTGCTCACTTTGGATACTAGTACCACTAGTACATCAATATCTGACAGCATGTCTCGTGAAGGAATCCACAACTCGTGGCTACCCAACCGAAAGAGGACATCTGCATGCGACTTCTGTAATATCAAGAATATCGCTCTGCAGCAGTGCCAGCTATGCACACAGAACATGTGCAAGGACTGTCTTCTTGCAGGCAGAATTGAGAATAGCGGTCGCCACCATGTCCCTCGAGACTCTGCTGACGAGTATGAGTGGCACCAAACGCGCAAGGAAAAGGCCAGCGCCCTACACAACCCCACAGACAGGAACCGCCACAAGGCCTCCATCCAGGAGAGCCGCCAGAGTCACGCCCTTCAGTCCGAGACAACAACACCGCTCGCACAGTATCCCAATATTGTTCCGGCTCATCAAGACCCCCAAGATCGCCCTCAGCC
The DNA here is from genome assembly GCA_003671545.1 of Ophiognomonia clavigignenti-juglandacearum. Taxonomy (NCBI): domain Eukaryota; kingdom Fungi; phylum Ascomycota; class Sordariomycetes; order Diaporthales; family Gnomoniaceae; genus Ophiognomonia; species Ophiognomonia clavigignenti-juglandacearum. Next base: position 183,974 of record PYFS01001660.1, on the reverse strand, counting down.
CGACGACACCTACCGGGAATATATCCCTGCCGTTGAAAACAGCCGCTACCCACAAGAGTCTGATCGACTGATGATGGCATCCCCATATGGTCAGCAACAGAGCGGTCCTCCGCAGTACGGTCCGCAGCCGCACGGTCCACAGCAGCGCAGTGCCCAGCAGTACACTCCTCCCAGTCATGGACAGGCCCCTCCAGGCTATGTAGCCCAGGGTCAGCGCGGTCCTATTACTCAACAACAAGCTCCTCTAGGCTACATAGCCCAGGGTCAGCAGCGTGGCCCTCAACCTCACGGACAAGCTGCGCGAGGCTATTCGCTTCAAGGCCAGCGACCTGGTCAGCTGCAACGACCCTCTCACGGGTATCGCTCTGCTATGCCTCCCCAGGGAGGCTATAGTGGACGGTACGGAGGAGGCTTCTACTTTCAACCTTCCCGGCAGGTGCCTTACATCTCGCCGTATAGCTCTCATGTTCCTCAAAGCTCTTCGAACCAGGCTGGTCCCCAGCAGGTGCCTCACCTCTCTCAGTATGGCTCTCACGTTCCTCAAAGCCCACCGATGCATCCTGGTCCCCGCCAGCTGCCTCACCTCCTCCGCTACGGTCTTCATGTTCCTCAGTCAGCTTTGGACAGGCTTGATCGTTCCGACAACCCCGAGCCTCTTCCCCACGACCAGAGCCCTCAGAACCACGCGCAAACTGAGTTGCAGGTAGTTCAGCGTCTATCGGAGAGCCCACGAGAGACTATGGAGGCTCCTCGCACTACGGCAGCCGACAACCCCGAGCCTATCATTCGCGACCAGGCACCCCAGAACCACCGGTACACTCAGTTCGAGGAAACTCCGCGTCCCACAGAGAACACCATAGAGACTAATGAGGCTCCTATCACCACGGCGGGCGACAATCCAGAGCCTAGTGTTTGCAACCGGGGCCCCCGAAACCACGCACACACTCAGTTCGAAAAAGCTCCGCGTCTATCGGGACACGCCGGAGAGGCTTTGGAAGTTTCTCCCATCACCGTGGCCAACGAAGAAGTCAGCCAGAATCTCGGAAACCGGTGTGTTGCAAACAACGAAGCCCAAGACCGGCTTGCAACTCCAGACCAAAACAAGACAGGCGCTTTAGCATTAGCCTACGGCAAGAAGCGTCCTCGACAGACCACTCTCGAGAGTCCCGCTACGACCAGCGGCCGCGGTCTGGACCTTCCTCCCACCCCGAGATCTGCCGGGCGCGCTGGCGCGGATATCCGCCGCGCATTGCATGGTGGCACTCGCCTGCAAGCTCTTGAGAGCTGCATGGCGGAGAAGAGCAGCCGTGATGAAGGCAGTAGCATGGCAAGCGGACAGCCCGCCCGTAAGAAGTCTCGTCGAGACGACCCCTTTCCCACCGATACTACAGCGCAGCCAGAGACCGCTGAACCCAAGCAGACGCGCACCGACGCACAGAGCGTTACTAGGGAGGCCGAAAACGAGACGCTGCATGACGCCGTCGAGCGTTCAGTCCAGAAGAGCGAGCTTGCTGCTGCCCCCGGCCAGCCCCACGTCGCTGATGCGATGGAGGTGATTGATGCGGAGGAGGATCCACAGGTCTGGGAGGCCGCTGGAATTCTCATGAGTCTTCATGCCGGACGTTGGTAGCTAGCAGGGGCTGATAAAGAGGAGGAGAAGTCGCGTTGTACACGGTGGCAGCGATTTCGAAGCGGCACTGGCAGTCTCGAGGGTCACTAAAGCGTTGCATTGCCTTCAAATCGTAGGACAGCGATGAATGATTTCAGGAGGCATAGACTGGATAAGATTGAGGAAAATTGGTCATATTTTAGAGCATCGTTGCTTTAGTCTATTGGAATCAAAGCATGACCTAGATTCTCTTTCTTTCGTGAAATGCTGCACTTAGCCCCAGAAATAGACAGTGGGTGTGCCATGCTGGCATTGACTGTATCTCTGAGTTGCAAAATATGGCTTGATTGAGTTAGTAGAAGACGAGAAAGCAAGAGAAATGAAAGGAATTCGAAAAGAGACAAGGGGCGGGGTGGCGGCACAGTTGACACTGCACCATGTGCTAGACTCTAGCACGGCACCTCCACAGCATCTATCGCCTTGCATGTCTTGCCGGATCAAGGACCGTCGAGAATCGGGCCGTGGCGCATAAACACAGCTCAGCCCGCTCGAGTTCCCAGAAGCAACTTTCGTCTTCTTCGCAACTACAGCTCTGAAGTGGCGTGCGCACGTTCCCCCTCCTGCCGAAATGAGGGCATTTTCCAAGCCACGTCTACTGTCTCGACTCAGCTGGGCCTGACTTTCCATTCATGCCCTCTTTGAGAGCACAGAGTCGTTTCTCTCTCGTGGCCCTTGCGTGGTCGTCAATGCCCTTCTCATGGCCGTTTGCGGTAGAGGAAATTGGGAAATTTACGAGGCACTGGGGAGTGGGCCACCCGTCCATCTGCACGGCGGAAACTAATGCACCACGTCCTCTGTTTGCAGGACTTTTTGGCTTTGGTGGTCCTTTTCCTTTTTTTTCTCTTGCCGCGCGGTCGAGAGCACAAAGGAACCTTCCCCCGCAAGTTCACTCAACAGCAGGGGCGCTTTGGCCCAGGCTTCATCCTCGCACCGGCAGACTGACACATCATCTCGCATCCGCTCAGGCCCATCTTTGGTCATGTACCAGATACAAATTGCTTGTACCTGAAACGGGGACCTTTCTTCAGAAAGCAGCAGAAGCGAGAAACAAAGTTGCCCTGCAGCCTGTATAGAAAACAGAAGTCGAGGCAGGGAAAGGGGGAAAGCGGGGATCTGTGCGCGACCTACTTGCAGAATGAGAGTCGTCGCTCTCAGGAACGATTTCGCCGTCTTTTTGTCTTTTGAAGCTGGGAATTGTACCGCAGCCGGGCAGACGGTGGTCCCACGAGTACGTACTATAAGCGGATGGGGGAGTGATAACGCATCTAAGGTTGGGCTTTATGCAGGTCATTTTGCAACAGCGGGGGAGAGTATCGCGGAAGGAGGGGGAGAAAAAAAAAAACTTGTTGTGAATGATTCTCATCAGCCCGTTTGACACCGGTGTAGGAAGTTGGCAAGGTGACCCCAAGCTCGCAGAACAATGACTTTGTGACCAGTTCGCGGGAAGACCAGCGCTAAAAAGAAAGCTCCCAAAGAGCTGGGGGGAGCTTGCGTCCCGGCGAGGCGGCTCAATGTTACCTGTAGCGCTGCCGAGAACTGTGGATGTTGACGAGCTTTACCTCTAAAGGCGTTTGTAAGGGTCATAGAGGAATTGTGCACAAATGTGGACATCGTGTGGGTAAGTTTGAAGGGTTGATTGTTGCTGGATTTCAGCCGCCGACGAGTATGAAAGTACTCGGGCGTGTTATAAACAGCATCTGTATGAAGAAGCGTAGTGCCCCGTACATGCTAGCATCTATCCTGTCGACCAACGCCATGTTCCCCTGTGCAGCTGTCGCAGCCAAGCAACCCCAAAATGGAAAAACAAAACAAAAACAAATGATTTCGGTGCACGCCCGTTCGGGCGCAATCACCATGTCCCATGCAGCTTTGGTCTCCTACTTGGCCTCCTGTTCTGTAGACCTATCCTCTCCGTCTTGAGCAAACTGTTCCACCGTGAGCTGACGCTCTTGAAGTCCTTGCCGGGCAGGTTGCGCACGCAATCCTCCCAGACCTCCTTGGATAGGTCCATGTGCTTGATCTTCTCCAACACAATCTCCACTAGTTGTGAGTCGTCCTCTACACTCCAGCCAGCGCCGTGTTGTGTGAGTTCGGCGTCGGGCTCTTGCGCAGATGTACTTGAATATGGTATTTCATGTTGTTGTCGAAGAGGTGATGCGCCAATCTTGTGGAAGTCTTCCTTGGTCAATCCCCTTGGGACTTCTGGCGGCGCGATACGTTGCCGCTTTGGTGTGGATGGTGCTTCGGTGAGTGGTGATCTGCGCATAGGGGTGGTGTCGGCGCCCTTGAATACGAAGATGCTGTTGTCTGACTTCTCGTCGCTCTCTTCGAAGATGTTGATGTTCTCCGAATTCGCACTGAAAGCGTCATCCACCACCATGTCCTCTCTGCGACCATCGTCCGAAATGGACCGCCTCCTCTTGTTGACACCGCGCGGAGGCGCAACACGTTTCTTAATTCGGTATCGTGGCAGTTCATTCTGGTTCAGGGTTGTGGTCGATGTCTTGGCCTCGCGACGCTTGATGCGAGGCTTCAGAGGGCTGGCCATGTGCGCGAGCGGTGGCGACGGCAGCTGAGTGTTGTTGTTGTTAAAGGCATGGTGTGGTGAGGACATGAAGCTGTGGAGATTTCGGCAGGAGTTGATTAGGTTTCCAATGGCGCTCTGGGTCGTTGCGGGACTGGTTGGTGGTGTGAACAGAGCAGCTTGGAGTTGGAGTCGAGGTGGTTGCGACGAGTCGCAACTGAAGGCCGACGGTAGAAGCATTGTGGACAGATGCGCCGAGGATAACAGTGTGTCGCAAGTGTCTTGTGTTGCTCTGAGTAGTGGATAGTTGGTATGCGATGCCAGGCGATTGGTGCGTCGAGGTGCGCAGTCGGTTTGCGACAGATGGATGGGTAGGGGAGTCGGTGTGGGTATGTGGGATGCGATGCGCCGGGCGAGAGACGGTTGCGCGGCGCAACAGAACGGTGGGACAGGTCGGTAGATGCAGTCGCAAGTGGTGAGGAGCGATGTGCGCAATCAAAACCGATCGATAGCAAGCAATGGAAAGTGTGTGTCGGTATGATGTACGGAGTAGTAGGTATGTGGTCTGGCGGTGGGTGCGAATATGTGTGGGTAGAATAGGCGGGAATGGGATAGAAGAGGGAAAAGAAGGACTTGGGATGAGCGGGAAGGGCTAGTGCTGGGGGGTGACGGGGGAATAAGTCGAGCGCAATAAGACTCCGGTTTCCAAATGGGGGCTCCACTCAGACAAGAGTACCTGCGCAAAAGAGTGGGGCGTTTCCTGGCCTGGCTTGCCTGGCTTGCCTGGCTTGAGCCCTGGACCCTGTCGGTATAAGTCGAGGTACCTCCAGTCGATGAAGTCCTGTCCCTGCTCGTGTCTTTTCTGGTTCCCGCCGCCAGATCGCTGCCATCTCTCTTTCTTGGGACGGAGGACGGTACTATCGGAGTGACACTGGGTGACAGCGTGGATGTAGCAGTACCAGCTGCAGACCGCCCTCCTCTTTCCTCACCCTCACCCTCACCTGATCCGCCTTCTGACCTTGACTCGTTCAGATGCAGGGTCGACTTCCCGCACCTTGTCCCGTCTTTGTTGTTCCACCATCAAAGTCCCCCTCCCGTCCAAAGTCTAGAGACGATGGAAAGTCCTTTTTATACAACTTCTCACTTGTAATGCTGACAGACATCTCTCCGTTTTCGATCGATCGATCGCCATTGAAGCGCAACCTTTCCCCAGCGACAACCTGAGCATCTTTCTCGTTTTAGTTGCGAATCAATGCAAGCACTCAAAGGAAGATGTCACCGACAAGGTCCAGGCCGAGTTCCACGGGTCTAGTTCCGCGGGCGTCATCGAACCTCGCCGTTCCTCACTGCCTCGTTTCATTTTCCCACGTGAGAGGCCGGACTTATTGGAATGACACTCTGACAGACATCCTCTACTGCGAAACAAGACAATGAATAGTTCTTTATTTAGTAGCCGTCCCTACCTACTAGTCTCGCTTCCTTGCCGGCCCGAATACTACTAGCAGTAGTAGAAGTCGGAGCTTGTCTGACTATCAGCCCCTCTCAGTGCTCTGAAGCTCTCGCCCTTGACATGGCTATTGACTGCCATTCATGCTATCCCGCCGTTGAAGGCGCAACGCCTGAACGCCTCGCTGCAGGAACAGAGTCTGGGTCCCGGCCCACGCCGCATTCACCACCTTATGCACACATAGCCTTCCAAAATTCGAAGCCGCTAGAGATGGAATCTTTTCTTCGCTCCCTTCACAGATCTCGATCTCTCCAATTTCTCAAACCATCCAGCACACTATCACCAGTGCAAGTAAACGATGCATCCCTCCCTATACTAGCTTCTCCACCAGTCACTCTCTTCCCACCGCCTCCATTATCGATCCATCCGCACATGGCCTTGTTTAGAAACTATGATCTCAAGGCCAATTGCCATATAATTTTCCGATCAACTCATCTACTTCTCGATCCGGGCTTGTGATGAGGATGCTCTTCGCCCGGGTTGCTTCCATGGAAACGCGATCAAAGCATGACGACTACAATTTCTCCTCATGATCTATTCTCGGTTGCTCATCTTGAAACTAGCGAAGAAACCATCGCGCAGAGTGCCACGTCTTCGAAATCATAAAGTCGATCTCTCTCTTCGTGTCACTCTCGTGAAGCGATCTGGGGTGGTGACTGGCCTGTTGCGCAGGTGTATTCATTGCTCCTCCTTTTCAACGGGAGATGTGCAACAGCCGAGACAGCCCGCCGGGCTGTTTTTGACTCTATCGTGGGGCCGCAATCCTGCTATCCGCCCAGTGCGTCCAGTGCGTCGGGAGTTCCCTATCGATTGCTGCCCTACCACGCACGCAATCGGCGCCCCCTTCCTGCAACCACTTTACCGGCCCGCTTGCTTGTTGTGCGTGCATCCTCGAGGGGACATGACTGGTGCTTCGGTTCCAGATCACCTTGCAGCACCATCGTCTGTGCTGTCTACCAACCATAATCTGTGTTCGTGCCCACGCCGTAACGACAACCTCGACGAGGCCTTCAACTGGTCCGGCGCAAGATGAGTTGTACCAGTTACTCTTTCTACGGAGCAAACTATCGTGTAAAGATGGTCATGTGTGCACACCCTTGGGTAGCAACCAGCCACCACCTTTCCTGGCATCTGCAGAGGAACGCATTTGGCGAACCGCGTAGTCACGGACTCACAGCAGCAAACACAATTGGGCCGTTCGTCGCTGCCAGCCAGCCGCCGACAGCGCGGTAGAGCGTGTGTATCTGCAGGAGGGCAGGAACCTGCGACATCCCCTCAATCAAAAGACCAGCGCGGCATGTGCGCTTATCTTGCAAATGGCAGGGTGTCATGAGATGAGGTGTGTGTGGCACCCTTCCATCTGGAAGAAGAGCGAGAGCCCAGGAACGGAAGAACGGGGGGAGAAGAGGGGGGGGATCCCAAGCGTCTGTGTGTACATGCGTGCCAGGGACGGTTTGACACAAGACGCGTCGTTGCAAGTCGCGTCTCCAGTTTTTCTGGACGCGTCGAGGCTACTAATCGAGCCAATCGTCTTACACCGTTCTAGTTAGTGCGGGGTAAGTTTGACGCGTGTTAATCCCTGTCTTTTGGCGGGGGTGGGATCCCGGGCGCCGGGTGTCCGACTTCACCTCTTCGTGTTTGCGGGAAATATCTCACGCACCCTGGCCTTTTGCTTGGCCACAATAACTTTCTGCGGCAGACACTTTCGTCCCAGCCTTCTCAAATTTGCCAGAAGTTTGTTTGCTTGCAAATGAGCAGTAGGTAGCTGCATGCAGAGCATTGCAGTTGTCAACAAGCCTCGTCTCGCCCACCAACGTTACAGCGGTGAGGCTGGGCTGGGGATTTCGTTATTCTGCCCACAAAACATTTCTCCCCCTCGGACCTTGCCGAGGCTGCGTGGCACATCTGTTCGTTTTGGAACCCTAGCAATCTTGTGCGCCCTGGTCGAGTGACTCGGGAGCTGATGGAATTCCTCCTTTGGCCAAGCCAGCGACTTCGTTTGGGAGGAAAGACGACCCCAAGGCCCGCAATTTCCCACATGATGGGCAAAGCGGCATGGGCGACTCGTTGTTTGCCATGTGCTTGACACCTGAAACATATCGCATGGGATTCATTCGGCAGTCAGGACTGGTTGCCAATGCGGGACATGGCCTGAATTCCTCGACGCCTGTCGATGCGGGCCCGGATGTGCACGATGAGGCAGGGTGTGCGATATTGCGCTGCCATGGAACATCGCGTATCTCGCAAGCGCTATCAGATATTTTCTTTGTAATTCCTGGTTTCCACATCGCTTTGTACCAAGCGTTGCCTCTTCTTGCGTCGGCTTTTCCTATTTATGCCCAAACATGGTGTTTTTACAGCGGAGAGTTGTTCCGTAGACCCACACCGGAATTCCACGACTTCCACCGTCCAACTTGTCAGTAACCTCTGCCCGGGATTGGTGGATGCCCAGGTTCATTCAGCTGTTCCCCTCCAGTTCCCTCGATCTGTGCTCCTACAACCCAATGCCGCAAACCACAAGGTCCAGGACAGGAACCCCCTTCGTGCGCCTCGGACCGTTGCAGCGGCCCCGGCCGTTGCTCTCAATCTGACAGTACCCGGGATCCCTGGAAGACCAACCAAGCGCACAGGCAGCTTTTCGGCAGCATGAAATCGCTTTTAGGGATGTGGCTAGCCATGAAGGATGGTGATCGATGCAAGCGTCATCCAAAGTTACTTCTAAGGCTGAATGTCTGTTCTCAATATGCGACAGCCTCATTCAACCTCGTTATGGGTGGGCCCGGTCGCACCGTCCTGCTCGGGTTCGACGACACAACTTCTTCAGGACCGCGCCGGGCAGACACGCTGCAAGTGTCGCGTCGCTCGCAACCCCCATTCTCTTGCTCTGCTTGCATTGATACTCAATGCCATGTGGGTTTCGAATTGCCCTCTTGTCTTTCTGCCCAGCGCATACCACCTATGTTTTGCTCCACCTGGACGGGCAGTGGTGACCTCCCAAGATGTTAAGGTTCCATCTTCACAATGCAACCATCAGGTGCCCGCGGCAAGTGCGCGCGAGCACAGAAAGCCCAATGTCAAGCAAATCAAACTTCAATCGCGAACCCAACTTGTCCTAGACTCGGGCCCGATTGAACTCAAAATTCTTGTCGCCTCCCCCCCTTCCGAACAGGGAGCCCTGGGGCGGGCTGGGGGCGACTCAGGGTCCTACAAAGGGTCCAACATCAGGGTCCCCCGGGAACTAGCACAAGCCACAAACCAGCCTTTCCCAGGTTCCCGGCGAAGAAAGTCCTTGTTCTTCAATACCGTGACCCCTTTCGCCATTTTCATGCAAGCTTGCAGCGACGTGGCGACACGTGCAGTCGCGTCTGCGCACGATTCCAACTGAAGCATGAAAGTGGCATGCATCGGACGGCCCCTGATGAACGCGCGATCATGTTGGCGATCAAGTTGGATCTGGGGCGACAAGGGCGCCGAGACGCCTGGGAATAATTACATTTTGCTTATAAGATGGTTGACGACTACAGTAGCGGATGGCGGAACCGGATCCCATGCCCCGGAAAAGAGGCTATTTCGAATTCTGCGGGATGTACCAGTACTTCAATTTTATGTTTTCTTTCCTTCGGTCGACCGGGATATCATTTATTCAATCTTGTTATTTCAAGTGTCTACCTTCGCGAGGGCCTCGGGAGGCGAGTGTCGAAGCACTCCGCATACGCTGTTCAGCAGGCTTGGAATGAAATGCTTCAGCACAATTGACAGTGGACTGCCTGATTTGGCAAGCTCTGTGTCCTCACCATCCGAGATGCCATCGCAGATTGTGCATTCACAAATCCCTCAAACGCAGGAACGACGCGGGTTCAGGGGCACTCACAACGCGTGCCCTGGAGACGCGTAGTCGCGTTCTACAAAGTCCCGGCCTTCCTCCCCGGGCCGGCCTGATCGGCCACGAGGTTTGGGACGGGATGAACTGTGTAGTTTTCAGCCGAAAGTCTGTGGCAGAAAATGATGTCGGGGTTGTCCTTACTGAGTCCTCTCAGACCCTTTCCCGATCTCGTAGCATGGCCAGGAATGCTCGTCGATCAAGAATTTCCCGCACCATCTCCCGTCCCTACCTCGTGCCAGCCAAGCTTCTGGACCCCTATAATTTGGCAACTTTTGGTCCCTTTGCTTCATGCGTCCCAGACGACAGAGCTGTTACAGCTATTTTCGGGTGCTTAAATTTCGCCCCAAAGACGCGTTGCGCCGCCACTCGACGCGTTCAGCAGGCCATTGTCGCGAATGCCTTCAATTGTGTGCGGACAGTGGTTTCCCGAGGCTATAGCATGAATACTTTACAGACGGCACATTCTATCGGCGTCTCTTATGCTCCTTCGGAACTGCCAATCTCGTCTTTGTCCTTCCATTTTTGCCTAGCCTTTCAAAGGCGGCGCCAAATGTACGATCAAACTCGATTGGCATGAAGCACTCACAGCCGTTGGAATTGATGCCCAGGTGGGAGGGGGTAACATCGCATGGTGTGACACGATGTAGGGAGCTGCAACTTGCAAGAGCTCCGTCTCAGGTCCAACTTACACGTCTAGCTTGCTAGCTCACCTTCAGCCCTACACATTCTTCCTTCCAAGGTTCCTGACTGGCATGTACATAAGGCACGTGGAAGACTACTAATCATGGCCAATGCCCGAGGGATATTGTGGAGCAGCTCGCTTATACCCTCCTACTCGCATCCAAAGCGTTCCGGAGTCAACGGTGCGGCCCGGCCCGAGGTGTGCAAGTATCCAACGACATGTCATGCTTTACTACGGTATTTACCTACGAGGATGGGGCACTGGACAAGATAAACTGTCCACAGATGTCGACCACTTCTCGGCGTACAATTTTGTCGACATGTACCGGTCCCTCGCACAAATCCTTACGAGGTAATTTACTCGGAGAAGATCCTCCTATTCCTTAGCACTTTTTCATTCCAAACTGTATTCATAAAGCTAAGATCGAGCTAACGGTTAAATTTCTAATCAAGTCATCAACCGGTCGACGAATATGCCACTATCTACAGGAAACGAACCTCTATGCGGAATGAAATTAAGCTGATTCTAAGTGAGCATAGATTTCCAGCCGGATGGCCCGTTGCTCCTCTGTTGACACCCGAGGATGAGAGTCCAGCCGGTAAGCCCGCTGCTCTTCCCTTAGCACCCGAGGATGGGAAACGGGCATAAGCTTGAGGTTGGCTGAGTGTATTCTGTTATAATCTCGAATGGAGCTAACTTTCAAAAAAAAAAAAAAAAAGCAAGGAGTAGCTGTGCCGTCGAAGGTCCACCTAAATTATGTCGCCTTTGAGTCTAAGAGCTTATGTACTCTCTTGCGACCGCGAACAAATCTCTACACGCCGTCATCGCTCCGTTCGCTTTCGCAAGAACACGTCCTCACTCGGCTCACGACCCGCTAAGCAGCTTGCCGTCCCCCATAATCATATCCACCAACTTCTCCTTCTCAGCACTGCTTTGCACCAAGTCCCAAAAGGCCCCGGTGCCGTCAAACTCGCCCTCCTCCTCCTCCTCCCCATACTTCTTCTCAGACGCTCCATTTTCCGCCTTTTTGCCCCTCGCCATCCCACGCTCGAGCAACTCTCGCGGCGTCCCCATCTCCGCCATGCGGCCCTTCTCCAGCACCAAGATCTTGTCAAAGTCCGCCACGGTGCTCAGCCGGTGCGCAATCACCAGCACGGTACAGCCCTCAGCCGCAAACACGTCCCGCAGCGACGACTGGATCGCGGCGTCGGTGGCGCGGTCGACGGCCGACGTCGCCTCGTCCATGATGACGATCTTGGGGCGGGCGAGCAGCGCGCGCGCGAGGCACACGAGCTGCCGCTGGCCTTGCGAGAGATTGCCGCCGCCGGTGGAAATCTCCAGGGATAGGTTGTTGAAGATGTCGGTGTCGCTAGGCTCGGTATCTGGCTCGACGATGGTGGTCGTAGTGGTTGATGGCGCGGTGTCCAGGTTGGCGACGTGCGGGATCGACGCCGAGATTTGGCTGTCGATGGGGTCCGCAACGGCTTCCGTCGTCGAGATGAGGGTCTCCTGGTGTGAGGCCATGGTGGAGTGTTGAGGCGTGCGACTGCCGCTGGCCGGGTACTCTTTCGCCAGGTGCACGCGCTGCAGGGTTGTTCGAATTTCGTAGTCATCCCTGATGCCTTCCATATCCAGGTTGGACCGGAGAGACCCACTGAAGAGGAATGGATCTTGGGGAATGATGGCCAAGCGGCTTCGGAGGTCGGTGAGTTTGAGCTCGGCGATGTCGATATCGTCAATCTTGACCCTGCCCTCTCTCGGCTGCAGCAAGCGGAAAAAGACAGAAGCCAAAGTACTCTTCCCAGCACCCGTGCGGCCGATGATGCCGATCCGTTCGCCGGGCCGCACCACAAAGTTGAGGTTCTTCAGCACAGGCGGAAGGCTGTCTTTGTATGCAACAGACAAGTCCTCTACCTCGATCTTGCCCTCTGCGGGCCATGCTGCCGGCGCGTCCCTGCCACCCTCGGGCTCTGTCTCGATCTCCGTGTACTCGACCACTCGCTCTGCAGCGTTGAAGCTCAGCTCTATCGAGGTCATGCTCGATAGCAGACCCGTCAACCTGTAGGTATATCTGAGCGCAAAAGTCAAGCTGAAGCCGGCGAGGGCAGCGTCCACATGCCCGGAGACAGCAACAATAGCGACAGCAGTGACGAACAGCGTGCCGATCATACTTAGGCGGAACGACATCCACCTGCCACTCAGATTCTGGGCCCAACTGGCCTTGTTCGAATTGTCGATTAGATGGAACATCCGTCTCATGTAGAACTGAGTACGCTGAAAAGCCCGGATGGTAGAGAGACCAGCCAGGACGGACCCAAATTGGTCGAAGATAGGGGAGTTGGAGATCGAGTTAAGCCTCTTCACCTCTCTCGCAACATGTATGTAGATACTGGCCACCCGAGCGTATATAACCATAAGGATGATACCGGCAAGTATAATGTAGATGGAGATAGAGACACTTGCGGCGATAGTGACAATCATTTGGAAGATCGACTGGATGAAGTTCCCGAGCTCGGCAGGGAGTCGTCTGTCGACCATGAACATGTCCGTGGTAAACCGGTTGAGGATTCTGCCGGATGGATTCGTGTCGACCCACTTCAACGGCGCTCGCAGGATCGCGTGTGTCATTCTCTCAAACAGGACCTTCGATGTCCGCAAGCCTATGGCCGTCATCGTAACCGACCTGGCAACCTGTGTTGGCGTTGTTAGATCTACAACAGAGCGACGTGGTACGAGGATTCGTGTGGGCAAGTAAATAAGTATGAGAATGCTTACCATAGACAAGGTGGTGATCACGTAGAAGATCACACTCATCCCAATCCAGAAGAAGGCCGAATGGCCCTGCGATACTGTTGCGTAGAAGGGGACCTTGAGAGGCATCATGTCGGCATAGACCGTGCCCCGTTGAGAATTCTGCACGAAGAGTCCCGAACTCGCATAGTGAGATGACACAGAGAAGTTGTCAACACCCGTAGCAGAAGAGTCATCAGTATCAGTGAGTGCCTTGAAACTGTAGACTCTGGCAATGCTCGCCGCTCCAAAAATAAGGACGAAGAGGACGCACAGCGTCCAAAGCAGCGGCGCTTTGCCAGCCTGTAGGTATGCCATATACACCCGCCACTTGACACGTCCCTTCTCGCGCTTCTCGGCGTCCTCGTCGATCTCCGGTTTCTTAGGATCGATGGAGTCTTCGGCTAGAGCAATTGTCGTGGTCTCGGAAGACGGCTGGCCCTCCGCAGAGCCCGCCATCGTCTGTGTCTCGCTGGCCTCATGGACGGAGGAGCGCTTAGATCCACTGGACGAGGAAGCAATGGTCGTGGCCGCGGGGGTCAGGGCTTCGGCGCTTTCCACCCTTCCTTCGTGGAGACATACCAAATAACTAGCTTTCGGCTGGCACAGATCTGCATGGTGCGTGGCGAGAATTCGGGTCCGACCTTCAGCGAGTTCGCCAGTCAATGCGTTTTCCACCATCGAGCGGCCAACGTGCGCGTCAACAGCAGAGAGCACGTCGTCCAAAATGACAATGCCTGCACGGGAATAGAGGGCGCGGGCCAAGGCAACGCGCCAGCGCTGACCACCTGACAGAGTGATCCCCTTAGGTCCAACCTCGGATTTGTCGCCGTGAATGAGAAGCTCGATGTCTTTCTCCAGTGAACAGGCTCGGAGCACTTTGCGGTAGCGTTCCTCGACGAATGGCAGGCCGAAGATGATGTTGTTCTGCACGGTTCCCGTCTCGATCCAGGGCGTTTGGGAGACAAACGAAGTGAGCGAAGGAATGAGCCACTCTGCTGGAGCAATGGGCTTCACATCCTCAAGCGAGTCCTCCGGCGGCGGGATAGGCACCTTGACAGTTCCGGAGATGAGTTTCACCTCGCCTAAGATGGCTGCTAGCAGTAGGGATTTTCCAGCGCCTGTCTTTCCGGTGACGATGGCGAGTTTGCCTTGAGGAAATTGGAGGGAAACGTCATTCAGAGTTGAGCGTTCCTCAATTGCCTCAGTGGCGCCATCCTCTTCCTGTCCTTCCTTCTTGGGCCAGGCGACGGTGGCCTTCTCGAAAGTGATGAGCTCTCCGGGAACTGAGACGGGCTCTTTGTCAGGCTGATCGAAGTACTTCTCCAGTCTGACGCAAGACGTCCACGCCTCAGTAATATAAATCTGGAGCAGAGGCAGGAGAGCCGTAGCTTCGTCGAGCTGATCAAACAGGCCCAGAGAGGCAAATATTACTGAAGCTTTGACATGACCGCCTTGCTCCCAAGCATAGACGCTCTGGGCCACGCAAGCAAGGAGGAGAGGACCAGCGTTCATCACAAGAATTACGAGGCACATATAGAGTGAAGCCTTCCAGTATTGAGCCAGTTCGTCGTTCCGACTCGCCAGGATTCTCGTCTCCCAGTGCCGCTCTAGCGCCGAGTATTTGATCTGTCGCATACCCTGCAGAGCCTCTGTGAGCAAGTGCGCCTTGCCGTCGCGGTACTTCATCAAGCTGAACTGGATCTTCGCATATTTCTTGCTGATCCAGGAGTTGAGAGGAATGACAGACAAAGCCGAAGCAAGGCCCGCAACCACTGCCTTCCAACCCAAAATGGTTATCAAAAAACCACCAGCTAGTACCAATTTCACCACGGCGAGAGGCAGGTAGTAGTTGAAACCACAAAACATGGTCACACGACCTGAGTCGAGTTTCATGTGATTTATGACCGACTGTCGCACCTCGTCCTTCTTCTTGGCCTCGGGGTTGTCGTTATCGCTCTTGTCCTTCTTATCTTTCTTGCCGTCGCCATCTTTGCTGGGTTGGTCGTCGTTACCCTCATCTTCCGCCTTCGGGGGCGGCATTGACGTTTCGTGCTCCTTGAGTGCCTTGTCAAAGACAAGAGTCTGGAGAAGAGCTTGCAACGGAATCACCAGCCGACTATTGGTCCACCAGCTCAGAACGCTGCTGACGATGTTGTCCAATGCCAGAGCAAGAGCGAGAGCAAGGGCCCAGGCGAGAGTATTCGAAATGCCGTTCTCGGGGGCGCTGGGTTCTTCGAGTCTCTGCAGGAGATTGTACATCATGTACTGCGGGAACAAAGCCAAGACTGCAGAGACGAAGACGAGTCCCCATTGCTGCGCAAGCTCGATCCATAGAAACTTCAGGAGCTTCCACCACAGACGGCCCTCGGTTTCCTGGGCTGCGAACATGTTGTGCAGGTTCTCGGATCGCGTGAGATGGTCGAGCTTCGGGAGGTCTTCCATCTCCAGTTGGCGCTTCTTGGAGATGTCAAACATCAGAGAATTCCACGAGAAGGAGATCTTCGAGAGAAGCGAGACGGTGTACTGCTGATCCACCAGACTGCCCTTGTAGTAGACATCGGGTCTCCGGGGAACGGTGCCCAGTCCAAAGAAGGCCACAATGGTCGAGATAACTTGCAGAAGCCAGCATAGCCCCAGGGCCATGTGTGGGGAGTCACGCGCTGAGTCAAGGATGTAGTCGAGCTTGCTCCGGTAAACGAGAGATGCCAAAGCAACGACGGCGCAGGTAAGCGCATAGTTGGCCAGGTGGTATTTTGCCGTATAGTCGCCTCTGCGAGGGAGAAAAGCGCATTGGAAAAAGATGATACCCTGTATAACGCCAGTCAGTCAACCAGGGCTAGCAAAACAAGAACGAGGCGAGACCCACCCAAGCAATTACGTCCGACCACAGAATGAAGAACCGAGCTGCGTCTGATGAGGCTCCAGACGAAGGCGCCGCATCTTGCGACAGGATAGCGGCCGCAATGGCAGCTGCTAGCCCAAGGGATGAGCTCAGCCACGCGGCGACTCGAGATGGCAGGTCGGAATATTTCTGCGTCGACTCCTCGGTCGCCTCACCATCACCATCTTCGTAGAAACCCGAGAGACTTTCATATCCACTCCTCAGCTTGAATAGCTTCGTCTTGGTGGCGAGGTGCGCGACAGCCGGCAACGCTAGGATCGCCACCAGCAGTGCCTCGACGCCTGCCGCGGCAGCCGTCTTCAGATCATGATCCTTCATCTGCACTTGGGTGCGGAGTACATATAAGCTCGAGCTCCGTTGTTCTCAATGCGCAGGATATTGACAGGTCGGATTGGACTGGTCGATGACAGGAAAAGGCGAAGGAGCGTCTGAGGGGCACCGAAGGATGAGCGGTACAGCGGCCTTGAAGATGCTGAGGTGAAGAACTCAGCTGCTGCCAATCTAATCGTACACAAAAGATGGGACAGAAAAGATTTTGTTTGCTAAGACAAGATTGGTGTTCCCGCAAGACGGGGCGGGTGTAACCATCGAAGACCTGGCCTCATCTATACAGCTGTGTCCAAGTGACGTTGAAACCCGGCTGCCCACTATGTGGTCCGTGCGCCCGACTAAGCTCCGTGCCGGGTTCCGTACCGTTCCGTTTGCTACGGTGGGGCCACCTGGGTCGGAGAGGGGCCCCGAATACAGCGCTGTGGATGCAACATGCCCCAAAATTCAAGATGCTGGAAAAGCTTATTTTGACGTTCAAAAACCTCGAACTTTTGTATCAGCGAAGATTGCTGCACTCGAACAGTACGGTTATAAATCACGACCAAGACAGTTTTTATATTTCTTCTAGTGAACAAAAGCTGCTGACTCTCACTAGGCCTGCGCGAGTAGCTCACGGCCTTACAGGACCGACTGGCTGGAAACCGACAATGAAGGATCTACCACGAAAATATGCTTAAGAACACTACAAATGCGGCAAGCACCCTCTCACTCATTACAGTACCGGCAATTCTTCCACAAGTCTAATTATGATTCAGGGCAATGCATTCGTCTTCGTCCTCAGCACCCTCTGCCTTTCTGGAATAGTCTGCAACAACACCAATCAACCGTTGACAATGGTTCCGCCGTTGCAGTGAATCGTCTGGCCAGAGATACAGCTGCTGTCCGCGCTCGCCAGGAATACCACGCACGTTGCGATCTCGCTGGGCTGTGCAGGACGACCCATGGGGCTGGTGAACTGCTCTTGCGCCTTGTCGTTCATGGTCGCTGGGATCAGGGGCGTCCATACGGGCCCTGGGGCGACGGCATTCACCCGGATGCCGCTGCCAATCTGCTGGTTGGACAGTCCGCGCGTGAAGGAGATGATGGCTCCCTTGGTCGAGGTGTAGTCGAGTAGGTCGGGGCGGCCGATGTAGGCGTTGATAGAGGCGTTGTTGATGATAGTGCTGCCGTAGGACATGTGCGGGAGGAGGTATTTGGCGAGGTAGAACATGGGGTGGATGTTGACGTTGAAGGTGTGCACCCATTGCTCTCTGCGAAGGCGTCAGTCACAGAAACCTGTTGACGGTGTGAGGGAGGGAGGGAAAGAACGCACTCTTTCAGATCCTTGATATCCTCCACCATCATCTGATATGCGGCATTGTTGAACAGGATGCTGATCTTGCCATCAAAGACCTTTACTGCCTCCTCGGCCGCTTTCTTGCAGTTCTCCTGCTTTGAGAGATCGGTGGCGAAGAGATGGCACTTCTGTCCTCGATTCTCGACTTGCTTCTTCGTCTCCTGCGCGTCCTTTTCCTCCTCGGGCAGGTAGATGATCAGAGAGTCAGCGCCCTCCTCGGCGAACAGCATAGCGGTGGCGCGGCCGATGCCCGAGTCGCCTCCGGTGATGACGGCGTTCTTTCCCTTCAGCTTGCCGGCGGCCAGGTAGGGGACCTGCTCGCCCTCCTTAGGTCCGGGCAGGAAGGTTCTCTTGGGGTCAGGCGAAGGCATGTCATGCTCCTTTCCTGGGAGTTCCTGGTGGGTGACAGGAATGCTGTGACCTGTTTCCATTGTTGGCGTCATATTCTGTAAGATGATGTGTCCGCTGAAGGACAGTGGTTTGGTGCCACGGTGTGTCGAACTCACCCGACTTGAATTGGTCCTGGTCTGTCATTGTGAGTGACTGTGTGCTTTGCCGTCTGAAGGCGAAGTTGATTTTGGGTGACGGCAATGAAATGGCTGAATGAGGAAATTAAACCTTTGCTTCGATTACTTTGCGGAACTGGGTAGTGTCTACGACTCTACGGAGGAGAGACAAGTGAGCGCTTCTCCTCTACTCGTGCGCGTGCATTTTAATACATTTCGTGTAATGACGCATGGTACAGTAGACCACAGCGGCGACAAGACACGACGTCATTGTGACCTCGCGAAGCATAGTGGTGCACTTGGGCCCAATTTTCTGCGTCTGACCATGACGTTTACTCAATTTCTCGGCGAAGACCTTCAAAAGCAGTGAAGTTTTTATTCATTGATGAAATTCAGAACACCATATGTTTGTTGGTGGTCTGGACTTGTTTGCAAATTTTGGTTCAAGTTTGCAGGCGGATCATGACTCGTGCCTCACTCAAGCTTCGTGCTGTGCTAATAGACCCCGGTGGAGATCATCGCCCGGAGGCCGAAAGAACCGAAACATCTTTCAGACCCGCAGATCACCGTCAGATCGTCCAAACCTTCTATCAGACCATGGGGCATCTTCCGATTCAGTTGCATTTGGCCCCCAAGCAATTGCGGATCTTGGTTTCGGTTTTCACCTACCAGGTAAGTTGCGGTATCGAAGAATCGACTAGGTCAACGAACACCTGTGCGACGGACTTCAGCTTGGCTTGGATGTCTGCCTCGAAATAGCAGATTAGTTTGAAACGGGAACAATACTCCCTACCGGCTAAAGGATTCTCGGGTGTCAAGGGCAGAAAGAGACTGACTGTACGGTATCGGTGGGCAAGAACAACTCCTCTTTCCGGCTGTCTTATTCGGACCGAGCCGCTGCGCCTAGGCCGGGCCTGGGAGACAAACTGCAGAAGCTCTTTGAGAAACACAAAAGTTCCCTGCTCATGCCTCTTGTCAGCAAAGATTAATTGTTGTTGATACTTGAAACGATTAAGAGAGCTGTCAAAACAAAGTCAATTCGAACGGCTACTTGTACCCTGGCTCCCCCGGGTGATTCCCCACAAAAGCTTCTGGCCTCATCACATACTTCGCCTTCTGCACGACTTGGTTGGTCGCGAAGCTGGTCCCGCGGACTCGGATGATTGAGCCCAAGACTCGCTATGCGTCTTTGGCCATGTATCATGCTGCTGACACTGTGATGGCTTGTCCATATACCCGGTCTTCTTACTAAGTGGGGGCGTGCCGGTGATGGCTACCTAGGTACTTACTTAGTACGTACAAGGCGCATATATGGAACGTCGCCCATTTAGATCTGTTTGATGATAAGATCATCTTCCCCAGAAATGTGCGTCACATTTTATCGTATCAGAAGATAAGCAACTCACGCCGAGACACCGGACACATCGTGAACCGTTCGGACGGGAAACTTACCCGCTTGTCATTCTTAGGAACGCAACCCTATTTGGCCCCCTACTTGCAGTCTTTACGCACGTCCACCAGACTTCCATTCATGATAGGTTTTGTCCATGCACCCTTGCTGTTAATCATCTTCTTCCCAAATACAGATTGTTCAAATGTCAGGACCGTTGTTCCGACGACAAAGGCCCGCCGCCTGCGCCCTCACTGCCTAAGACGTGTGCGCCAACTTTATACCATTGTGGCACTAGGACACCGTAAAATCGTGGATTTTGCACAACAAACTATGTGGGTACAGTCAAACAAATGCCGTCGCATGCTAGCCGCTTCATATTGCCACTTTGGGTTACCAAGATGGCTCAGTGCAACTCCTTACCTACCTAGGTAAGTACTCCGCCATAAGGTTTAGGTGATAGCCTCACTTTCATATTCGTCGTCTGGACTCTGGCGCTGCACTACATAACTTTAGAGCATTATGAGACAATATTTGAACCCTATCGGGCACCATGAACTGGCTTGAAGTTCGTTTCTGCGGAAGCGAGACTGAACCTCGACTCTCATAGGACAAAAGCTCATCGACGGGAGCGTCGGATCTGCCGCTACTGTACGTGTGGCATAAGTCAATGGTGCTTCATCGCTACAGGGACAATTAAACCTTCATGCTGTGCCAGGGGGAAATGTGCGCGTCTGCGGTATGCGTTTCGGCTCCCTGTGTACTCTAGCTGACTTCGTGGGAAACACTGTAGCTTGCCTGCAGATCTCCTTGCATCAGATCACAAATTCTTGTAGGTAAGACGGCCCTAATATGCCCACTCTATCATATCGGGTCTATCACCTCTGTTATTCTCTTCAGTATATTTGTCGAGGGTCATTCTGCATTTGTAAAGATCGATTCCGGACTTTGTTCACGGATTTTCTTTCACAAATCGCCTTTTTCCAATTTTACTTGGAAGTTGGTGGCTCAGAACCGGTACGAAGACTCGACACGACATAAAGGTTACATCAACATGCAAACATGGACACCACAGCACCGGTACCGAGCTTCACGTCTGGTCGTGGCCTTGACTTGTTCATAGTTTCCGCAGCTTTTCTAGGGATATCTTGGATAATGGTACGCAGTGAAATATTTCTCCAGTCGACAAGTCTAACATTGATATCTCACAATCAGGTTTTACTGCGCGCATATGTGCGCTATTTCATGATGCACAACATTGCGGCAGACGACATATGGATGTTTATGGCAATGGTCAGTCCATTCTGCCTCGATACACTCTCGGGCTGTCCTGGAACTGATGAGGCTACAGATTGTGTACTCAGGATACGCTGCGAACAACATGTATGGGATCGTGGAAGGTGGTGCAGGTCAACGTATGGCCGAACTCAGCGTCCAACAGATCTACATCGGCCTCAAAACCTGGTTGATATCTGAGGTCATATACGGCCCGGTTTCTGCTATGGTCCGGACGTCGCTCGCCTTGTTTCTCCTCCGAGTATCCGTGCAACGATGGCATGACCGGATCATCATTGCCAACCTCGCTGTCGTCTGGTCCATCAACATCGCGTTCACGGCTGTGTGTACGTTCCAGTGCGACCCACCGTCGTACTTCTATGACCAAGTGCTTGGACTTGAAGGGCGCTGCTTGGACATCAACTTGGTGCCTAACATGACGGTCGCTCACAGCATAGTCGGCGCGGTATGCGACTTCGTCTTTGCTGGTGTGCCGATATTGATGCTTTGGAACGTCCGCCTCAACAAAAGGACGAAGTTCTCGGTTGCATTGATGCTGGGCATGGGTTTCATTTCTGGCATCGCGCTGCTCGTCAGGATACCGTACATCAGGATCCTGGCCCTCACAGACGATTTCCTCCACGAGACGGTGTGAGTGACCCCGTGCTGAGAAAGTCACGCTTCTGGTACTGACCACCGCGACAGAGATGTGGCCATCTGGTCTGTCGCAGAACCAAGCCTTGGCATCATCGCTGGCTGTATGGCAACTCTGCGACCCCTCCTCAAGGGTTTCGGCTTCGGTCAGGACTCGCAAGTCACCACGAAGTTCACCAGCGAAGCCTATACAGCCTCACGGAGGACGGCAGCTACCGGTGACAAACCGCGTACCCGGCAGCTCCTGGAGCTTGATAACTACAGCCCTTCCTCCCTCACAGATCAGCGACTCAAGACTGAATCAGGGTCCGCACAACGTCCGGCGAGTGAATCGACTTTTGATTCGGACGACAAAGAGATGGACCTAGCCAACGACCCAGCAGCGGCACCGCAGCCTTCGATTCGCACCGACATCGTGGGTTCCAGAGATCCGTGGAAACGCAGCTCAAAGGATTCTGGCTCGGAGTCACAGGGAATCATTGTGCATACGTATATACACACAGAAAGCACATACGCAAGGGCTTCGGAGGGGGCTAGTCCTGACTGGGCTTGACCGTCATGAGTATTCTTCAGCGCGTCTTGCTCTTCAGGGGGGATCATGACAGCGAAGCATTCGATGACAAGCACTCACCCAAGTCTGTGAGGGCTACCTAGGTATGGCTGCGGGATGGGCTGTTCGGGCCACAGTACCGCTTCTGCAGCAACTCCATCTCCCTTCACGCAACAGGCAGGACTTGCGAGTCCCAAATAGCTGCTTGACCTGACTTAGAACACTCATTCAAGGACCCTGTCAATTCAATGTCTAATTCTTGCCGAATCTTAAGCCGTGGCGGCACATATCTAAGTAGAGCTTGGGTTAGTGAGAGTAGTAAGCCCACTCGGCCCATGAATAAACAGCACTGGCCCACTGAATTACAGATCCTGAAGTCTTCGCAGAGGCGAAAGGTCAATTATTGCAAATTACGTCTACAGATGTAAACTATCCATTCGAATGTCACAGTTCGAGACTCAGGAATGAAGGACCTGAGTCGGCTTCAAAAGCTTCGCCCTCATAGATTTGCTAAGGTTACGGGCATAAACTTTTTATTAGGGTACTAAGAATCGTCGAGTATGGCACTGGACCGCTAGTAGGGGCTGGGACGCATGGCTAGACCGATTACCACCTGCGCAATATTTGAAAGCAACCTGTGTTGGCTAATGGACATCGGGAGGTGTTTCAATGGACATCCCTTGTGATTCCTTATCTTGAAGGTGGTAGGTACATATAACCGATGACTTCTTATTCACCCTCAATGTGGCAATCTGAGCATCATGACTGCAAATATCATACGCATTCACAAGGAAATCTGACTGATATAATTGGGAGCACTGACTACTTCCCTATGTATAAGTACTAAGTAGCCACAGGGCTAGATCAGATTAGAAGACCTCTGCCGTATACCTGTCGCGCAAAATCTCCACGCACCAACCCTCGACCTCGGCATCGGTCTTGGGTCCACATCTCCTTTCCACTTGGTCTCTGTAAAGTTTCTGGATAGTGTCTCTGAGTCCGTGGCTGAGGTTACGGCTGCCACAAACATAAATCCTGGCGCCTTTGTCCCAGTTGTGTGCCAGAGCATCGCGCTCTGCCCGCACTAGGTCCTGCACGTAGCGTGGGCCCCTAGCCAAGTCATTGAGATTTGACGAATCCCGCGAGTATGACATAGCGTACCTCCACGACACCAGCATCCTGCCAGCCCTGCAGTTCGTCGGCATACAGAGCAGTCCCTGGCCCGCGGCAGCCAACGAACAGCAGAGCTGGAGCAAGCGCAGTGCCTGGAACGCGGCGCATCCTCTCTGCTCTGTTTTGGAAGACCCCACGAAAGGGCGCTAGGCCGGCTTCTGCGCAGACCATGATCATTGGGGTCAAGCTGGGGTTAACTGGTAGGCAGAACCGTGACTGGCCTGGCCGTTGGAACAGCTGAGTGTATCCCCTGCTTTCAGATTGGCCAAGAAGTGTGAGGCCAACACAGGGGTGAGAACATCATCGGGTAAGACCTTTGGGGCCGTATGTGTAATGAAGGACCAAGTGCTGGTGAGCGTTGTGGGTGAGGCCAGGGGAGACGATGAGATTGAGTATCGGCGAGGACGAATCAGTGTAAGCATGGTTGGAAGCTGCTGCAGTGGAACGGCAATGCTGGGATATGTCTTGAGTAGTTGGAGTATAGATGGACGTCGATCTGTTGATGCGATACCCTTCATCAACGCTGCAAACGAGTCTCGCTCATCTGCCCAGGTGGACGTCCACAATAGCAGAGCAGACCGTCCATTTGCTGTATACGGAGTGAGCAAATATAAACCATCATCAAAGGGCTTCGTCGGACCTCAGAAAATGGCAATCTACAGTAATTCCCCTATATATAGCATACGACTCAAACAGAAAAATATAGATTTAGAATAACCTTGATTCCTATTTCTTACTCGCGCTATCGACCGTTAAGCTCCGGCTGTTAAATGGATCAACGATAATTTAAGATTATAAGAGCTAGTAAAGTAAAGTAGTATTAAGGTTGAAAGCTTTACTACTTTATATTCTTCACTTATGTACCCGGAACTTTACTTTATACCCGTACTTCCTCATGGCAGTCAAAGAAGAGAGCCCATTTATTGCTGGCATCATCATCATGGCCGTCAACATCATTACCTTCCCCGCCAGCATCGTCGCCGGTGTCATCATGATCCGCCAAGGCGGCTTTATCTAGGTCATTCGAATCGGCTTCTTCATCATGACACTGGGAATTGGACTGCTTGCGTACATGGACCGCAGCATATCCATGTCAGGACAGGCTTTCGTCTACTTGGTGTCAGGGTATGCTCTCGGCTTCTTGCTGCCGTCTCTCGAGACAGCTGCTCAGGCGATAGCTCAGCCTGGACACCTCACCCACGCGACCTCCACATACATCTTCATGCGACCTTTCGGACTGTGCATCGGAGTTGCTGTCGGTGGTACTGTTTTCAGCAATGTGTTTCTGCGTGCGTTGCAGCTTCGTGGTGTTAAGAATGCTGGGACCATCGCAGCGAACTCAGAGGCCCATGCAGACTGCTTGAAATCCGTTCCGGAATCCTCTGACAAGGCCGAGATTTTGGCAGCATACGTGGAGGGCTTCCATAGAGCCTCCTACTTGGTAGTCGCCCTGTCCGCTCTCTCCTAAATCCTTTGCACTTACGCTATTCATTCGACATCACAATATAGACTAGCAGCTTGAGTTGGGACATCAGGTTCAGAGAGACGAAAAGCCTTTGTTCAACAAGGAGCCCGGACAAGTTTGAGACATGGTCTCACCCGCATTGGGCCTGGTAAGAAACTAGAGGCTGGCCATGCGGCCTGGGCCCACATGACGCTTCATACGCCGGCCACACTTTCGCAAATCCAGGGTATGGGAAGATTCACTGTACTGGGGCTTACAGATGCCTTGATGTTGATATTAAGGAGAGGGAGGGGAAAGGGAGTGGGGGGCCTTGACACAATAGGCATTGATAGTAATAGTGGTCGCTATTCGGCTCCGGTTTACTCGGCTCCGAACCGCCGGCTCCGTGACACCTGCCCCGCTCAAGTCGACGGACTCGGGCAAAAAGTGTGGAATTCATACAAGCCCGGCTGAAGCCAAAGATCGGACATAATAAGAAAGCCTTTACTTACCTCGGCAACCTCCAAGTCCACTTGCACCCAACCTTGGAAACCAGCAGCTTGTGGCTTGACTGGAAGAGGGCGACTTTTGGGTTGAGCTTGCGACCCGGGCTTGCGTACGGAGTAACTTGCTGTGGACCGAATCCACAAAAGCGTGTCTGAAATAATATTTTGTTTGTACTACAGCTCTACTTTCAATGTTGCGACAATTCATGTCAACAATTGTGGCTTTTCCAATGTTCAACGCAAATATGGATGGCCCAGGTCACACAGACCTGTCGTGCCTGCCTTGCCAAGGCTCATTGCATGCCTACCTACCTAGGTACTTACTTTATGTAGTATTTTTAGCTGGAGGGAGGGGCGCGTCTTGAGCTGATACGCCGACGCCAGCTAGGAACCTTGGAAAGGACCAGGTCAGGTCGAGTCCCGTGAGTGCGAATCCGTGTCTTTTTCTGCTCCTTTGCACTTCGATTCTTCTCCGACTACTGCCAGTAGTTCAACTCGGCTCGATAAATGCTACCATTTTTGCATTCTTCAAGATGCGATAATTGGGGGAATGCGCTGCTGCTGAGTTCACTGTTTCGTGCTTGACTCTGCTGAAACACCCGCCGTGGACAGTGCCCACTGCCATCTGATCAGTGAAGGACCAAGGCCGAGACGGGTGGCGATCTGTTCTCCCACTCCCAACCCTTTGGCCAAGCTCGGCTTGACGGTGTCGCGCGCAACATGTTCAGCAGACGAACCATCCGCCTTCTGTTCATAGCCTTGCTGGTCGCCATCGCAGTCCTCTACGTAGGATGGTCACGACCGCTGGACTGGTCTGAGACCTCGGCACAAGACAAGCCAAACACCATTCCACAGAGCCAGACAGACCACCACGCAAGCCATGGCCACGAACCGCCGGTGCCAGACCCAGTCCCGCCGCCGTCAAACGGGAATAGCGATTATGACTTCGAGCGGCCCACAAGCCTAGACGACGTCGGGCCTCCCGCGGAGCCAGACGCAGACAGCACAGCAGCCGTGCAGGAGGCCGCCATCCCGGCGCCGGAGCCCCCGGACTGTCCTTCGTTTGAGAAGTATATGCGTAATCGTCCCGGACCCCCATCGGAAGGCTCGCGCAAGTTCCCACTCGTGCGTCCGCCGCCTGAATGCCGCTCGTTCGCCGTTCCTGCGGTGGATGCATACATCGAGAAGATGGAGACGCGCATCGCAGACCCGGACCTCTACAGGCTGTTCCAAAACAGCTTTCCCAACACGCTGGATACGATGGTGAAGTGGCACGGGCTCGCACAAGATGCGAACGGCAACGAGACGACCGAGGAGCTGTCGTACATCATCACCGGCGACATTGATGCCATGTGGCTGCGCGACAGCGCCTCCCAGCTGTACTCGTACTTATCCTTCCTGTCGGCGGAAAACACCGAGGGCAACGACGACATCACCAGTCTCAACTCACTCTGGCGCGGGCTCATTAACTCGCACTCGCGGTACATCCTCATTTCGCCCTACTGCCACTCCTTCCAGCCGCACCCGGAGTCCGGCATCCCGCCCACCCAGAACGGCGCCTACCACCAGAACAACCCGCGGCCCGCCTACGACCCCGTCAAAGTCTTCGACTGCAAGTGGGAGCTCGACAGCCTCGCGTCGTTCCTGCAGGTCAGCGTCGGCTACTGGACGCGGACGCGCGACCTGGCCTTCTTCGCGCGCTACGGCTGGATCGACGCCGTGCGCGCCGCTGTCGACGCCGCGGCCGCCATGCGCCTTGGGACCTACGACGCTGATGGCCGCGTGCAGGCCAGCGCGTGGACGTTCACGGGCTGGACGAACCGCGGCAGCGAGACGCTGACCAACGACGGGCTGGGCAACCCCGTGCGCGAGAACGGCATGGTGCGCACGGCGTTCCGCCCCAGCGACGACGCGACCATCTTCCAGCTGCTGGTCCCCGCCAACATGATGTGGGCCAAGTACCTCGAGGAAGCGTCCGTCATGATGGAGGAGCTGGCCAAGGGCGGCGTCACCGTGCCCTCCATCGACCCGGACAAGCAGGCCGTGGCGCGCGAGCTGGTGCAGACGATGCGGGACTTTGCGTTTGGGATCCGCGCGGGCATCGACGCGGACGCGATCGTGACGCACCGCGAGTTTGGCGAGATCTTCGTGTACGAGTGCGATGGGTATGGCGGTGTGAATTTGATGGACGACGCCAACGTGCCGAGCCTGCTGAGCATGCCGCTGTTCCAGTACGCCGAGTCGCGGTTTGCGCTGCCGGACGGGGCCAAGGCACGGGACTACAGCCAGATTTACCAGAACACGCGGCGCTTCATCATGTCGGTCGCGAATCCGTACTGGGCACAGGGTCCGGCTCTTTCGGCTGTGGGCGGGCCGCATCTGGGGCCGGGCAAGGCGTGGCCGATGGCGGCGCTGGTGGCGGCCATGACGGCGTTCGACGCCGAGAGCGGGCTGGTGGGCAGTGGAAGTAGTGGTGGTGAGGCGTTGGTGACGTTTGTGGGGCAGCAGTTGCGCATGGTGCTGGACTCGACTAGTGGATGGGGAGTTGTGCACGAAAGCGTCAACAGTTGGTCGGGATTGTCGTTCACGCGCGCGTGGTTTGGGTGGGCGAATGGGTTGTTGGGGGAGTTGGTGGTGCGGATTGAGGCGTGGGAGGACAGGAATTTGAAGGCGGCAGGGGAGCAAGGGCTGTTGGGTCGGAGTTGGCAGTGATTGGATGTGAGACATTTCTGTGGATATTCTTGAATGCGTTCATATCGCACCGGCCCACATTTACTTGGCAATAGGCGAATTCTAGTCGACTCGAATTCCAAAAAAAGAACTTCACCAATATACATTCCACACATATAAGACCTGTATGCAAAGAATCGCCTTATCTTCCTGATTAGCATACTTCAAGGGCGATATTCGTGCTTGAACGTGGCGTTGTGCAATGGCTTCGAACTATCAATCTTTCGAAACCTTCTTTCGAAGCCTTCTTGACGCCGCTTTTGATATCCCAAATGGCACGACTAAGCCAAAAGTTGAACTCTAAGTTGACCTCGAAAGATAGATCTTTCGAAGCCATTGCACAACGCCACGTTCAAGCACGAATATCGCCCTTGAAGTATGCTAATCAGGAAGATAAGGCGATTCTTTGCATACAGGTCTTATATGTGTGGAATGTATATTGGTGAAGTTCTTTTTTTGGAATTCGAGTCGACTAGAATTCGCCTATTGCCAAGTAAATGTGGGCCGGTGCGATATGAACGCATTCAAGAATATCGTTCTGGGCTGCGCCGCACAAAAAATGGTGCGGCGTGTGAATAGCGGCCTGGTTCCTGTTGAGGTCGGAGTGGTGGTTTGCATGAGGCATCAGGATATGGGACATTGCATAGTACGGCGTTTTTTGACATTGGGGATGGGTTTGGGTCGCATAAGCTGAGTTCTTTCAATGGTGCACAAAGGTGGAACGGGCAAAGAGACAAAGGTCACGGTCACGACAAGAAGAACAGGTATCTTCGAGCTCCCAAATAGGAGTCAGTGCAGTTTGATTCGGGTGCAGTATGTACAGTACGATCCCAGTTCTAGCCCGTGGTCCCAAACCGAAAAGAAGACCCAAAGTCACCTCCCAGCATTTCCTCCCGGGGTATTTGCTTGAACAGAGTTGGAAAAATGCAAAGCCTGAACGCCAGATCCGTGTGGTATCTCGTATGTTGTCCCAAATGCGACCCATTCCCTCGAAAAACCGTCATCATGTCATGTTGAAAAGTACCGTGTCATTCCTTCGCCCCGTCCTGCTGCTGTCACATAGAATAGCCGGCTTAAGAGGGACGGTACTTCTCAACGCGCTTCTGGTATGAAGACGTAGGAGTCGGCGAAGCGCCCGTCGCCGTAGCGGAGCCACCTTTCTTGTAGACGTTGATGTAGTTGAACAACCAGTAGGCATCCGTGAAAGCCTCTGGGTTGTTGGCAACATACTCCTCGCACGTGTTGGCCAGAGCGCTGCACGTGCTGTCGGCGCTCCAGACAGAGTCCAGACCAGCCCAGTTGCCGCAGAAGGTGGTGTCCTACAGAAGATGTCTCAGTTAGTCATCATGTGCTTTCCCTTGCTTTTCATTCCGTGTCTCACAAAAGGAGGGGCCGGGAAGGAGGGGTAAGAGGGGGAAACTTACAATGACAATGTTGTGGTTCTCAAAGTACTCGTCGATGTTACACCCAGAGCCACCCGCAAACTGCGCGGTAGGCGTGCCAAAGTTGGCCGTGTCCACGTCGCCAGTCAACCCAGCCGCAGAGATCTGGTTGGCGACGGTGCCGTTGCGCGGGAAGAACCACACGCTGATCGCATCCGACGTCCACTCCATCGCATACACACCACCGCCGCCAGAGTTCAGGCCCACACCAAAGTTCTTGGTGTCGACCGTCTTCTGCGGGCACCCCGTCGTCCCCTCCTGCTCACCAGCACCACAGTCCGCCGACGCGCCCGCCATCTTGGTGCTCGCCAGCTGGGTCCCCTTGGCCATCTTGCACCCGGCGTCCGTGTGCAGCGTGATCTCGTTGGACGTCTGCGAGTTGACGCCCTCGAGGATGTCGATCTCGCCCGAGCCGGGCCAGTCGGGCCCGAAGGACCACAGCGCGGGCCACGTGCCGCAGCCGACGGGCATGTGCGCGACGTCGGCGACCATGAGCATGTGCGTGTAGGCCTTGTTGGAGGAGACGCGGGTGCTGGCGCGGCCGCCGGCCGGGTTGGCGGTCTGGTAGTCGGCGCCCAGGTAGATGCCGCCCTCGGTGAAGCCCGCGAGGCCGGCGGCGGAGGCGGCGGTCGCGTCCTGGTAGTCGACGAAGCCCGCGGTGGGGTCGGGCCCGCTGAAGAAGGTGAACTCGTCGAAGAAGTTGGCGCTGGTGTACGAGTCTTCCAGGGCATAGGAGGTGGCTGCCGCGAGCCGGCTGGCGGCGAGGACGGTGAGGAGGGTGTTGGTGGAAGGCATCTTGTCAAAAGATACGGGTTGAAAGGGTGTAAAAGGAATGTCTTGAGACTCGATTGACTCAGATTGTGGGAATTACCGAAGACTGGCTTTGATATTTCGAAACGTGATGAACAAGAGGTTCGTGAAAGGATTGCTTTGTGAGAACCTGAAGTAAAAGAGCAGCTTCGAACCACCAGAAAGAATGATTCGAAGTTTGCAGGCAAACAAATAAGGACTGGTTTCAGAACGTTTTGTAGAAGTGCCTGGCAGGTAGGAGGTCCTTCTATGTATAAATGGAGGGTGCCGGAGGAAGCTGTGGCAATTTGGTGTTGTGGGCGAGGACAAAAGGTATTGTTGTACCTGACAATGAACCGACTATTTTTGTCCCACACAACAGATGGTGTCAACGTGAGTGTCAAAGGAAGGCTGGAGAAGGAGAAAGAACCAGTCACAGCTGCGTAAGGAAGGACAGCTGGAGTTGGTGGTTGTCTCAACTTTACTCAAGGGAGGATGAATGAGTAGTTGGTGGTGCCAAGGTCCAGCCCAGTCAAAGAGAAGGAGGAGGAGTGTGAGAGAGTGTGAGAGTGATACAGATGTCAGCCCGTGATAGTATCTTCAAGACAGAAAGGGAACTGGTGTCTGCCACATGCGGGAATGCTGTGTTAAGTATTCTGCATGTCTAGACCAGCTGCACTGCGTGACTGGACAGGGAAGGAGGTGTGGCAGGTGTGGGAGAGAACAGGGTGCAGATGTCACCATGTACCTGCACGACAGGGCTAGTGGAGGAGGGACTGGTGGTGACAAGGGAGGATGATCTGCCGGAGAGCCTCACCGGGGTCCACAGTGGAGCAAAAAAAGAACAAGGGGGGATATATCTCAAGAAGGCTGTCTCTGGGCTGTCTTCGACATCTGACCTCCTACTCGCACAAATAGGCGACACTGCAATATAAAGCAGGCACAATATCTGGATCCATTGGACCTTGCCCCTGGGGCCTGGCAGTTTGCGGGCAAAACTCCAGACGTGGAAAACAGAAACAAACCAGCATCCCATCTCATGACCAGTTCTGCCACTCGCGCGAACGGAACGTGCAACTTTGAGCCCCGGAGGAAGAACATGGCCGCAGGCGCGTGAACAAGCGCCCAGAACCTTGGAATCAGCTAAATGAGGACTGAAATTTTCGCAGATGAGTTGTACCTAGAAACAAATGTTCCTCGAAACAACAAACAGACGTCGAGCTATGGGATGACCGAGCCATTGAGATACCGCGAGCCATGGTGCGGTTCCAGGTTGAGAAGGCTGTAGTCGTGAGAGGTCGGCCAAGCTTTTTGGACTTGCGCTCGGATGATCGACCAACAACAAAGAATAAACGCGGGCCCTGCATTTTGGCATCGAGAGTCTATCTCCGGGGCCGCGTGCTTTCATGGTCCGAGTGGCCAGACCTGCATAACCTAGTGCTTGCTTTTGTGAGTTTCGTCAGTCGTTATCAAGGTTGCCACTGGGCGAGAAGGGAGCCTTGATTCCGGCCCCGCGATAGAACTGGCCACCGAGCGGAATGAAGCCACACCATGAGCCACGCCATGGGAGCATGGCAGGCTCTGGGAGAAGACATGAGAAGGATGAAAGGGTTTATGCAAACCGGCATCACCAACCCAATAAATGAGCCCAGAACAACCAGAGAAAGAAAGTGCCCACAGAACTAACTTGGTTGACACTTTGACAGCGATAAACGGAGGTCGGTCCGGCGTCTGAAAAAAGTCGGCGGCTCGAGCCTCGCGGGACGTGATTGGTCCCGCAAGTTCTTGTTCCTGGATCTGGTTAGCCTTGCCCCTGCAGCGAAGATCACCACACCACCCCTGCATCGACCTCTCATTGAGGTCCCTCGTTGATGCTTCCTCGTGAATCCGCACATGTTCTTTATCTGTTCCAGACTTTTGTTCCACACACAATTCGGTCCTAGTCAAATGTGATTCCGGGGCAAAAGTTGCAGCTTTTTGTGCGAAACAATCTAACCCCCCCAAAGCGGCGTTTCGAAACATCCTATACCCATGGCTCAGTCTCGTCCCCAACTTCCTTGATCCCTCCTACCGCTCTGCCGCTTTGCCGCCACAGGGTGAACCTACGGAGTATGGGTCTTCCCTTTGCCTGGGATGCGCATTACAGTGGCCAGTATCTTGTCACGATCTAATCCATCTCTCCTTTGCCTCATCGCTCATCCCAGGCTTCACCACCGACCCAGCAGCCCGGAACCAGCAATTCCCCTGAACATCACCCTCGCGGACCGGAGAAGCTACCTGACTCGAGAGCCCGGGATATCGGTAGTATCCACATCTCTCAAATCGCCCGAGAGCAACTGACAGCCAAACAAGCGCCCCTCACCAGCGACGGCAGCGGGAGGAATGGGTGGCTGCCATTGCCTCCCGGCGTTGTCGCTCCACGCCAGCGTTGCATGCACGCGCGGTTTCCTAGACGCCCGACAGACAACCTGAAACTTGTTTGCCCCGTACAGCGGCATCCCCTCTCCCCCTGTCCTGCCGCCGCACCCAGCGCATTCGCAACTTGTGTGCATGGCTATCCGTAAGTGGTAAGAGATGTTTGGCGGGAGGAAGGTGATTTTGTTTCTTCCAGTGTTTCTGTGCTCCCTGGATGGCCCTTGCTTCTTTGTGATGGAACTGCACAGGCGCATGCACTATCAGCTTACCACAGAATGCTAGTGGCGATATGTTAAGAGATGAGCAACTGCTTTGCTTTCGCGCAGTGGTAACGGACATATGTAATATTTGGGCATGTTTGACTCTGCATCGCTTGGGGTGCACTGAGAATCCTTTCTTTTTTTTTGTGAAGCTTCGCGCTGGCATTATTTGAAATGAATGCTTCAAATTGAGCGTGGGTTGCAATGGACTTCCTTAACAAAGACGCACCAAACCTTGGGTGCGGGCTGTTAGTGTGAAGACGCACCATCCCATCCCAATTAAGTACCACTGGGACTCACCGGGGACGGTCATCCGCCTCACCTCGCGAAGAGACAGACCAGTGAATCGATAGACAGCTTTTCACCGGAATGTCTCGACCTCGCAACTGGTGTCGGTGTTCGTGTTCGTGTGTTGTGCGGTGAGTCAAACCTGGTTACCGTACAGCGTTGAGTTGAGATACAGCACGGTGCTTCAGATTGATCATCAGAGTATCTGGTTATAGCTTCGTCGGAGTGATGGTGAAGCCCCTCAACGGGGACATAGGCGACTTGATGTGCTGTCAAAACTGTCTTGGGCTGGTCTTTGAAAGAGTGGACAAAATACCCAGTTCTCGTACGCATCATGTGATGGTATGCATTAGTTGTCTCGTCTATTAATGCTGTGTATCTGTGCCATCTATCTATACCTCAAGATCAACAGTCAAGTGCCAACCCAGAGATCCATAACGCCAGGCTAGTCGCAATGTACCAACAATGCCTCCTTTTGATCCAAAATTACACTCAACCTGTGAGGACAACGCTTTCCCCAACAGTTTCGTCACGATGCACTCGACATCTCCTCGCTGCTACTCCCACTCCCAGTCTCAGTCTCACCCACCTCACCAGCCCCTCCCCCAAGCGTCTCCTCATTTACCTCCCCATGCCAGCCTCTCCTCCGATCATCGACCCAAGGCTGAACCCCCTCACACCCTTTTGGCACCCGGCACCTGCCCCTCTCCTCCTCCGGCACCGTCCGCCACAACACCTCGCGCAACTCGGTAAAGATCTGCGTCTCCGCGTCCATCGCCCAGATCACATCCAGGTGCTCGTAGGCGGGGATGACCTTCTTGTGGATCAGCCGCGCGTGCGGCTCCCGGCCCTTCTCGAAACGCCGCAGCAGCTTGTCGCCGTCGACGAGGTTGTCGTGGCCCGCGACCCACATGGCGAAGGGCGGTGATTGTGCGTTGTACCACGCCCGCGAGCCCTTGGCGTGGTGGTGGTGGTGCTTGTGCTTGTGGTGGCGGTGGTCTTGGGATTTCGGAGAGGACGGGAGGAGGCTGTGGGATTCGTCGGCGTCTTCGCGCTCTTCGGCGCGCCATTCTTCTTTGGTGGCGAGGATGCATTTCTGATGGTGCTGTTAGGATTCTCTGCGTCTATTTTTGGCGAATTTGAATCATCGTGATGACTTACATGTTTCGCAAAACATTCTCTTCCAAGCCACCATCGCATGGACTCGGCACTGACGTACACAGGCGCAAACTGGAACATCCTATCCCGCAATCCGCGATCCCACCTACTGTCTGTCCAGTCAAACAGAAAAGAGAAGACCTTGTAACCCATCCACCCATACAATCGCGGCGGCAAAAGCCCGTGCATGGTCATCATGATCGGTATAAAAGCATGAATGCCAAACATCAACCTGAACATAGCAGGACGAATCACCCTCATGAACTTGAAATACATCTTGCCAATCAACGGCCCCGCATACGCCGCCGGCGCCAGCGCACAAAACACACTGAGTTTCTCGCCTAAGTCGGGCCGCTGCTCCTTCGCCAGTGCGACAAACGTCTCCGTCGTGCCCTGCGAATGCGCAATGAGCCCGCACTTGGAAAAACCCGTCTCATAGAGAACCCGCGAGGTCAAGGCCGGCAGGTCAAACACGCCCATCTGGCGGATATTCCAGCACCACATTCGCGGGTCGTTGTACTCGAGCAGTACGTGCTTCGGCTTGAACCCGCATCGGTTGTTCCCCAGCCAGACATCGTACCCGGACTTGCACAGCCAGAACGCAAGCGACTGCTCGTCGTTGACGCAGTATGCGCCCGCAGACTGTAACAAGCCGTGGATCAGTAGCACGGGATATTTCCGCGGCGCCGACGGGTCCTTCAGCTTCCTGCCGCCGGACCGCGCCTCGCCCGTGAACAAGTCCGGCCCCCGCGCCGCGCGGTCCTTGTCCCCGAGCGCCTCGTACTCGCGCGGGTCGTAGACGTGCCACAGGTCGATGAGGAAGCCGTCCTCGGTCTGCACTTCGAACTCCTCGACGTCCAGCCCGACGCGCCGCGCGTAGTAGCCCACGTCGCACTTGATCGGGTCGGGCCCGCCCTCGGTCGGCACGAAGCCGTCGTCGTCGCCCAGCAGCGGCGTGAGGGCCCTCTCCTCGTTGTCGGCGGGCGCGTGGCCCTGCGAGTGGCGCCGCTTCCAGTTGCGCTCGAGCTCCTTGCGCTCCGCGGCGCGCTGGATCTCTTCTTTGTGGAACGGGCGGTCGCGGTCCGGGTTGCGCAGGGTGAGGCGCAGCCAGATGCGGTTGACGAGGGACGGGATGCTGGTGAAGAGCGAGCCGAGTACGATGACGCCGAGGAAAGACATGCTTAGGAAGAAGGAGGAGACTCGGAAGGTCGCGCAGTGGATGTCGCGGATGATGGAAGAGGGCCCGTAGAGTGGCAGAGGAGGGAAGAGTGGGTTGGTGTGCGACGGCGGCATGCTCTTTTGCAGTGTGCCCTCGCCGGACTTTTGGCTCGACTTTTCGCTGCGCACTGATGGCGGTCTGCCAGTGCTGTGATGCATGCCATTGTTGCCTGTCAGATCTTGATCCAACTCGCTCTTCAACACGTTCAGTTTGTGGGCTTCCTGCAAAGGTACGCCGGGGAGTCTGTTTCCTTCGCTGGTGACTATGACGGGGTCATGGGGCGTGACAAAGATGGCCTCGGCGGCGACGTCGGTGGTGCTTAGTTGAGGAGGCTCGAGGGACAGTTTTTCGGCTTGATGGGTGA
This sequence comes from Ophiognomonia clavigignenti-juglandacearum, assembly GCA_003671545.1. Taxonomy (NCBI): domain Eukaryota; kingdom Fungi; phylum Ascomycota; class Sordariomycetes; order Diaporthales; family Gnomoniaceae; genus Ophiognomonia; species Ophiognomonia clavigignenti-juglandacearum. The sequence continues at coordinate 148,185 of PYFS01001660.1, read as the reverse complement.
AGTCGATAGCACGTGCTGCTCTCGTTACTCCATCTGGTGGCGTGGTGCCTGATAAGGTGTCATTGTCGTCGTCGTGGTTGGGAGACATTTCCCAGGAGAAGGGCACGCGATGGAACGAAGGACTAGAAATGCAAAAAGATAGATAATAATAATTGGGCACAGAAAGGCCCGATAAAGTGAAGGGGGACTGTGAAAGAAACCACAGGATCTTGAACTAATTTGCCTTATACTTGAGAAGCCTCAGGAAAGACGTCATATGCGTCCCAAGATAGGACGGACGGCTGAAAAGCGGGCGTGCAACGGGTCGCGTGAGACAGACGGATTAGGTACAAAGTTAGATCGGAACACGCTGTTTTGAAGGAGACAAAAGCTTGGTGATAAGTAAACAATCAGGAAAAAAAGGTGTTTGGCGGTATCCTCTAGCCTGCCAGGGGGTATTTCTCAAGGAGAGATGAAAGACTGGCCTGAAGCATCATGTGGGCTTGTGCACCGCAACATCGTGGACAAAATGTTCCCCAGCGACAGGGACCCCCTGCGTCATCGTGCAGGGTAAAGTCTCATTCCGCTCTTCATTGGCCTGGTTGAAAGACATGTGAAGATCAAACTGCTAGTCGCTCATGAAATGATTACGCTGTCTGGTAGTCAATTCAGTCACAGTACGGTCTGCACAATGTCTTGCTGATAAGTGAAGGGCATATCAGTTTGATGACAATTCCTACACCACTGTTTCCGAGGCGGTGGGCTACAAAGACCAAAGCACAGAGTAGGTACTTAGGTACCTCAGTACCTACCATAGCACGGCGCGTAGCTCACGCGCCGAGGAAGTGCCTAGATAAGAGTAAATGATTCAAATTGCCTCAAACTTACAGAAAAAGGCAAGCTCTGCCTCATTCTAAAACATACAACTTGTGCATATCAAGCTGTTCCTGAGAGCAGCAAAATATACTTTGCATTGGGGCAGATTCAATGTCGACCCCTAACCCTGCGTGACCCTGCGCCTTGGTGTTTGGAGCCGAGGCTTAAGTTTGCACTCCAGTTCTCACTGCCGGCAACTTCACCTCCACACGCCGACACAACAATTGAGACGGTACGCTCACCATTGTTACCGCAAGACGCCGAGTTAATGGATCGCGTCGTCTTACACTCAAGACCCACTCAGCATTTGCCATGAGCGCATAGGATGGACTCCCTGCAATAAGCTTCTAGCCGCAGTCTAGAAGTAACTTTCAACCGAGTCAAGCTTCCTCCTCCACCTCGACGCCAAGCCTGGCTCCCATCACAGCTTCGCCTGCCACAGCTACTTGTCGACAGCTCCGAATAGAAGCTCCCTGCTGTTCTTCACGGCCATATAGCTTCCACAGCCATGGCTTCGCTGGCGTCTGTTGACCTGTCCCACCGGAAGCGCAAGAGGAGGCGCAGACAAGACAAGCCGGCCATAGCCGCCCGGCTCATTCTCGACGATCATGTGAGGGGAGACGTCGGCATCCTGTCGCAGGACCTGTTCGCTGAACTCTTCCCCCATTTGAGACATGGTCAGCAGCGTGCCACAGAAGACATGTACTCTATGCTATTGCAATCGCTAACAGGATATGCTGGCAGACGCGGAGGAAGACGAGAATGCGCCCCACGCCCCAGATGTTCTTCACGTCGCCCTCGCACCATGGTCACCTAACTCCTCGCCCGAAACGACCAACTGGACAATAGTCCCCGTGACACAGTCTGCCGCTCTTGCACATTCGACCGTACAGTTCTCACCCTCGTCTCTAGCTCTCCAGAGCTTCGCGACCACCCTACAACAGATTGCGCCGTCGAAGCTCTCCAGCCATAGCCGAAGTGGAATTGAAATACTGGTCCTCGATGTAGTTGCCCTGTCCCTCGATACCGTGTTCGTGAGCCTGGAAGGCGAGCTTGCCAAAAGGCTGGAAAATGGAGAGGGCACTTTCTTCCGGGACCACCCCGACGTGAACTCGGCCCTGCTCAAAGGGAAAGGCACCGCAGCCGAGAGTCCGGACGATCGGTTGAAGGCGGCGCTACGAGTCTCCCTGGGGACACTTCGAGTTGTTCATGCTGGCGATTTGTTCCCGCTGCCTTTGGCGCCGCACGCTGTCACCCACGTGCCGCCGAACCCGGGCAAGGTCACTCTTTGCGAACCGGTTGCGCAAGGAGTTCTCTCGCCCTCAACCAAGATCATTGTATCCCGGGGCCGTATTCACTCGAAGGTTGACCGTTCATCGTCGGCCATGTCCTCGACCTCGAAGCTTAATGGGCTTGCTGAAGATGACGAGGACACGGCGAATGACCAATTCTTCTCGGCGGCTGAAGACAGATACAGGACCGAGAATGAGGCCCGGGCCGACAACACGGACGCGATTACGGAGACCGAGGAGTCGGAAGTCTCGATGGACGAGCAGGACGAGCTATCCGATGACAGTATGGACGACTTGATCTCTCTACAGGCACCGGCATTGCCTGCGACGGCAGCTAGTGGCATGTCGACGATTGCTGGGACACCGATGACGTTGGGTCGTGGACGCAAGACCAACGGCATTAGCACACCTGGATCTGTCTTTTCGAGCTTTACCGCTACCACCGCCAGGCAGGACCGACCTCGTGGGCGGCTATTCAAAGCTCAAGGCCTCGTCAAGCCCATCCCGCCCGAGCTGCTACATCCGAAAGTCGTGCCGGAAGATGATGAGGAAGCACGCGTCTACGTGGACATAAGCAATCTTACCAGGATAGGCTGCTTTTCGGGCGACTGGGTCAGGTTAGAGGCAGCATCAGAACCACCGGCAAATGGTCTTGGACATTTCGGCCTTGGCAGCTTCGGGGATATTGCTGAAGAAGAACCGGACTGGCGGCCAGTGAGAGTCTTTGGGCTACCGGAAGGCTACTCCAACCGACCCGTGACGAAGATAGTGTCTTCGAAAACCGACGGCAGACGGCCTTCATTCTTTGAGTCGCAACTCCAGAAACCGTCGAGCCCTGCCGCTTACGCATCACCCATACTACTGGCAAACCTTGATACCCCTGCCTATCTACGAATCTCTCCTTTGAAAAGAGGCTCACCTGTCTTGGCAAAGAACCCGTTGTCCAAACTGACCGGATCCTCGCAGCCACCATACGCTCGCGAGGTTACTTTACGGCATGTGCGAACTCCCAAGTCGGTGGACAGGGACGTGCAGGCAGCCGTCATGGCTGGCATCAAGTTTTATTTTGAAAAGAAATTGAGGATAGTGAAAAGCGGTGACCTGATTGCATTTCCGATCGACACACAACTTGGACGAACCTTGCATGAGGCAGACGGCCTTGCAGTTGATGACATTCTCTCTTTGGCAGCCAAAAAGTTTGGTCATGGGAAAAATTTGGACTTTGATGAGGTTGTGTGGTTCAAGGTCACACATATCGTCCCCACGAGGAAAGAAGGCCAGGACGATGACCATGATGAGATGCTCTGGGGCTCTGTGGCCTGCATTGACATTGCCGTGACTCTGCTTCAGCAGACCGGATCTGTGACGAGCCGAATACCTGGCATCAAGGACAGTACGTGGAGGTATTACCTTGGCTTGAAGAAGCCACCAGATAGGTCGCCTCGCTCATCGCCAATGGCTCTCCTTGAACCGGAACGCATGCAGATCTCGCCACTACGAAGACGTCTTCGCGAACTACTTGCTGCCTCGACAAGCAAAAGGGCCACATACCTCAAGATGCCGCCTCTGGCTATTTTACTAGTGTCCACACAGAGGAACATTGGGAAAGCCACGGTCACAACGGATGCTTGCCTCGACATTGGTCTCCATACCTTCGTCTTGGATGCGTATGACATCGTCAATGACACTGGCTCTGGTGGGAGTGATGTGAAGACAGAAGGTTTTCTCAAGAGCCGCGCAGAACGAGCCATGAGTTGCGGGCCTGACTCTTGCGTACTGCTCATCAGGCATATTGAGGCTCTCACAGCTGACAGGATGGTCTCATCTATGAAGGACATACTTGCTGATGCAAGAGTACTGGTCGCGACCACCACCGAAGTGGATAAAATACCGGATGGAGTCAGGGGGCTGTTCACCCACGAGCTGGAGATGAGCGCACCGGATGAGGGCGAGCGAGAAGCTATCTTGAAAAATGTCATCCACGACCAAGGCATAGCCCTCGATCCTGATGTCGACATGGGCAGTGTCGCCCTCAAGACTGCGGCCCTGGTGGCGGGTGATCTAGTCGACGTTGTCGAACGCGCGCTTGTTGCGCAACGATCACGTCTCGAGAAGCTCACCGCACGGCCTACCCAAGCCTCGGATACGAAGCTCATAGTCCGCGATGTCCAAGTCGCCGGCGGGCCTGCTGCACGCGGTCTAACCCTAGCCGACTTCGACATAGCAGTTGACGCTGCACGCAAGAACTTCGCCGACGCCATCGGCGCGCCCAAGATCCCCAACGTCACATGGGACGACGTCGGTGGCCTTGATAACGTCAAGGACACCGTCTCCGAAACCATCCAACTGCCTCTCGAGCGGCCCGAGCTTTTCGCCAAGGGCATGAAGAAGCGCAGCGGCATCCTCTTCTACGGACCACCCGGAACCGGCAAGACGCTTCTGGCCAAGGCCATCGCCACCGAGTACAGCCTCAACTTCTTCTCAGTCAAGGGTCCGGAACTGCTTAACATGTACATAGGCGAGAGTGAAGCCAACGTGCGCAGGGTGTTTCAGCGTGCGAGGGATGCCAGACCGTGTGTTGTATTCTTTGATGAGTTAGACTCGGTGGCGCCTAAGCGAGGCAACCAGGGTGACAGCGGTGGTGTTATGGATCGGATCGTCAGTCAGCTTCTTGCAGAGCTAGACGGCATGTCGGGTGGTGAGGATAATGCTGGTGGCGTGTTTGTGATCGGGGCGACGAACAGGCCGGATCTGCTCGATTCAGCGCTGTTGCGGCCCGGAAGGTTCGACAAGATGTTGTACCTGGGCGTGTCAGATACGCACGACAAGCAGCTGCGGATCTTGGAGGCTTTGACGCGGAAGTAAGTTGGCTCCTTGGAGGCCCCACCCAAGTCTCGCGATAAACAAGAAGACTAACTCGTTCTCCCCTAGATTCACTCTCCACCCCACCGTCTCCCTCCGCACCGTCGCCGAGAAGCTCCCCTTCACCTACACCGGCGCCGACTTCTACGCCCTCTGCAGCGACGCCATGCTCAAAGCCGTGACCCGCCAAGCCACCAAAGTTGACGCGAGAATCAAGCACCTCAACGACGAAGCAGCGGCCGCCCTCGCCGCCCAAGACGAGGATGATGGCGGCCACAAGCAAAAGCGACACAACGTCATTACGACCGCAAACTTCTTCGATCACCACGCCACCCCCGAGGACATCGCCGTCAGCGTTACCGAGGAGGATTTCCTCAACGCGCACCGCGAGCTAATTCCTAGCGTCAGCGCCGGCGAGCTCGCCCACTATGAGAAGGTCCGAGCGTCGTTTGAAGGCGGGCGCGGGGAGAGCGGCGGTGGTGGGGCGGCACCTGCTGCTGCTGCTGCTGCTGCTGCTGGGAGGCCGTCCCTGGCGCCGCTGACTCCTGGTTCCGGTGGGAGGTCGGTAAGTGCCGCGCTGAGGAGTGCGAAGCGTAGGGACAAGGGAAAGGGCAAAGCTGTGGCGACTGGTGGGGGCAGCGAGGAGGGGGATGGTGATGGCGAATATGAGGATGACTACGGCGTTGCTGCCGAGGATGGGGAGGTGAATGGTGGTGGGAGGCGGGATAAGGGGAAGGGCAAGGCTACAGCGGAATTTCAGGATGGCGATGTGAATGGTGATGAGGGATTGTATGATGATTAGGGAGTGGGTGTGGGTGGTGGCATTTGAAAAGTTCTTACATATGTACACTTGAATTGTATGCATTATCACACATGGGCATCATGGGCTTACAGAGTCTAGACTGGGGGCAGGCTAAGTCTACATTGAATTAGCCTTCTGCTGATGTGCGGTACTGCACTAGGCAGGTGTTGGCCGGTGTCGCACAAGACACCATCGACAAAAAAAAAAAAAAAAAGGCAGGGGTCGACACTTTTCGTGGAGGCCGGGGAACTCCTGAATGCCATGCATGATGTGACTGACCTCCGGGGGAGGCGGGCGTTGTTACGGTGGCCTACAAGCCAGTTTGACGCAAAAACATTCCGACAGCCAACGAGTTGACAGCTAATAGGCGAAGCTTCGTATATCTCAGAGGCGCCCATTAGCTAGAACGGATTTGGTGATAATCGCAGAGCGATTCAGATATCTATTACCCTCAATGGACGGAAACTTCAAGCTCGCTTCTAGCAACTCCAATTTCCTATTGCCCGTTCATCTCGAATCGTCAACTCGAATTATCAACTCGAATCATCAATTCGAGCTTTATACCTAACGTAATTTCAATTAAAATTTAAGCTTTGATTTCTAGATTATCGCCTAACAGCGGGGCTTTTTCGCCTACAGCGGGCTTTTCGCCTGCGGCGGGCTAGGGGGGGGGGGACCTTGTCAATGCCAAGAGCCATATCCCTGCAGGCGGTGGCAGAATTCTAGCCAATGTAATTTCTGGAACATGGCAATATGGCCCGTGCACGGACAAGGGGGGGCCTCACCCTCCTACATTACACTTAATTTCTAAATAGCTTCGCAGAAGATTATACAAAATCTTCCATCTTCGCTGATCAAATTTATCAGCGAAACACCTCAGTAAGGCTACCCCGGCGTGGCGCTCCCGTACCCTATATCCTTGTATAGCTTATCGGAGGCCGGACCTGTGGCCAGGCACGTATGCGAGGGGTGCCAGTAGTTTGGATTGGCCCTCTGTGTCGCGCTTCGCGGAGGTTCGTCCGAAGACTTTCGCATCCGTCTCAGCAACTCAGACCCCATCGTTGTTGCCAACCAGCGCACTTCAGGTGCATTCTCAAACACCAACCTTGTGTAGGGAGACAAACGCATCAAGACAGTAATATCCTGAGATAATTATAATGAATTTCCCATTTAATAGAGTATAGTTTCATGTTGTTAAAATGCGGGAAATCATCTGCTATGTCTTTGCAGCTTGGATGGTGTCCGTTCTGTCTTCTACCACAGCTTTGGTATTCTGAAAGCCGAGGTAAGACTGTGGCCGCCTCATTGTCGGTTCAACTTTACCAGCGAGAAGGGGAAAAACACAAATGTGCCTAGATTTCTAGTACATATAGTCGTCAGTTGCTCCTGAGTATCTACCATCTTTCCTTCTATCAAAGAAAGTGGTGTTGCGACACAAGACGCCGAGTCGAGACGATACCGATGTGGCTCCATGCCCCTAGCCACTGCTGGGGTGGCCCCACACAGCGACATGACTTCGATAATCAATGGTCCCAGAAGGACAAGTCCCTCCAACATCACTCCACTCAATTTTGGTGGCGAACTGTTAGTGATCACACAAATAGGCGATTAGCACCTCGGCACAGAATGCTTGCGTCCTCACTAACAACCCTGATACATCTAGATTCAATCTGCTCTGTGCACCCGTCCTGCATCAGTCACCTCACGTCCCAAGACCTTGAGAGCTATCCAGGCTGCTTATGAGTTGACCTACACCGGGTCGAGTGTGCTGCTCGGATGTCGCTCTCACACTTGTTCATCATTGGCACTAGCCATTCGCGCGCTGTTTGAACTCGTTCACACACTTGTCGTCGGCCTGGCTGCTCTTGTCATAGGTTCTGTCGGACAGTCATTCAAGAACTCTTCTTTTCGGCATTGTCCATCAACCAGCCATTTCTTCTTGGATGACTGGATCAGCTCGACTGTCCAGGCTGCACCGTCCACGGATTGCACATCAGTTCCTGCTCAGCCGCCGCGGAAGAGAAAACGCTCGGAAAACATCAAGAGGTCCAAGGGCAAGGGACCCGAGGAGCTACAAGATTCTGGCTCAGAGTCTCCCAATCCCAGACGGAAGTCGAAGTCGCCCAAAGGATCTCATCCCAGCAAAGCCACTCGTCTCGCCTGTCCCTTCTGCAAAATCGACCCCCAACGCCATCGACAGTGCCTGACTTTTGCCGCGGTCAAGCCCAGTCATGTCAAGCAACACATCTACCGTAGTCATCAGAAGCCATACTGCGTCGCCTGCTCGTCTCTGTTCGACAGCATCGAATCTCTTGAGGCACATACGCGCGCGCGGTCCTGTCCGGTAGCTACCGACGTGGTGCTACCTCTGGGCTTCATCAGTCTTCAGCAGGGCACTGAACTTCATCGAAGGGTTCCCCCAGAACACGCCACGATCGAGAGCCAGTGGTATCATATCTTCGACATAGTCTGTCCGGATTACCCAAGGCCCGCTTCGCCGTATAATGACTTTGTCGTCCTTCCTAGTGCTGCTCAAGACTCCGCCTCGCATGTCAGCAACAGCGAAACCTTGCCTGCAGACATATCGGATGCGCGGCAGTTCTTGACACGGATTTTTGTCCAGGGTTTTCAGCAAGACACACCATCTTTCAACCGAAACGAGACACTCGTTCGTGCGGGCATCGCGCGTGGTATCGCTAGCGAGGACTTTTCAGCATGGGTGACAAGACTTAGGTCTGGTGTTCAGCGTGATCCGGACGAAAATTACAGGCTTATCTCTATTGGTACTGTGCAGCACGAGTCTGAGCAAAATGGCCAGGCTAGCTCACCCGATCACAGTGAGCACAGTCAACAGGACGATGCTGAGCATCTCTTCCCTGGTCAACCTGCCGAAACCAGTGGCCTTCTACCTGAGCCTACAATTGGTACCGGTGAAGTAGGCCAAGAATCCGCGCCAATTACAATGTCCCAGCTCGATTTCGATGGCCAACCAGAGCCATCTGACTGGAACATCTACTACCAGCATTACATTGAAGATGTCGTGCAATATCCTGTCCAAAGGATTGACGATGCCGCTCAAGCTGATGAGGAAGGCGCGCTTCTCAACGGCGACCAGCAAGCTTCGGATACATCTTCGTTGCAAATGCAGCAGCAGGACGAGTGGGCGGGCTGGGAAGGATGGATGTAGTCTCCTGGGTCTATCAATTGTGCGGTACTGCACCAGTGATGGTTCGGATTCCATCGTGGTAAGCCTTCCACCCATCGCCGGGCTCTTCGAGTTGACGGTGTTGACTTACCTTCTCAACCGACTCCAGTCGATGTCGAGTTCACAATTATGCACGCTGACATCTGGAAGGGTTCACATCAAGCCTCAAAGGTCCCTAGCCTCTTCGTAGCATGATGCTGGTTTCTGCACAAGCAGGAGAAGCTGGAACTTAGGTCAACAGAAGATGACGCGGAGCAGATGATAGACGACGTTGAATACACGAGATAATGAGGAAGGAGAATATTTCCGAGAATTCGAGACCAATGGACGTCCCATGATCGTGCTGTTCACCGGTGTGCATTCATAAGCAGAGCCACTGTTGCTACCAACACCACCGTCTCCTCCAGTCTCTTCGTGCCCACCAGGTACAGAAGCCACCGTCGTCTTATAGTACTGTATGTGTGTCACAGAGCATGAGATGCTGGAAGTGTGCGATGAAGTGGCACTTGAGAGAGGGGTGACCAGCACCCAGGAGCAGCTGCAGCGGGTTCACTACGGCAGATGATGTCTACTGCATAGCGATCGAAGTCGGTTGAGGCAGAGTCTTGGTGCAGGAACCTGACGAAGGCGACGACGACGGCGAAGATGATGATGATGACCACTGATTCACGGCCGCATGCCGAACATTCCGCCAACCTACCACCGCAGGAGAGGCAACACTCGCTCACAGTTGCTAGCACATTCCAGCTACAAATCAAAATGATCATGACTACCTAGGTACTCTTCGGTCCGATGCTTCGTGCCTTAGTCGAGCCGAAGCCAGACACATACTGGACGCCGATCGTAATCCAATCTTGTACCACAAGCTGTAGTGGGATCTTGCATCAGGTTGTAAGACGACGACAAGCGCCAGCAGCTCAGAGAAAGCTAGTCACCAGCGCTAGTAACCTGTCACTCGGCTGGCGCGCGACGCGGGTTGTTGAAAATTCTGGCTTGGGAAAACATGCTTCGGGTGGGACAGCGTGGGAGGCGAAACGAGAAATACATGGTGAATCAGCAGGTAGGCAGAAGAAGACCCCATAAGGATCCAAAGTTGAAATCATTGCTTTGATGTGAATGCTCTGTTATCCTGTACTGTTGACCGTCAACACCCCAATCACAGCCCAACGCCGTGGAAGATGCCGATGAACCGCCTTAGACAGCTACATGCTGCCGACTGCCTGCCTCCTCAACCGATCTAGAACCAGCACAGTCGTAGCCAGTAGCCGACCGAAACCCAGCCGTCCTTCATTGAGGACAGCGCGCCAAAATTGGGTATAGATAATTTGTTGCAAAAGCAAGAAAAATGCGTTAAGCAACCGCAAACTCGTAGCTCGTCGAAGCCGAAGTGCTCTCAAAGCTTGAGCTTCTTACCCGTCATCTTCAAGATGACACCAGCTACGAGATCCTCCTTGAACCTCTCCCACCAATTCCGGTTCAAGTAGTAGCTCAGCTCGCGGTAGTTGTACATCTCGCCCCAACAGTCGCGGCCCCACTCGCAGCCCGCCATGTTGACGACAAAGTCCCGCTCCTCCTGGCTGTAGTGCACGCGCGTGTCATTCCCGTTGTCGGAGCACGCGCCCGGCGGGAAGCTGTTGATCATGCGCTGGGGCGTAAATGCGACATGCGCCCGGATCCACGCCTGGTTGCGGTATAGCTGCTCGAGCGCGTCCTGCTCCTTGTGCGCCCAGTCCATGTGCTTCTGCTCGTAGGCGACCGGGTCCCACCATACGTCAAGCAGGCGGTCGGCCCAGGCGCTGCGCCGCACGAAAAAGGAGCCGAGGTTGAAGCCCGAACAGTCTTGCGACAGGACAAAGTTGATGGACTCTGCGCGGCCGTCGCCGACGGGAGAGCGCATCTCGTCGTCGAGATAGAGATCGGTCAGTGGGTGAGAGATGTTCAGGGGGTTGTATTCGTTAATGTCGCGGTACACGTGCTCCTCGAGGTGGTCGAACATGTGGGCTTGGAGGGAGTAGGAGGGCTCCATGATATAGCTGTTGAGGTCAAGCCACCAGATCCTAGATATTTGTTAGCAACAGATACATTGACTCCCGTTGCCCACCCGGTCACTCACCACTCGGCTTCGGGATACTTCTTAAGTGCATTCCTGATAAAGTCGACTTTCTCCCAGCTTTCTCTCCACTCGTGGGCATATCGCTTCTTGGTGCTCATGTCGACCACCTCCAATTCGTAGCCCCATTCTGCTGTATATTTTTTCTTATTCCGAAGACTATCCCGCTCGATCGCCCATTCTCTTGCGCCCTTCCATTCCATGACGCCGCCTCCAATATTGGCCCCCAGTAATATCACAAACTTCTTGCCTCCACCAAGCTGTGCTGAACGTCGCCAGTAGGGCAATAGAGCTGCCACTTGTCAGCAATGCATTCTTAGTTTCAAAAGCACACATGGAGCATACTAGTACGGAATAGTATCCAAGCTGCGAACAGCAGTAGGACAACAAATAAGGCCCGCAGATTCGACTTGCGCCCAACACGCCCCGCTATAGCTCTAATCCTCCTTTTGAACGAAGTCGGCGGCGCATGCGCCCACCTCCCGCGTTGAAGCTTCTCCTTTTCCGCATAGTGTGTACTTGAGTTGAACCTCGGCAGGCTACTCGATATGCGTCGCATGTGCCGTTGGAAGAAGCCCTGGTTTTTCGTCTCAAATCCAGGATAGCCCCCCATTTTCCTGTTGCGCGAGGCCGCCGACGACTCCCACGAGCTAGGCTGGTGTCCGTTGTTGGCAAATTCTGGGAAGGCAGGAGAAGGGCTCGATCGACCGCTCGTGGAAATGTCGAGACCGGGGCTGGACCATCCTCCCCCAAGCGCGGGGGAGGGGCTCCGGGAGAGGGTCATTGGGAAACCAGGAGTGCCTGTGTACCGATTGTAAGAGAAGCAAACAGTCAGTCACGGAGCTTCAAGCGCAAGCGGAACCGAAGCTTGTGGTAGCACACAAGGCTTGGGAACAATTGTGTGGGGTGACAGCAGCAAGTTCTCGGAAGGCAACGCAACACAACGACGAGATCGGGTTGCATGCATTCCAGAGGTAAGCGCAGGCTGTGGTGGTAGTGGGCCACAGGTGCGGTGTCACGGAGCTTCTGTGTACTATGCATCATACCTGGAATGGGCGAAAGCTGGCTGGGCTGAAGCCTCGAGCTGCCTTCCGAAAAGGCGCCAGTCTGGCTAGAGGAGGCGCCGCGGCGGCCGTCTTTGTCTAGCGAGATGCGTAGGCCGTGGGCGGGCGAGGCGGAGGAGCGGCGGCGGTGATGGGATCTTGTCGCCAGAGCAGGCTGGGTGTCCTCGGCAGAGGACGAGCGAGCGGAGGAGCGTGAGGTCGCCACGATGATTTTTGTTGTGGGTGGGCAGCACACCAGAGGGCGGGACCGCCTTCTGGATCACTGTCCGATTCAGGGAGTGTTCAGGGAGAGAGAGAGGTCGACCTGCACTAGTTTGACAGGTGGTTGGACAAGGATGTGGCGTCCACCTGGGGCACTTGTTTGCCAAGCCAAGCCCGCAAAAGCAGTGGCAGTCGCAGTAGCGTGGCAATTGGCTTCGATTCTTCCGCGGTTTGTGAAGATCCAAGTGCTAGGCCGCCGTTGTCAACGTCGCACTCGGGAACCGCCTTTGATGCCCCCTGTCTTGAAATGATATCTGTGTCTGGAATCTGGACCGTTGTTGGATTTCCAGGGGAAAGGCTCACAGGTGTTCGGCTTGTATCATCGAGTGCGACGTCAAGCAAGACTGGCGAAGCGAGGCAAACGTTCGTCGTGACAGTGTGGTTGTGTACAAGTTTTTTGGGAGGTTTAGACTTGCAGTTCGAGATCGTCAGGGTCCGTTCAGGGAATAGCTGGCTTCTGTCAGGCACCGAATTAGGGGATTAGCTGTTAGCTTGGGGACAGCTCAAGCTGCGATGGTCGGCACTTGATATACTGATAGTTAGGTATACGGAGTACCCTTCACCTGTGTTGTGGAAAAGCAATGACTACGGATCGAGCTGAGAGACTCGACCAGAAGAATAAGCAATTGACACGAGCTCCCTTCTTGTCACTTTTCTGTCAGCATGCAGGTGTCAGCTGAAGTACTTTGTAGCTCTCCGGGGATTCTCAATGCCTTTTTCCCCTTTCGGCATACAAAAGTGGATCGATCCACTACCTTAAATTGAGCCCAGGGTCCAGATGACGAGCGTCAAGTCCTCATCCCAAGGCTTGGATGAAAACAAACTTCTTCTCGAAAGACTCCGTATGAAGTGTTGGAAACGGAGAGTACTCCGTAGAACTGGCCTCGCTCTCAACCCAGGATATGGAAGCTTCTCCAGCCACCAGAACCTTATCTTCCTAGTCAAACACTCTTCATTTACAGCCATGAGATGGCAATCTAACGGCTCACCAATCTACCAGGTCAGCCTGGCAACCAACTCTGGGCAGAATTTCCCAATCTCAGCAAGCTTCGTCTTCTCTGCGACTGCGACTCCCCGAGATCTGCGTGGCAGCCCATATGCACCACGCATCCAACAGCTTTCGTATCGTTGGCGCCACACTGCACAAGTAACCACCGAACCGGCAACCGTGAGACACCCGACCTAGATCCGCAATAACTATCGCCTTGTCTCACGCCAGACAGCTGCCCAGGCCAGCTGCTACATTGCCAGACTGCCCAGCGCACTTTGGGTCCGGAGTATTTCATGCCGCGAAATGAAAAGGACTCATTCTTGACAGCATTCGGGGCCACCGACGTCACAGTCGGGAACACACAGGTGAAGTGATTCATCACGTGAAGTGCACGTGTTGACTACATCAACGCGGAGTCTCAGCCTTCGTGATGCTGTATGGAACCAACTCAACACTGCTTCTTCCCACTGTCTCGGCGCAATCATGGCCCATGTGCCCGTGCTGGAAGCTTGGGACAAGTCATGGTCGTGGTCCTGACTCATCGTCTTTGAGCGTTCAGTACACGTTGTCGTCCTGATTATTGCCCCCAGATTCAGTCGCGAGTGCATCGGGTAGACCTCAATTTCGATAGCAAAGCCGGAAAGAGGTTTTTTTCTTAAAAAAAAAAAAAAAATGGAAACAAGAAAGGACCCTTAGGGATTGGGGATTCAGACAGGGTCGCCCCATCGCATTGCTTGAAGGTTTTCATCCAGCGCCTTTTAAATTGACGAAGCAAAGCGGCTGAGCACCCGAATCCGGATCGGTCGGCATAGTCCTCCAGTCCTGTACACAACCCTCCTCATCCGATAATTTCTCAAATCCGGCCCCCTTTCCCTCCACATTTACTAACAACTCTGATGAGGAAACATGCATACTAATGCAAGCTAGATTCGACCGTGATTGCGGTCTAGCAGTTCGTATAAGCCTCTTCCGCGCGCGCGCCCTCCGCCAGTCCATCGCGCACGAGGGTACCCAGACTATATCTGGCTGGCTATTCCTTTGCGTGGGCATTGTGGCAGCGTGGCTAAGAACCAAGGCGCCCGTTGGAAGGGACGTGGCGCCCTCGGATCGGCGGTGAAAGTAGCCATCGTCTGATCTTCGTCTCGCAGCTGGCTGGCAGACTTCTACCAGCCAAAGGCTGCGCTTCCGTAGCTTATCGAAGGTTCGAGGCGCTGCCAGTGGGCGATGACATCTTGTGCGTCCCACTTCCCTGGTCTGCACCGTATGATGTTTGCCTTGGTAAGGTCCGATTGGATCCCTCTCCTCGTTGGCCTGGGGTAGAGCCTTGACGGGGAGCCCTGTTGTGTCCACTTTGGAATACCCAGTCTATGTATAGATGCAGGAGGTTAGGTTTTCGGACGTCACTCAAGAAAACAAGCATTTAAACCTGGCGATCTCCCGGCTTTGCCAAGCTGCCACTTCTGCGATCTTTCTTGGCCGCACTTTTTTGAACTACATACGCTCATGAGATAAAAATACACAGCTCGTTGAGCATATCCAATTACCTTACGCTTCATACTTTCTTCTTTTCCGGTCCGACAGAATCAATATGCCTGAATCCAATGCCCCAACTCAGCAGCAGCCTATGGAGCTTGCGTCTCCTTCCGACGTCGTCACCCAGCAACCCGTATGTCGCACAAATCTCTATTAATCCCCAGTGCTCGAGCAATTATGTATGAGAATTCCTTTCAGCTAACACAACACTCCATACCAGACCGCCCAAGAGCCTATGCAGCCCGAGATGAGCCTGCGCGGCGGGTGTGGCGAGACTATTGACTGCTGCGGTGTCACTGAGTCTTGCGCCTGCTGCTAGACACAACGAGATCGATGAACGAGCTGAAGAAGGAATGACCACCTACACGACTGTATGAACTACCCGAAGGTCCTGAGTCTTGTCTCTTTGTACATATGTCTCGGTTGGCGGCAAGGTTGTGTTCGCTAGGGCATAACATCGCACCAGGACAAGCATGCCTAAATGCTTACTCGAACAAAGACAATGTTGGAGTGAGAACCTTTGAAGTATTTGCCAAATTCTCATCAAGTTATGCGGTTATGTCAACGGTCACCTAGCTGCAGTATCACGCTGTTGTAACTTCAATGATGCTTTCCTGTCACCTTCAGTCCGAATTCCAGAGTCTCCCGGCTTATTCGCACCTCTTCTTCCGTCATATCGCGCTCTATTGCGTTGTTTGGAATAGTGAACGTTCTCAAAGTTGGGTCCCAGGACTGGACCGCTGCTTCCATTCCAGTTATCAGTCTCCGGAACACATCCCCGTGCCCTGTTTGCCCAAGAAGGCGGTCCGTTGAGTGATTCGCCTCGTGACAGCTGGAGCAGTCGCATACAAAAGCACTCAGGAACGCATGTGCCATCTCATGCATCAATACAGAAACAACTTCCTCAAGTGTACGCCGTCGGTAGTTGCCATACGGATCACTGGTGTCGATCTGGATGAGATAGTGCCACTCCCACAAGGCTTCAGACTGAGCTTTGTGGTCGTCGTGATGTTCTTGGGCTGTTTGTCCGTTAGCATCAGTCTCCAGCCATTTCCCCAGACGAAGAAGAGGGCCTGCTTGACTTGGATTATCGTCAGGAAAGGACTGTAACAGTGTCGATCGGAAGTTAAAAGCCGCGTAGAAGGCATGGTCGGGCGCAGGCGAGTGCCAGTCTGCCTTATACTGCAACCTGCCGTTCAGGATTCGGGACGCAGTGATTCGCTTGACTTCGTACATGAAAACACTTTCCTGGGTTGCGTGTGCGTGACTTATCGAGTCAACTATTCCTCCGCTTTTGTTAACACTGCTCAGCGCTGACACCGCTTGGGGCTTCTTGCTCACCAGGAGTAGCCTGCATAGCTGTTCGACGTGGCCTCCAAATAGGTGACATCCGTCCAAGACTCACCCACTTTTTACCTCGAGGCGTGTACAGTGTATTAGCAGAACGAGATTGAAAGACGTCGTCCTTGACCTCCAGTTCCACCAGGGGGTCAGATCCTTGGGTAAGTAACCCGTAGAAGAAGTATTCATCTACACATTCCATGATTTTTTGCACGGTCGCCCGGGAAGCTTCTGTCGACTTTCGGATGTCTATCGGTGCGAAGAGAAATGTAAATTTGGCGTGCGCATTTACTGCTTTTTGCGGCAGTCTATGCCAGGGAAGTGCGGACAACGGCAACACCATGTTGAGAAGAGCGAGTGGCTCGTACGAGTGTAGCTTCAAAGAACTGTCGTTTTCTCCATCACTGTACAAGGCGGGGACCTTCCCCCGTACGTTCTTGCAGCTCATATTTTGGGCCATGTCGGTCTTCTTCGCGGTTTGGTGCACCTATGAACTAAGTAGTGGTTTGAATAGTTGTATGTGCTTATAGGTACGTGAGAAGTCGAGTAAGAGGCGGCGCACTGTGTATGTATGCCTACGCCGTACACCATCACTCCTGGCGTCTTTCATCAGCGTCTCATGGTTCCAAAGCCATAGAAAAGACGATTTCGGTGATACGCCATCCTCACACTTTGAGAATACTGATATTGAGCCCTTTGTTGACATCCGTGTCAGGGCTCAAGCAGTGCTCCGTCCACGTATCAGCGTGCACAGTCAAAGGCCCCATGTTACAACGTCAACTGCTAAGCTATGCCTGGACTCGCTATGACGCCTAAGCAATGCCTGTTGCCCAAACTTCCCTGTTGCACAAAGCAAGTGGTGGCCAGGGTATTTTGCACAAGTAGCGGTCATCTCACAGAAATAATCTTGTCAGCTGTGGTTTAAGTGTCCTGGAAACCTACCTAGGCAACGCGCCACGGACATCCAGCTACACCGAGGCTCATGCCTAAGGTGGGGTTGCACTGCTCTGATTATAAAGACTCATCTTGCGTATGACATTGTCGTATTATTCCGGAGAGCTATTGTGACTCACCCCGAGTGTTCATTGACAATAGGCGTTCCAATGATTTAGCAACAGTCCCTCCGGTTCTCGCCAGCCATCCTCCTAGTTGGCTGTAGGTATCGAGGCCCCTTTGGCTAATCGTGAAGACAATTTACGTAATCCAGAACTCCGCCGAGCCTCTCCGTCTCCTGACTCATCTCCGCGACGAAGCCAAGGTATGATCCTGGATACCCATCTCAAGATCACCATGATGCTGCCCAGTTCCAGTCTTCGTCTTTGCAGGGCTGGGTTGGTCGAGTATAGCTTCCGCCGTGGCCTCATTTTTCAACGCCCCCGCCTGCGCCAGCTGTGCCTTTTTGGTGAGGTACTCCTCCAGCACCCAGGCGTTACGCGAGTTGGCCTTGAACAACGCGTCGGCGACGTCACCCAGGAACGGCACCAGGCCGACGGCGAAGTCCATGGCGATGTTGAGCAGCATGCGCGACTGGATCGCGGGCGGCAGGCCGCCCTCGATCTTCGTGGCTTTGCGGTAGACGAGGAAGAAGGCCATCAGGCAGTCAATGACATCTCCAATACTATTGCATACATTGTCAGCCTGGTCTGTGGGATGTTGAGGGTTCGTGAGGAGGGATGGTGGTTGACTGGAGGATCTAGCACTTACGCCGGGATGAGGCCGATGATTGAACCCCAGCCGAATTTGATACAACCAAGGTTGACAGCACAGTCTAGTCGATATGCTCGCTTCCTGACTGACTTGAGAATGGCGGTATCGTGCTTGGAAAGTCCCTGTGGAATTGGCCTCCGCACTTTCTTGGTTGTTGTCCTGCCGTGCTTATCGGTGCGCTTCTCTTCGATGAAGTAGGGATCCTGTGGGTTTTCCGTGAGTAACTTGGTCACCAAGGTCGAGCATGAAATCCTTGTAAAGAAATCAGATACATACTGTAGAGTTGGTGTTGGCGTTCGTGGCGTTCTTCAGCGCCTTTTTGGCGACCAGATTCAGCACTGCTTGAGACATGGTGGCGAGCTTTGTTGTGGGTGTGATATTGGGGAGGAAGCTTCGGAGTAGAGAGGAGCAAGACGAGGAGGAGCTAAATGGGCGTCAACGTCGTTTTATCGACTCGTCACTCAGAGTATTTTTCGGTGCGTTGGTCGGCGTTGTCTGGAAGAACGTTGGTGGTCGTTGTTCGGGTGTGTTGATCCGCTGAGAAAGTAATTGGCCGGTGTTTGCTCGTGGACCGTTTCAGGACGCGCACACCAAGCTTCAGAATTAGGCTCAGTAACACGTAAAGAAATAGTCACTTGAAGAGAAAGAGAAAATGAGAAGTGGATGTTGCAGCTCAAAACTTCAGATGTTGAAGAAACCAGAGCATCAGTTATTACTATGAACTTATGCCTTCGGACTACTTCGAGACATTTCCCTGCTTTTGTGGTGATGCGCGTGTACCAGCACGTTGGAGCCCTCCGGGAGCTTGACGTCAGTTGGTGTCCTAGCGTACTCTACAGTCTCAGAAGCCGGACGACTTGCTCGTGCCTGAACTAGGAATTGCGCTAAATACACTTCTCCCGAGCTCATATGCTGGACAGGTGGTCCTATAGTCGAGATAAACAGCTCGCACCCGTTGTAAGGTTTGGATCTCACCGCCATCGACAGGGAAGAGACTTTCATCTTGATGCTGTCAAGCCGCGCGGATCGTTGGCACCGCCATATCCGGACACAGAGCTCTGCGTGGGCTCCCTCAACAGCACCACCTCTTGTCTATCTCACACAAATGACCACTGACTCCGGGTAATCAATCAGAGAGCTACTAGCCGCAGCAGTTCAATCGATGGCAGTGGCGACTTTATGGCATGAACGAAGACCTGCAGAGCGCCTCAAGCTGCACAGCCACATCAAAACAGCGTGGATCCGGTGGCCTATAAGCAAGTTTGACGCAAAATCAAATTTGTCAGGGAAACACCCTTGGGCGTACGTCATAATTTCTTACTCATCACTCGGAATTTTTCCCTACCCCTGCCTTTATAGCTTTTCAAAATAATTCCTCCATCTACATTCCGTTTTAATCATTACTCTACTAAGCGCAACTTTTTTCTTCTTATAACGACGATCGTATCCATTTAACCCTATTTACACCATTTTTTCTATTCCATTGCAAATATAGCTTTCGACCTTATTACCAAGATCGAAAAAGATTTCTTTTAGAAGGGCAATACTTTACCCATTATTTTTAAAAACCTCGCCATTTACAAAAACCACCTTAAAGAGATCACCGCTTTCGTTATTAAAAATATCTTCGATTTCGATAACAATAACGCCCACGCCATTATTATCAAGCACCAAATAAATATTATATCTTTACTATTGCAAAAACCAAATCCATTGATATACAACAAACTATAATATTCGCACCCTATTATAAATATATTTAACGCGCCCGATATTTTTTTTCTATTCTTTACCTTATCTATCTATAACATCCTTTCTTTTATATTAATATTAATTATAATTTTTGAATATCTTTTATATTACCCGGATATTCTTTTGTTTTCTATAATATCTTCTATATTGCCCGGATATGCCTTTATTTTCCTAAGCATTTTCTATATAGCCCGGATATTCCTTTATTTTCTTAAGTATTTTTTACGTTACCCGGATATCTTTTTATTTCTTATAACATCTTTTATTAAGCCTAAATATCTTTTTCTTACCCTAAGCTTTTTCTATTTTACTCAAACATTTTATTTTATTATTAATTATTATTTTGTTTAAATGTATTTCCTGATAATCTTATATTTTCTAGGTTATCAAGCGTTTATTGGTATTAAAGTTAGTTTGGGTTAAAGGTAAAGCGATTTCGGCGATATTCGATTTTAAGCGGTTTAAGCACGTTATGGCTATTACACGTTACCTTTTCACTCCTATCTATATGCCCCAGGTTAATAAAGACGATTTCGACGACGAAGATACCAATAAAGATATTAAGGATTGTTCTATTTGCGAGCATTTATCTTCGGGTGGTTTTATATATAAATATAAGGTATTCGGTCCGGAGATATACAACGGAGTATATATGAATTACGTTTATTTAAACAAGCAATTAAGCTATAATTCGAATATTAATAAATTTTATATCTAATCTTTTCGTTTTATATCTCTTCTGATTTTAATAGAATTGCAGGAGTTCGAGCGTATCTAAGGTAATAGATATATAAAGGAATATTTCGGTACCATAAGTGCTGCCGATGCATAGATTTTGAGGAAGCTTATTAAAGGTAAGCTCGATAAACGTAGCGAATAATTCGTCGATACTTTTCGCAGCCTTAACAAAAAATAATAAATATTAAGATTCGGATATAATTTTCTATTCGTATCGTAAGAGCATAGAATAAGCATAATATAAAGCTAATAATAATCTTTTTGCTAAATAATAAAATAATGCTTTTTTTATAAAAGATTTTCGATGGTTTGATTTTCAATCGCACGAACAAATTGAAATTCCTAACTATACCACCGATATCCAATATCATTATAAAAGACGACCAATATTCTTGCTCTCAACCTATAATATATCTACTTAACCTATTTTGCATATATTCAAAAGCATTTACAATTACATTTAAATCCTTTTAATAAACTTTCATAACGCGCTAATATAATAACTAAATAACGCGAAAAACTAAATACGCATATCCAAATAAATTTTATCTATGCGTTCTCACACCTATAAAACAATATTCATCTCTTTATTTTATTTTTCTCCTAATTATTCTCTCTTCTCTTTTTTTCATAATTCCATCATCTTATTTTTATTCTTACAATATTCTTTATCTTCCCAAACTTATATATCAATATATCGGAGCCTAAAAACCATAATATCAACTCTATTAACTTTACCCAAAACTCTAACAACGATAACTCTTCTAATGATAAATATCGCGTCAACAACTTAAGCCACCGGGAGCTTTTCGAAGAATTTCCTAAATAACATAAATATAAGCACTACAAAGATTAAATACCTAGCCGTAATCCTACCTAGGTTTCTAAAGCTATTTCTAGCGTTTCTTTGGTATTTATTTTTCCTTTTTCGTCTACCTCTTTTAACCAACCTATTACCATATCTAAATATTATAATAAAGCGATATTTATACTATAGCTTATACCGGCTTATACGCCCTATATATTAATTGCCGATATTCGCATTATATAATGCAAAGCTTAAAATTATAACCGCGAAATTATCCCTCCTCGTACCTTTACCGAGCATATATCCTTTGCTATTTATATAATCCGCAAGTAATATATTAGGATATTCCAAAACCTTCGCAATTACGAAATCACTTACCTTAAACAACATAAAAAAACCGACCCCAAAATCATAGCCTTTAATATTAAATTCGCTAATATAAATTTGCTAATTAAATAATTCATTTTCTTTACCGGCCAAAAAGATATTTACCGTAGATACTATTTATAATTCGTCGGCTTTATTAATTACGGTAATTAGCTTTTCTATAACCTTTTGGGTATCGACCGTACCAAAAAGATCACTATTACGGACATCATTAATACCCGCAAAATTACGGAAAAGGCTAAGCTCGATAACCCCGAAGATAAAATCGGAATTAAGAAAAACGGCAATAAAATAATACGGAAGAACGATAAATACATTACTTTTAATCTTATTATTAAAAACCGGATTAAAAATCTATTAAAGCCCGAGCTCGATATATTAAAGCTAAAATAATAAAGCTATAAAAAAAAAAGATTTTCTTATACCTATTCGGAAAAATGACAAAGAAATTACGGAAATGAAATAGGAGCCCGATATATTGATCAAACAAAAATACGGAATATAAATCAAAAAAGAGCCCGGACTCCTAAAGGGTAGAACCACCCTCCCTTTTGCCCCGAATGGCAAAGGAAATAGAAAACGGCCTATTACACCGGTCCTCGCAGCACCCAAACGAATAAAAAAATTATCATAGCTAATAAGCGAAATTATATAACAGGTATATATATACATCACATAATAATAAGCAAATAAATAATAACTAAAAATAAAATAACCTATAATTATATAATCTATCAGATCGAATTTTAAAAAATAAAAGGAGCTAATAGAAAGTATTCAAAATATAGCACCCATCATTCCTGAACATCTCCAAAATGGGCATATTCGTTCGGGCTCGGTAACGTTAATAACGAGCGATAAAGCTATCGCTTACTACCAATGCGTGGCATCCCCACTACTACTTCCTATTACGAGGTTGTCCACTATAGTTATTTCCGAATATATTGGAAAAGGTAAAGATAGGGAGGATATAGCTATTATTCCGCCACCTATCAGCCCGAAAATTATTATCCCGGCCCTATATAAAAGCCGGGTAAAGTTTATTCTTACCCCGGAAATAGATATAGAGAATAAAGGGAAAAATGGTCAAAAAGGACAGCATAAGAACATTCGCGCGACCAAGGCGAGAAAAATTATTTTAAAGCCTACAATCGACTAAAACGGGCGCTCTTAAAAATATATACAAAGTTTATAAACGTTAATCAGGAATTATATTAAATAGGTTCGCACGATGATATCTAAGCATACACTCAATAATATTCGCATATACTCAAAGGTATTTATAAAGGCCCCTTTTACTTAGCGATAATATCAACGTATTGCTTAATATCGTCCCTCCTTTTTTCCATTTGCTTTATCCAATAATAAAGATCGACATCGTCTATTATATTACCCTAAGGCATTATAAACATAATTCCTAACAACTTACCTAATTTATATAATAACAATACGGATATAAGTAAATAAATTAAATTGCGCCGGGGCTTTATCGAGACGGATAAAAGCTTATTAATAGAGCAAAATTACGAATTATTTTCACCCTTTTCTTCCGCATTAATAGCCCGAAGTAGCAATTGCCAAAATTCCGATTCTATATTTAACGATCTAGATACTAATCGTAACGACGCTTTATTTAATAATAACGATTAAAAATTTATCGAGGTCGATTAAAATAACGACGGCGGGTTTAACGATGTGGTATTTAACGCTTTTTTTGGTATCGGTAATCTAAAGCTAATTTAGATTAATAACGATAAGGATAAGGATAGAGCTAATTTAGATTAAAGAAATAATCTTTTCGAGAATAAGGAAGATTTAGAATATATAAAATTTAATAATAGCGATAGCGACGGCGACGGCAAAGATCATATTTTTAATTAAACCGCTTTCGACCTTTTAATTTATCCGAACCCCGCCTATTTAAATTACTAAATTTATATATTCGGCTTATTTAAATTGCTAGATCTATATATTCCGCTTATTTAAATTATTAGATATCCGAACCCCGCTTATTTAGATTATTAAATTTATATAATCGAAAGGGGCATTTTCGACGGTTATATATGGTGCCGTTTTTAGTCCGCCGCGACCAAAAGTCGAAAAAGGCATTTTCGACGGTTATAGGTGGGCGGTACTATTTTTTATTAAGTTGGCGTTGATTAAGTAATATCGCCGTATTTTTATATCTTTGTTAACAATTATATTAAATTATATGCTTTTAACGTTAATTATAAAAAGCTAGATATATATAATTAAATTTTATTTTTATTCGATAATTAGATTATATCGCGTATTATATTTATCAATCTTATAGCGGCAATTATCATATATTTCGGTAATGATTGTCTATCTTTATTAACGATCCAGATCGTATAGAATTCTCTTTAATCTAATAATAATTGCTTAGCGATACCTCCAATATATAAGCCTGAAAGCTTTGTGCTCGTATATTAGCCTCATACCTCGCAAATTAGAAGCGCGGTATGCGAAAAGGCTTTAATTTTAAACGCCGCTGTATTTCGCGCCTATAACGGAGTTATACGGGCTTTGATATATTTTAGATATTCAATATATATATTAATTCTTAGAGATTACTATCGCTATTAAATATATCGGGCAATTTATATTTAATGCGAATATCCTTATCCGTATCTAAATATAATATTGGTTTTTTATTCTTTTTTATAGAATTGTCTTTAGCGATGATTATAAGATCTTTATTTATTCCGGAGCTAGGGTTTATTAAGCTGAATGATTTATTTAGCATTTCCTATTTAGCTTTTTCGTATATTAATTCCAAATCGAGATTTTAGCGAAAATATAGTATAGGTTTCCGAATATAACGAGATTTAATTTTCTATTTTTTGGTTATTTTGGTTTATAGATATAGATAAGATAAATGGTGATTGGCGGAAGCTATCCGACGAGCTATTAGAACCAGACAATTTATTATTTAAAATAATATAACTTAGGGCT
Organism: Ophiognomonia clavigignenti-juglandacearum; assembly: GCA_003671545.1. Lineage (NCBI taxonomy): Eukaryota > Fungi > Ascomycota > Sordariomycetes > Diaporthales > Gnomoniaceae > Ophiognomonia > Ophiognomonia clavigignenti-juglandacearum. Next base: position 123,501 of record PYFS01001660.1, on the reverse strand, counting down.
GGGCTTTATTTAAAGATTGCTATACTTAAGATATAATGCTATATTAGGGCGGTGGAGTAAGTTTATTTAGTTAGGTAAATAAGGAAATAACGGGTAGTTATTTATCCGGCGGATTAGAAAGTTTTGGCTTTAAGGTATGGAAAAGGTTGTTAGTAGAAGGTTTCGCGGTTAGTATATCTAGAATTATTTAATTAATTCGGGGACGAAGACGGATAAAGGAAGAGTTCTTAAGATAATCCGAACATATTATATTTCGGTCACGAGGCTAAAGCTAAGATATAATCCGTTATAATTTTAGAAGAGGTTCAAAAAAATCCAACGGCTTTAGCTATATGGAACGATGGTCGGAAAAAAAAGATCTAAAAGGATTATAACGTAGAAAAGAAAATAGGTAACGGAATTGATAAAAAGGTTTAAATGGCATAATTAATAAAAGGTTATCGTTATTTTAAATAGTTAGATATATTAGCTTTATAATAATAAAATTAAGCCGGATTGAAAAACGATGTGCTGGGGCAAGGTGTGGAGGGAGTACCTGGGGGGTGAGGATAGGGTGTCTTGGGCCCTGATCAGGGTAGGATCACGGGTATAAAGCAGTCAGGACGGTGATTTTCTTCTTGGGCCCTAGTTTTAGTTTTTGGCATTTGTTTTCTTCCCTTCGTTTTACATAATCTGATTTTGATGCCCCTAACTCTAATCAGAACGTGACCATTCTAAATTACGACTTTTATATATTTTTAAGCTTATATATACCCCGATTCCGATTTTCTCTACCGGCTTTAGCAGCGCCGTCAAATCAGATATTAATAACGTCTTTTAGCGAGTCTATTGCGTAGGCCCTATTGGCTATGCTCTGGTTTATTAGTCCTTCGAGCCGGAGTATTGTTTTGTGGATTTATAACCTATATTTATTTCCTTTAACGATTGTCAAGATATAGCTCATTATAAAGCCCTCTTTGATAATTCGGTAGCCATATTTTTATATTAGGCTTTCTGGATATCTTCTCTTTTAAGTTGGCGTTTAATGTTTTCCCTAGTTTACTACTCCCGTAATAATTACCTTTTCTCGTATTATATTTATTTCGGCTTTTCTCGGCGTCTTAACGATTTTCCGGCATAATCCTATATCTAATCAGAATAATACGCATATAACGATAATTATCCGATATATGGGATAGATATATTGCCTTTAGTAGCTTAGAAATATAGCGCGGATCTGCTATAGTTCGGGATGGCTTTTATGGATCAAAGAGTATATCTAACGCAATACCATTTATCGAGACGGTTTAAAGATGTGGCGTATATCTGCCGCAGTATAGGACGGACTTTAGAAGATCATAAAGGTATGGGCTATAAAGGTCACGCCGCCGATTTAATGGGAAAAAAGGAGGCTGGGTATAAACCCTAACGAACCTGATCCTTTTGATCGGAAATAAACGAATTCCGGGTTTGCTCTTTATATTCACTATAGGTATAACGTATTAAGGAATATAGGCTTTACGGAAACTCTATTAAAAATTAAAGCTATACGAGGCTTTTAAATCAGAGAACCTTCGCACGTAAGAGGAGGAGGATCGCTACCTCGGAATTTCACGGAGCATTAAAGCGGCAAAGATATAGGAATTGGCAATTAGCTATGATTCTGATTAAGGTGGTATAAGAAAGGATTGGGTATTAGGTTATTCTTCGAAGGACGCTTTCGCCCTTCTTTTCTTTTTACCGCCTTCGGAAAACTATAATTTTATACCGTCAATAACCCCTCCTTATACACCTAATAATTCGACTTTATATCTTCGCTAATTAAATGCATTTATATACCGATTTTTATAGGCCTTACTTACTTTTTTGGGTCTTTGCCCACTCCTTTATTCGAATATCTTCGTTTAAAAAAAAGCCTCGGCACTAAAAATATTATTTTCGCGAATTTTATATAATTCTTTATATTTTACTCTCTACCCTTCTGCAATATATCTGATCAAAAGATCTCCGAAATCGCCGACGACCTCTTTAGCCGGAAATAGCTCAAGCTATCTAATATTGCTTTGGCCGATATTAAAGGATTTTCCTTAGGTAGGAAGGATACCCTATTTACGGAAGACCTATTTCCTTAATACCCTCCTATTAGCTACGAAAAAAACGAGGGTAGTAATGATGCCTTTATCCCTTCTTGTGGCCGACGTTTAGCTAGGAGCTAGTTTGTTGGACGTTTTACCCGGGCTTATTTGCCGTTTAACGCCTATATAGCCGAAGTTTTAAGTAGAGCTATTAAGAATTCGCGTACGATTCGGGAGATCTTTGCGAACGAATTGGCTTACCTTTTTGATAGTTATAATATTACCGAGTTTCTTTTGGAGGTTGATATTATTAAACGTCGCCTTTACTTTAGTGATAAAGACCTGATTTCGGCTTTATGGTAGTAGATTACCGATATGGCTTTGGGTATTAAGGTTAAAAGGGTTTTGTAATATTGTACGGATTGGAAAGACGCTTAGGCCCGTTTAAAAGACGTTTTTGTTTTTTATGATAATTGGCATAATTTTTTTGTTAGCGATCGGTTGATAATGTTAATGCGAAATTGTTGTCCGGAGGAGCCCGAGATGATGATGTCTTTCGCTTTTGCCTATGATCGGTATGTACGTATGGTTAACCTTTAAGAAGGGTCTGATCAGCCTCTTCGTTAAGCTCGCGAATTTTATAATAACCTAAGCACTAAATAGAAGAAATAGCTTATTTAGGTGGGCTATAGGACTTTCGAGTTTGAGAAAGGTTTCTGGTTCGAATTATTCCTTAAGGTTCGCGAGGCGGCCAAGGGTATGATTGATAAACGCTAGTTGGACGAGCGTATTTTGGGCTTGCGAGGTAAAACCGAATATTCCCTTTAAGAACTTATGACGGGCATCGATCTGGTTTAACTATAGCTTTGTACGCTTATGCGCAGCTCTGATCAGGATATTGATTTTGGTTAGAACCCCGAATTTATTGCGAATTATTTAATTCGGTTTGCGCCGGTAACCAAGGTCGCTCTATAGCCCTCCAATCCTTAGGCTGCTTTAGCGAAAGCCCTATTCCGGAAAGCTTTAAGTAGCGTTTAAAAAATCAAGGTGGCAGCGGCTAAAGAAGCTGTTGTCGATGATTTAACCGAGTAATTCGAATATATAAAGCTATATATGTAAAAGACGTTCGAGGATATTATAGCTAATTAGAAAATCAAAATAGAGGACGTTATGAAGAAAATGACCCTTTGTGCCAAAGGCTATATTTATGATTAAACTTGTATTATTTTGAATTTAAGTATTTTTCAGGGGTGGGATAAAGAAATGGCTTTCTAGATAGACGAATTCGCCAATATCACCGCCATCACTCGTAAGGACGGGACTCCTTTGGTCTATTATGGCTATGGTAGCTTTAATCATAATGCTTTGAATTATCCTTAGCTAAACGAAATAATTGCTTATGGACTTCTGTATATTGATAAAGTCTAAGGCGTTAATTAGAAGTTAGGAATTAAAGAAAAGATCGAGATAGGTATCGACGAAGTTTTAGACCCCGATGCGATCCGATCATAATGTGATAAGCCCGGTGGTATCGTTAAATATGCTCTTGGACGATTGGCCCTTTTATCTTAAAACCATATCGCCAAGCCTGTAGTGAAATGCTATAAGGAGTAGATGGCTAAAAATCCTCGTAGGGCGGGTGAAGCCAAGTTTGGTATCGGCTTTATCGTTGATAATCTTCGTTTAGCCGCTTTTAAGAATAGGCGGATCAATCACCTTTAGCTGTAGTTGAATTCGAATGAGGTTATTATTGGCCTTTACGTTGGGTATAGTCTTTAGGTAGTTCGGAACCTTTATATTGGGGAAGCTGAAATGGTGGATTTGAATGTTTTAGTTGGTAATAAGAGGATGAGACCAAGCAGTCCTCTTATATCTCCGGAAGTTTTAATAGGAGGTGTGGTTAGCTTTGATCGGAAGATATTTGAGCTAGTTATGCTTGGTTTAAATCGTTCCCTGTATTCCGTTAGGGTTAAAGATGTGGCTGCTCCTGATATTATGGCGGGTATTCCCGATCTGGAAGTTATGGAGGCTATATCCGTTCCACTTTCCGCCGCTGATCTACCCGTCCGCCAAAGCCGGCTTCGAGCTTTAATTGGGTTAGATGAAAAAGTTAAAGCGTTTTTAATTTTGATTTCTATTTAGGAGATCGCTCGGCTCCTTTTTTAAGGAAAAACGAATATACCCAATAAAGATTTATTTTAAATCGATAGAATCAACCAATCAATTATCTAGGCTATTATATAGGCTTATAATAAGAGCAAGGGCATTAAGATCATTATTATCGAAATAGAGGAGGGGGTGTTATTAATTAGCCGTTTAACGAACTTTTCCGTTAATGTTTTTTAAATATATCCGAGTATATTAGCACTTTTCCGCAAGGTTGATATTTCCGATCAGAGCATAAAGTACCTAAATTTGGTGAATTTGGGTATCTAATATATTTTAGGAAAAGATTTAATTGTTGCGGATGAGCTATTGCGCTTAAGAGTGGTTCAATATGATGGGGAATGGTTAGATGTTGTCCCAGCGCCGTTAAGCTATAATCCCCTTCAAATCTTTATATTTGGCAGCTATTTGAATTTGAATAGCGCTGAGTTAAGTATTTAAGCGTTTGGTATTATGGAGCGAGGTATGAGCTCGTCGCCGTATCTTAATATTCGTATGGGAGCCCCGACGAATGAGCTTTTTAATACGTTGATAGATATTGGGGCTGAGTTTAATATTATCCCTTTATTATATATTAGAAAGAATTAATTTTAAATAATCAGCGTTAAAGGTATTAATTCTATCTTTTATGATGGTGGTGTCGTCAAGATCGTCGGTGTAATGGAGTGCCCGATTTATATCGGTGGTATTAATCTCCCGTTTATCATGTTCGTTATTGATGATGGCGTTGACGGTATTATATCTAATATTATTTTCGGTATGCTTTTCTTTTTAATAATTAGCTGTTAGTTTGAGAAGATGGAGAATGGGCTGGTAGTTAGATTGTTATTTGGTATTGATCGATTCGTTTATGCTTTGGGCAATAAGAATTAATTTCTTTTTATGTTTAAAATATCGGGAAATTAGCTTTGGGTTTTGATTAGGTATACTAGAATCTAAATATGATCGATTTTGTACCGTTAGGAAAGTCTTAAGATTTGCTGTAATTCTAAATCCCGAGGGATGTTTTTGAGCAATTTTAAAACGGGGAGAGGGTGATAATATGCTTGGACTCTTTTTTAATAGGCGACGCGCGTTAATAATTGATTATTAAAGATGAGGGGTAGGATAAGTTAGTTTTTATAGATATTCTATTAAACCTGCTCTTACTACTTATTTATGCCGAAATAAATAGGCTAAGCTTAGCTCTTTTTAATCGGGCTTTAGCAAAGGGTAAAAAGTAGTTAGATTATGTTTTTCTTTAATTAAACGGTATGTATAAGAAAATGGCCGATAAAGTGCGCTTAGTTGATAATATTCGTTCCGATAGATTTATCCTAAAAAGGAATGTTAATTGGAAATAACGTTGTAAAAAGGAGATTATAAGCTTGCTTTAGATTTCTTTACCCAACGTTTATAACCGCTTCGTTAAATTAAAATTCTTAGTTATATCCATTGGCGAGAGATTTACGGACGACCGTTTGGCTGCGATGATAGTTGATAATTATATAATTTTATCTGATCAAGAGCGTTAGTTATTTAAATATATCATCTTTTACCGTAAGGCGGCGCTAGGGTAGGAGTGGCAGTATATCGGTATATTTGATAAAGACGTCGCACCGCTTTAGGTTATCCGCATTATTGATTATAACGCTTTTTAAAATCGAAATAGTATTGTTCCAAAAGTTTTGAAAACGATAGCCAACGATATATTTCGTATACGAATTAAGCGAGGTATTTTAGAAAAGTCGTATAGCGCTTACCGAAATCGTTGATTTTTCGTAGAGAAGAAAGACGGCAAATATCGGCTTATCAATAATAGCTAAAATTATAATCGTATAATGATCAGAGATGCCTAGGTCCCCTTAAATACCGATAAGTTTGCTAAAGATTTTGGGATATGTAAGATTCTTTTGTTTTTAGATTTCTTTTCAAGGTATGATTAAGTGATATTATATTCGGTTAATAGAGATTTAACGACGATTTCAATTTTATTAGGCCTTTTTCGAATATGCACGCTTCTTTAAGATGCTATTAATTCGGTGGCTTAGTTCTAGAGGATCGTTAATAGGTTATTCTATAATCTAATCTTAGTAATATGCCGGCTTTTCGTTAATAATATATTAGTTAAAGGCCTTAAAACCGATTACGGCGGCTAAAAGGTTGTTGAATTATTAGATATTCGTCGATTTATTTTAGAATATTTAATCAATGTTGATAAAGTTTTATATAATATTGAGCTAGCCGGTGGGATTATTGCTGTTGTTAAATTTTAGTGGTGCTATAAGAAAATGGATATTTTAGGCTATATTTATAGTTTAATTAGGCGAATATCGATGGACGATAAGGTTAGGAAGATTGTTGAATAGCTTTCTTGTGCTAATATTAACGAAGTTAGAAATTTTTAAGGCTTATGCAATTTCTATCGCGGGTAGTATAAGAAGATTGCCATTATTAAGCGCCCTTTTACAAATTTTATAAAGAAGGGTACTAAATTTTAATAAGGCCCCGATTAGTAGGCCGCTATAGATAAAATTAAAGTTCTAATCATTTCGAAGCCAATTTTAATAAATATTGATTATTCGGTAGGGGAAGTTATCTTGATATTTAACGTTGGATCTAAAGGATAGGGTGGAGTATTTTTTTATTATATTAGAGAACGGCGATATTTAATCCGGTACGAAAGTGGCATATGGTTAAAAGCCGAGAAAGGTTATGATTAGATAAAAAGAGAAGCTAAAGGTGCTTTTTATTATATCCGGAAATTTCGTTATTGGTTATACGGCATATATTTCTTTTTAGAGATTAATAGCAATATTCTTATCTAGTAATTAAAAGGGTTTAATATCGATATGCTAAAAGCTTTAATCACCTGTTGGCTGGGCGTAATCCGAATATTTAATTTTATAATCCGTTATATTCTAGATAAAAAGAATTTAATAGTTGATTCTCTCTCTCGCAAGCTTATTATTTAAGCCGACGTTAATAAAAAGGAAGTTAAAGAAGATATTAAAGATTAGATTAATGCCCAATTTAATATTTTGACTAAGCTTATTGTTAAAACCTTATACGATATGTTATTAAATCTAAAGCTTTTTTAGATCGAGGATTTAAGGAAGCTGGCCTATATGTCGGAGATTGGCCATGCTCTTCTAAATTTTGAAATAAGTTTTTCGCAAAAAGCATATCTCCGATTAACGGCAACCAAATATTAGGTTGTTAATAGCTATCTGTAGTATCGATTAGATTTATAGCGGGATTTTTAAAGAAAATATATAGTGGATAACCTAAAATTACGACGTTAGATTATTCGCGAATATTATAGCTAATTTAGGCATTATGGCCGAAAGGCGATTTATTATCGAGTGAGGATATTATATTATTGGAAAAGCTAGTACGTAGAGGTCGAAAATGCGTATCGGGCATATCCTATTTGCTTTTAAGTCGATAATAGGATTTTTAACGAAGGAATAATTCTTACTTGCCCTGATTAGCTTTAGATAAAGATTTATATAGATTAGCAATATATTTTAAGCCTAAGAAGGAAAACTTATTTTTTGCTTAAGGCTAGAGACGATCTAATAGATTGGATTAAAGTTACCGTAAAGCCCAGCCTAGCCGCCAAAAAAATCATGGATTTTTTTATAAATTTTATTTTATATCGCTATAAGGCTCTTTTAATAGTGGTAGTTAATAGCCACCAAGCCTTTATAGTTAAATTCGCCACTATACTTTATCGTTTCGGAATACAGAGAATAATGGTTTTAATATATAACCCTCGGGCTAATAATATTATGGAAAAAGGGCATATTCGTCTTACCACGATTCTTCTTAAAATGTTAGGTTACGGAGCAAAGGTTAGCTAAAAAACTCTAAATATAGCGCTCTTCATCGACCGTACCACCTACCGTTTTAATCACGGGTATATACCGTTTTTCTTAATGCATAGGTTTAAGCCTATCATTCCTATAGAGATTAACGTACTTATTTGGCGAGTTCTGGCCTAGAAATACAACTAAGATCCTCTAAATATCTTAGACAATTAGGTTAAAATGCTCCTAAAATATAAAGAAACCATTAGGAAAGCTTATAAAAGAATATACGAGCGACGGGTATTAGCGGCGCATCGCTATAACTTAAATCAGCATTTAAAGAAAAAGCGGTTAGAAATCGGTGATATTATTTTAAGGTATAACGACGTCCGCAATGCTAATTATAAAATAAGCCGGAAATTGGAATATCGCTAACTTGGTTCTTTCGAAGTGGCAAAAATCCTTCCGAAATAGGCCTACCGGTTATAAACGATAGAAAGCTACCTAATCGCAAAAACGTTTTCAGCTAAAAAATTGAAAAAATTTATATTAGATAATTAAAAGATCTGGCAGCCAGGGCTTCCAATGCTATGGGAAAGAGATCTTGATAGGGAAAAGGAGGAAATTCAAGAGCGCTTAGAAGATCTTGCCCTAGCTTTTAAAGAAATTTGGCTTCCACGGGTAATCTTCGTTAACGTACCATTAGCTCTAACACCGACTCTTATCTTTTCCGAAGATAGATCTAATAGGGAAAACTCTGATCAAAGTGAAAACGAACTAAAAACCGCTCATTTAGCAAAGATAAGAGCTTAATAAAGAAGGGCAGACAAAAGGGAGGAAGCTCAAGCTACTCAATCATTTTAGGCAGATATATAAGACTCCCTCGAAAACGAATTTTTGATCAAAAGCGACTGGGCGGAGGCTAATGCCTCCCACCTTAAACCCTCTATATTTTCTCGATAAGGTTTTTTGGTGATTATCCCTATACGGCGAATTAACGGCTCCGCTCCATTATAATTTTTCCGCCGGCTATTATTTCGGGGGTAAAAGGAAAGCGCTAGCTAGCACCTTAATAATTTCAATCTTTTTAGCTTGATTTCCCTATACGATTTACCCTTTTTAAAAACACCACCATATTCGGTTCGTTCCGACAAGGCTAAGTATTGGTTATTTAGGAATACCACTATATTCGGTTCGCTCCGATAAAGCTAGGTATTAGTTATTTAGGAATACCACTATATTCGGTTTACTCCGATAAAAGGTGGCTTTGGCTATTGTGAAGCGTTACGAAACCTATCCTTTTCTGTAATCCTAACTCGCCAAACCAATTGCCCCTTTTTCTTTTTACCAAATATAAATATACCAGGATTATTTTTGAAATAAGGAAAACCTTTAATCAACGAACCTTGCTAATTTTAGCCTACTTAGGAAAGATAAAAAGGCCAATATCAGGCCTAACATTAACTTCTCCTTTAATTTCTTTATTATTCTACCCGCCGGTATTAGAATAAGTTGGTATATCAGCGTATACGACTATTTCAAAAATACCTACAGCATCAAGATACCCAACGACAACCCCGTAATCAACGTCGGCATAAACGACAACCCTTTTACTTGCCCGTTAAGGTGTAAGTAATGCTATGCGGTCAAAACGCCAAGGCAAAATTGGGAAGATTGCTTTTAGGATAAGGAAGGCCTCTGATCAAAAGGCCTTACTAGCATTAGCTTATTTAGGGACTTTAAAAGGCTAATATCGGTCCTTATTAAAAAGCGCACCAATTTGCCAATCAAGGCCGCCTATCGTAGCCGTCTTTCGGTTCTGATCACCGTAAAAGGAAGCAAGGCTATATTTGGCCAGCCCTTATCTCTTTCTTTACAATACCTAGCCTAAATAGAAACAATAACCATTTAAGCGAATATTCGAGCAAAAGAATCATATAGCGAATTCAATTTCGACCTATATTGTTTTAATGCTGGGTAGAGCCTTAATCGCTTGGCTATTATGTATCTGTGGTAATCCTCATAAACATTAAAACCACTAATAGATTATTAAAAAAAAAAAAAAAGGGCATACGACAATATATTCGGCTCCCGCGGGATTTCTGGAATATTTTGATCAAACGCACCTAGGACTCTTTCAATGGAATCAGATAGTCGGACGGCTTTCGTTAAATTAAAATAAAAAGGGGCTTTATCAAAAGGATTCGGAGATAGCTAAAGTTCTATAGGTAGCAATGGGCTAAAGCATCCAACGGAAACCCTAGCTTCTAGGCATTGGTTACAAAGGATGGTTGATTAAAAGGTAAAGGTATAAATGTGATCTTTTTCTTTTATCTTTTATTTTGAATTTCTATAACCTATTTTCATTTATTTTGCTACTCTGATTAATATAAGCTACGACCTAATTTAAGCGGATATTCTCTAAATCATTCCCTTTATCAAGATCGAAACATTTCATTTCATAAGAAAGAAGGCCCCAAAAGGAAAATCATTGTTGATGGCTATTAAAATCTAAGATTACTCCCGTTTTAAAATATAGTATTGGGTATGTCTAAGGATAATTATTATATATTTGTTGCTTTGATCACCATTCCGGGTTATTTCCTACCCTAATTCCTATTTCTTCCCGTCCTTCTTTATTAAATTAAAGAATATAGGCCCAATTTCGCTTTTTTTCTAAGGTAACTTCTTCTTAAGCGATAGCGCTTTAGGGCGATATACGAATTTCTGCTCCTCTTAATCAGCCCCAGGCTTCTTGGCAGCTCTAATTGGCTATTAACGAAAAGGTAGAGCAGGGGGAGGTTTCGAAGAAAAGGCTTTTATTAGCGCGGATAGGGCTAATTAAGAAGAAGCTTAAAGAAGAGGAGATTTCGAGGAAGAAGCCTTTGCTAGTAAAGGTAGAGGAGATATAAAAAAAGAAGATTAGCGGCTTTCCTTTATGTTAAATAAATCCAACCGAAGCTAAAAAGCTCTCTTTTACTTTATTCGCTCCATTACTTTAACGGTTTCGACGTCCTCACCGTTATCGATACGATAGATCTCGCCTAATAGTAAAGCGGAAAGACGTATCCTAAAAGGTTTATTTCTATATTATAGGTATTATCAATCTCTAATTAAAATAAGAGGAAAAAGGAAAGAGGATATTTACCTTAGCCATAATACGCTTAATAACTAGGACGTCGCCATATTTATTAAATATATATTTATCTACCTCGACGTAATAGATATAATTAGCGTATGCTCCTCGGTGGAAATCAGGGATAGAGCGGCATTCGAAAAAAGGAAGCATAATATATAACTTTAGACCTATATAATCAGGTTAATGATAATTGCGGGATTAACGGGCGAGGCAGCAATCGCAAAAGTTCATATTCCGATTGCTAAAAAAAGCTACAACGAACGATACTCCTCTTCGGGCGTCGGTGGCATCGCCGATCAAAAATAAATACCTACCAAAGGGATACCCGTTATTATACTCGACAAATACTCGGTTAAGAAAGCGGCCATTAAGCTTATCTCGTATAATTCTCTAAACTATCTGCTCATATTTTAAAAGGATAATATAAAAGAGCTTATCGATATTTTCCTAGCTATTTTTCTTAAATTCTTATAAATAGTAGCGGTGATCAGCATTCCCGCGAAGGAAAGAGAAAATAATCGATAAAAAGAGCAGGCGGGTCTTAATAGAGTAGCTGGTATAGCCTAGATCAGTCGGTTGGCGATAAAAGACGATACAGCAACCGTAATTAGGGATCAAGGCGTCTTTAACGGATAGGAAAATGGGTTTTCCTAAAGGGGATATTAACGGAGCGGTAGAAAAATATCGGGAAAGAGTTTGGGTAGCGGAAAGAGATAATCTTTAAGAAAAGGGTATTAGCTTATAAAAGGAAAGGGATATAGAAGAGAAGCTTGAATTCTCCCTCGAAAGAAGAGCCACTTCCTTACCCTTACCCTTAGCCTTATTAATAACTATAAAAAAAGATATAATTGCTTTGATCAAAGTTGATTAAAGGTAAAGAAAAAACTAAAAGAAGGCTAAAGAAATTAATAATTATTGGTTGTTAGCTAAGGAAAAAGAGGAAAAGAAGGGAAGATAAGGTAGTTATTATTTAAGGGAGAAGAGAAGGATAAATTTGACCGTTAATAGCAAAGCGCTTTATAATGCTCTAATTAGATCTGCCGACTACACCTAATCACATTACTACTTTATTATTTCTCTCTATTAATAACCGCAAAGAATCACCAACTATTAAAAAGGAACGGGCAATTATGACTAGGTTAAGGCCAATTTACCCCTGATCAGACCTATTACAACTACGACAAACAAAACAATCGCTATTATAACTATTATTTCATAGAAAAAGTACAAAGGTTAGATCTAATTTAAAAGGAAAATTTCTCTTTTTATTTGCTAATATTTAAACTTACTTTCTTATATATACCTACCTCTATACTTTACTTCTTTTATTATTTTCAATCCCTCACCTACACTCACTACTATCAACAACAACAATACTATCAACAATAACAACAACCTCAATTTTCTTACCAACGCCTAAATATTCCCCTTTTCCTTCCTTTCCGACCTTCCCTCCTCTAACCAGACAATATAGCTGGTCGCCGGACAAATACCCCCTTTCGAAATATTCCCTCTCCCTCTTCGCACGGCTCTCCTACTACGAAAACCCCTTCTCCCGAGGACGTTCATATATACGGCTATACTCCTCGGGGCCCTACCCGTCCTTCCCCTACCCCTCCTCTTCGGCGTACTTTAGATTTTTCTACGATCCGGGAATAAATAAGAAATGCTATTTTTATAATCGATAAAGATATATTAAATATAGATAATATAAAGGATTTTAATTACGAGGAAGCTATGATACGAGCAATTACGAGGGCTTTTTTTAAAAAAACCCCAGGATAAGCTAGTAGTTCCTTTTAAATTAGCAGCTCTTCTTAAGCTAGGTTCCTTTATTCTGATTAGAGCTCCCGCGATCAGGTCAAGCTTTCGGTAGAGGCTGGCTCCGTTAATTATTTTAATTCTCGTACCTGGCCGGCCGATTATCTTCGAGAGCGTTCTTTAAACCTTCTCCGCCGCCTCGATACCGGACCTAACTAGCTAATACTTATTAATAAAAGGGCTAAAAATCATTTTTAGCTTTAATCCGCTTGTATAAAAAATATGATAGTGATTCGTGCCGGGATTATATTTCCTAAATTATTTAGCGTATGAGAATTTGGTTTCTTTAGCGCTTTTAGATTTAACGAAAGGTTTGATTATACGCAATATTACCGGAGCGGATAAGGCTTTGCTAGGCTTATGTTCGGATTAGATATCGCTTAGGCTCTTTCTAATGTTTTATATTTCGTCGATATCCGCCTAATCTTCGCTAAAGATATAATCACAGGCAAGCATATTTCCTTCCTTTTACACCTTTTCCCGATAATCGCCTAATTCCATTGTGAGAGCTAGAGAAAGGGCTGTATCTTAGGAATATTTATTGCTTTTTATATAAGGAATCTTTATAATGCTGAAATAGCGATTAGCGAAGAAGAGTTTATATTTAACTTCGATATAGTTAATCTAACTAATTAGCAGTTTATAGACTTGTTCGAAAACGGGGTTCTAGCATTATACCAAGGCCTTTTCGATTTGGATAAAGAGGAAAAATCGAATTCTCGGATCTAAATAGCTCATAACAATCCAAACGTTCGCTAGGTCGCTTTTATCATCTACCGGCAATAATATTTCAAAATGCTAATCTATAATAAAGAAATAAGGATAGCCGATTTGATAGATTCTATTTTTAGAAAGAGAAAAGAGGAAGTGAAGATTTTAGAAGGCATTTTAGATTGTTATACGGGGCTTAGGTTTGATTAAAGGGGTAGCCTAAGATAGGTCGAGACGATCAAATAAACTAGTAGTACGAGCTATAGTTTTTATATAGTTAACAACCTGAGGTTTTTCTTCTGGGAGCTTGATCTAAATATAGTACGGTATAGCGATTAGATCTAAAGCGTTATATGCTTAAGAATCTTTAGTATGAAGGCAAAGGAGCAAGCTAGTATAGAAGGGATATTTCGGGGAATCCGATTAAAGTTTGGAAAGCCTAATACCCCTTTTTATAAGCCTTAAGAGAATTAAATCGATCGGAATATATTTTTTCGGATGCTCGCTTCTTAGGTTCTAAAGGATGGCTTTATAGATTGGAAGGAAGAATTTAGAAATAGAAGCTTTACCTATAATTAGCTTAAGCCTAAGGATTATAAGCTAGGTGGCCGTTATTATTTTATTCGTAAAGAGGATATGGATCTGGGGCAATTTATTTATAGGGAAGAGCCCCGAAGGGAGAAAAGTGTTAATTTAGGTAAAGATTTAGATAAAATTGTTTTAATAGATATATCTTCTCCGGCACGTTCGCTAATCCGATCAAGTCCTTTTGGGCTTATATAGTTCCTGCGGCGAACTAGCATTATTGAATCTAATAGGCTTATTATTCGGCTTTTGATCAATATTGCCGCAGATAGGGATTATACTACGCTTCTACCTTATTATGCTCTTGACTTTTAGGGTTAGGAGAAGTTATTGAGCACCCCCGCAATACGCGAGCTTATCCGGGAGGAGTAGAAGGAAGAGAGGGCTAGGAGGGCGGCTAAAAGGGCTGTATGGAAAGGGGAATAGGTTGTAGGTGGATAAGGAGTAAATTTGGTTCGAGATTCTTCGGTGGAGGCTCTGAATCTCGAAGGATAGTGTATGCTAGGGCAAAGTGTGGAGGGAATACCTAGGGGGTAAGGATAAGGTGTCTTGGGCCCTGATCAGGGTAGGATCACGGGTATAAAGCAGTCAAGACGGTGATTTTCTTCTTGGGCCCTAATTTTAGTTTTTGGCATCTATTTTCTTCCCTTCGTTTTATATAATCTGATTTTAATGCCCCCAACTCTGATCAGAACGTGACCATTCCAAATTACGACTTTTATATGCTTTTGAGCTTATGTATACCCCGATTCCGATTCTCTCTACCGGCTTCAGCAGCGCCGTCAAGTCAGACGTCAACAACGTCTTTTGGCGAGTCCATTGCGTGGGCCCTACTGGCCATGCTCTGGTTCAACGATATCTTATATAATAAAGAGCAGATCTAATTTTAGGCATAATGTTTTTGAAAAAAGATAAGAAATTTTTAAAGGAAAAATAATATAATTTAAAAGGTATAAATATCTATATAAATTTTGGAGATATTATTTTCGTATGTTTATTAGTAATGATATTTGCGGCAAGGCGTATATGAGAAATAGGAATAAAAGATGGCTAAGTATAGCTGAAATTGAAAAGGGTTTGGAAAAATATTAGGAGATTTGACTAGCTATGATCTATAAGAAAGAAATTGATTAAATTTTGATAAATAAAGGTGATAGCTATAAAAAGCTTTAGATTAGTATGAGGTATAAAGCTGATATTAGTATTGTTTATAATAGTTTTAGCTTTATATAAAGCAAGTTTTAGATAAATAGGATATTGAGAAAGACGCTTTTACCCCGCTTTAATTTAAGGATTAAACCTAGGTTAGCTTATAATAATGAAGAAATTGGAAAGAGCGGGATAATCGAAATAGATTAATAGAAAATATTATATAAATAATTAAATAATTGGAAAGATAGGTGATATACGAACAAAGAAAAAAGGAAAAGGATTATAAAGATAAAAGTTAGATAAGGCATTAATATATATATCGATAAAAAGTATTGTATAAGAATTATTCGGCTTGATTTTTTACGGACATTATTATTTACCGATTGCCTGTAAATTTTAGGTTATAAAAATGCGATAGATATGGATAATAGTATAGAGTTTTGGTAATATAGGATTTGAAACAAATTAAAATAATATTTAAATCTTAACAATGCGAAGTTATCACGGCGGTAAAATAAAAACGCGTTAAAATATAAATTTAAAATAAGGGCAAGACGCGTTTAGATAGCAGCCGCAGCCCGGTAATCAAACCTTATTTAAAAACATATCTAAGCTTAGATATTCCGAAAATTAAAGCTTTACAATTAGGGTTATATTCGTGCAAAATAGGTCGTACGATTATAATAAAGGTGGTGTTATTTATTCTGCCAATTAAAAAACTTTTTTTATTTCGCATTCTAAGCAATTTGAAAAGAAATCTTAATAACATATGATTCGTATTTATTAGAAGATGGTGGACCTTTATTTACCTTTTATCCTATGGTTTTTTTTATCTTTTTATTTATTTCTTTATATTGCTATAAACGGGATATCGCTTATTCGTAATCGGGAGGGCGGTAAAAGAAAGATCGATTTATTGTTTTATAAATATTGGATTTATAAAGCTTATCAAAAAGACCTTATTTCTACCCGTGATATTGCAGAAACCCTTTAAATCTATGCCGGTTTTGATATTAACCATAATATTGTATAACGACGTTTTAAAGCGTAGATAATTCCATTCCACCGCAAAATAATTCAAATAAATAACGAATTAAAGTAGTAAACGAATATCTATTTCTTTAACAACAATTACGACGATCGCAAAATATTAAAGTATCTACAAAGGGACGGATTTACTATATCCGCCAATGGTATTAAGGCATTAAAAGAAAAACTTAAGTTTAAACGATATATGACGGAGGAAGATCGGGCAAAGCATATAGAGATCGTTAATTAATTCTTTATTTGCCTACCAAAAAAAAACTTCTAATTACCTCGCTTTATAAAGACCGGATTAATATAACACATCCGCAAAAATATTTATATAATATTTTTATATAATAAGCTTTGGGCATTATTCAAATAGCACTTTCCCCGAGAGAAATATATTAGATATGCTTATATACATAGGAAACGCACCGGCTTTACTATATCTAGTTTTGATTATAAATGATGCTTTGATAGGTATTATAAGCTAGGCCTATTTGGGATATAAATCTACGTAATTATCGACGCTTATTCTCGCAATATTATTTGGATTTATATCGATAATTCGGCGGATATAATGCGCAATATTTTTAAGTAATATATTATAATATGCTGTGACTATGGTATTATCCTAATGGTGTTGTATGGTGATCGAGGAGGTGAATTTATATTGATGGCTATCGTTTATTTCTATTTAACCGAAAGAGCTATTAGATAAGGTATACGGTTAGAAAAGCTTTTATATAATAAAGATAGTATATTCGATTTCTTAATCAGTAACGGCCAAGGTGGGCGATATAAATATATAATAGATCCTAAAAGCTTTAACCTCGAATTTCCGCTTTTCGATCATCATAATAGGTTAAAATTTAAAGATGCTTTTTATTATAGCAAGAGCATATCGAATTAAAGAATCGAATCGTGGTGGTGCTAGCTAGCGAAAATTCGAGCTTTCTTTTAAAAAGTAAATAATAGATTTCTAATTAATAATATGATTCCGAAGAATTTGATCTAATTTACTATATTTTAGGATTATTTCGTATATCTACGTAAATATAGCTAATAGTCGAAAAATAATAAGGTCGATAAGATTGCTTTATTTGCTATCTATTTCGAAATCATTTATAACGAAATCAAAGACTTTATTAAGGATTGGAATATATATAAAATCCGCCGATAAGATAATAAGCAATATATACACATAAGTAAACCTCACGACCTATATAAAAAGCCCGATCCCTTACGTATTATGAAATATATAGCTTATCTTACTAAAGAAGATTTGGATTTTTAGGAAAGCATAATTAAAGAGGACGGCGTTGATTTAGACCATATACTTATTTTAGAAATCGAGCAATTTTGCAATAATCTTTTAAAGTCGGCCTAATTAATTAGAGAAAACGATATAAAAACGCCGCTTTTTTCGATATATCTATGGTTACGAGAAAAGCTAAATACATATAAGGATGCGGGGGTAAAGCTGCTTTTAACAGAAATATAGAAACCGAAAAGTAATTAGAAATAATTTAAACAAAGTATGGCGGATAAAGGCATAAATATTAACGGGCTAAAGGAATATATCGACGAAAAAGGAAAAATTATATTTAACGCCGTCAAAATTGATTCGGATAATAAATAATCTAATAATGAAGAAGACGACGGTAATAAGGAGTAATAAGCCTAATAAATATATTTCGAATTTACAAACTACCTTAAACATATACAAAATAGATTAAGCAGATATATTATAGGTTAAAAGCAAAAATATTGCTCGTCACTTATAATGATATTGAATATATATAATATGGTTAGGAATTTCAATTTATTCGCCATACGAAAAACCTTTACCAGAATACTAATAGAAAATCCTTTTTATAAAAAACATTATCCTGCTATATAGCAAAAAAATCTTATCTAACTCTATGCTATACCTATTCTATATTTTTCGGATAAAAATAGAATATTATATCCAATATCTTAATTTTTACGACGTTTATTTAGGCTTAGACTAATACTATTTACCTATACGCGCTAAATATCGATTTAACGCTCCACCTATAATAGAATCCACTTTAGCGTATGCTTAGGCATAATTGCTAATTCTTCGGGAATACTAAAGCTACGTTTTCGTATAATCTATACTTTTTCGGTAAGCTCGAGCTATTTCTAATTTATAAAAATTAGAAAATATTTAAGACGAAAAGATAAAATAAAAAACGAACAGATATATCGAATATATTTTAATAAGCGCCCTTTATATTTATAATTTATATAAGCTCCGCCAAAGATTTTTTGACCGAAGTCTATATATACCGATATAGGGCCTGCCTTGCCTTTGGTATATTAGCTATAAGCTTCTTAGCCGTTGACCATATCGATTTCGAGATCGGCGGTATTATTAAGTTCGAATATATAGCAAATAGTGGATTCGATCTTAGATGATTTCAAAGGCTGAATACGACCGGAATAAGCTTTTTCTTAACGACGATTTACTTGAGCTCGATTAAACGATAGATGACTTAGAGAATATGAGATTATTAGAAAATATATTTAAATAAAATGATAATTAATAATGAAATAAAATATTTAGATAAGGTAGAAAAAACTTAAAATAAGAAAGAGATATTTAGATTTAATAGAAGATATTATAAGAAATAAAAGGATATCCGGGCAATATAAAAAATACTTAAGAAAAAAAAGGGATATCCGGGTAATATAAAAGATAATTTAGAAAAAAAAAGGATATCCGGGTAATATAAAAAATGTTTTAAGGTAAAACGAATATTAATAGGTAAAGAATTAATTTAAAAGATATAATAGGTAGGTAGGGTAAAAAATAAAAAAAAATATCGGGCGTATTAAATATATTTATAATAAGGCGCGAATATTATAATTTATTATATATTAATAGATTTGGTTTTTATAATGGTGAGGATATAATATTTATTATATACTATTAAAGACATTTACGGATAACATTATGCTCGCAATCGAGACTATATTAAAAGTAGAAAGCGGTGATAAATTGGTTATCGATTCCGTAAATATTTAAGGATATAAGAGCAACGGGCAAGGACATATATTAATATATATAATCGGTAAAGTTATAATTTTTAAAGATATTAGCTATATTTATAATAATAGGGACGGAAGGATGTAAATAAAGTTAATTATATACGTTTGTAGTAGATAGGAAACGGAAATCGCGATTGATAATATAATATTAAGAAACGGATTGGTGACGGAGTTCGTGGTTGCTAATAATCGCGGAAACGGTTTGTGATTAAGCTAAGTAGGGATATGGGGTGCGGGAGCGCCACGCCGGGGTGGCCCTACTTGGGTGTTTCCCTGACAAATTTGATTTTGCGTCAAACTGGCTTGTAGGCCACCGTAGTGGAATATCCCCGTACAATCTCATGAGAAATATTGGTAGTACTGTGGTATCTCCTAAGAGGCACATCTTCCGGGCTACGAATTCTTGGCCCACATCCAACGCAACTACACCCGACAAATGTTTGGATCTCGTTCATGGCCTCTTCAGGGGCTCATTAATGCGATTGCCGCCCAAATTACATAGCACAGGAGAACGGGTCAAGCATCGACTGCTCATCTCACAAGCGATATGCAGCCCAGACTACCGCTCGCGACCCACACTCCGGCCTGTCGGGTGAACAGATTGGTCGGGGCCAAAGCATGAGCAGCGAGCCTCACCGCCGTGCCGCCCCAAGACGACACATCGCCCGCAAACTACGCCCGGCCACATTGCACAAGCTTCAGGCCGCATTATCAGATCTCATCCTCATCCCCATCTGACACTGTCTGTTTCTGCTTACTTTTGAAACGTAACCCGGGCTGGCAACCATCCGTTCATTCATTCTTTCAATCATACACAGCACACCACACCTCTCACCATGTCAGACACCGAAGAATGGCCCTCCGCGGCCCCCCAACCCGCCGACACCTCAGCCGGCGAGAGCGTCAACGTCGATGACTACGGCGACACGCTCTCCTTCCTGCGCTGCTTCGACACCATGTTCCTGGTCGACGACAGCGAGCACATCGCGCCCTTCTGGCCCGACGTCCGTGCCCTGCTGGAGCGCATCGCCCCTGTCTGTGCCAAATTCGACCCGGACGGCATCGACGTCTTCTTCCTCAACCACCGCCCCAAGGGCCTGCTGTCCAACATGAGTTTCCGCAAGTCCGGGTACCGCCACCTCGGCGGCCGGTCGGCCGCCGTCGACGGCGTGGCGGCGCTGTTCGACAGGGTGAAGCCCGCCGGGAAGTGCAATTTGGGGGCGCGGTTGACTAAGCTCTTGGCGTGGTACGGTGCCATGTTGAAGAAGGATGAGGAGGGTGCGGCTCTGAACTTGATTGTTATCACAGCGTGAGTATCACGTCTCTGTCCCCATCCCCAGGACTTTGCGGCTACGGTTTGCTAATTAACAACTAATAGAGGACACTTCGATGATGATGTGAAGAAGCCACTCATCAGTGTAGCGAAAATGCTGGATGAGATGCAAGTCCCAGAGCATCAAGTGGGCATACAGCTATTCCAGATTGGCCGCCCCAACGATGACGTGAAGAGGCAGTTCGAGTATCTGGACGATGAGCTGTGCAAGGAGGCGCACACGCGGGATATCGTGGACACCACCACGTGGAGTGGTCAGCCCGGCTCGCTATCCACAGATGACCTCGTCAAGGTCGTGCTCGGCGCGGTGGTCAAGAAGCTGGATGAGCGCAAGGACAAGCTGAACCTGAACAGCGCCGCACCTGCGAAGCGATTCGACGGTTACTAGAACGAAATGATGAGCAGAGTGTTATGAGGCAGGGTGCTAGTGCGCTATATACCCGCTTCCATTGGACTATTGATAATCAATATGCTTCTAGGAGTTCTGGAGCTTGACGAGATGCATCATTGCCTAACTCCACTTTCTTCAACTTGGGAATACACAACGCTCGGCAATAATCAGCATTAGCTGGGGGCCGACCCTGTATTATTTCTGTCGAGTCGGCCGCCATTCCCGGGACCACCAACCTCAAGGCCATTACCTAGATACCCACATAACGTCACCCAGAGACCAGTACCCAGAGGCCATTGACGACCACCTCCTGGAGGCGATTCTCCTAGGGCGATCCTTCCAAGGCGTGTGCTTCAGCTTCCTTCCCCTCCCACGCTTTTTCCTGGGACTATTTGCCAGCCGAGTCTCAAACCGACATGCTCTTGACTGATCCTTATATCTTCAGGTCTCTTCCCATCTTCAGTATTCTATTTTACTTTTCCTTTGAAACTAGGTGTTAATAGGGGGCTCACACCATCCAACACAGGTCTGTCTTCCCTGATACCTGGTATATCCGCTATCTCAGTACTCGGGCATAATTAGACCTTGTCTCAGCACATGTTCACGGCAGCGCAACCAGATCTATGATGCCCTCACTTTTGCCCTTTTGGGATAAATCGGCAAGAGGCTCGCGCCACCCTAGTCAGTAATCCACAGTGCCTTAGCATCGCGTTTCGACCCTCACTCGCCCGTGCTTCAACGAGGCATACGAAGAACGACAACGTCTCCTTACCTAGGTAGGTACTGAGCCTGTTTGTCCAAGCGTTGCGCTGCAAGCCTCCAGCTTCACTGCCACACACCCCGTGGACATCATAATATCTCGCTTCTGCCGCGTCGACGAGGCCCTCCGTTAAGTCCCCTGCACTCAGACACTCGTCCACTGACAAGTTGGCCTCCGTCGACACCGATTCTGCGGCACAAATCTCCAAGCCAAACTCGTACGGTCCAAATCGACCACGGCTGGTAAGGGCGCACGAAACGCCAGAACTCCGCCTGTCGTTGTCATTTTGATCTTGCATCAAGGTGACGATCTGGGGTCGCGGTTCAAGGTAACCAGACCTGGCCAGCCACGCCGGCAGCGCAGGGCACTTCCCGAAGATTGCTCCATCGCAGGCACTATGACAAGCGAAGAGCCCCGGAAGCGTACGGGGAGCGCTGCACCCACGTTGAGATGAGTAATTCAGGCGCCTTCGGCAAGGAGCCCAGAGTACCGAGAGATAGCACGCCGCGTACTCAGACCCATTGGATGTTCACGATAGGCGGATCTTGGACGTTCTAAAGCTTTAGAATGTGTCTCACCTCGTACTGGCGTGTGTATACGTATGAAAGGGGCCAAGACTTTGTGCATGGACCTAATTTTGGAAGTCAGGGCTAATGTCAATGACGTTCTCCAACCAATATCTACAGTACTTAGTTAGCGCCACACCGAATTGTCAACTCACTTCCATCCCCGGTGGAAAAGGGGCCAGCATCTGGACTACGCGACAAACAAAGATATTTCACTGCTCCCTCTCATCCAAATTCATACTCTTCTCATATCTCGTGCCATCATGTCCTTCCTCCGCTCACCCGCACTCACCAACATCCTTGGCTTGGCCAATCTCTCGGCCCTGGGCGCGATGACCCTGTACTTCAAGTCCCACCACGACTACAACCTCGGAGAGCACGAAGCTCGCATGGACGAGCTGGAGGGTACATTGCGAGGTCATATCGGGCTTATCGAGGACTCGCTGGAGCGGATTGAGGGGCAGAAGATCAATGGACAGAGTGAGAGGGCCCAGGCTTTGTACATGGCCCGGGGCCGGGATGAAAAGAAGGGCGGAGGGAAATCATGAAGAATTTAATGTTCTTTCTCATTATATACGTAGAGTATCAAACTCCGTTGTCATTATGATAATCGGCTCATATTCCCATCTTTTGCCGACTCTCCCCTCCCCGGGGTATCTTCCTCCTATCCAGGACGGACCTGAAAACCGGATATGTCGCTGAACACAGACGAATACCCAGACAGTCAACCTTACCAATGGCATATGGGTCATCAGTAATCGTTTTTTGGTGGTCGGCTCTGAGTGGCCGACTTTGGGCTGTCGAGCTCGGGCAGTCAACTTTGGCTGTTTTCCTTTCTTGCGGTATCGAGTTACCAAACTCCTTAATATCCGCCATCTAAGCATCATCATCGGTGAATTCGACACTCTGGCTGGTCTGGCCCGCGGCATCCGCGTCATTCGCGATGTTGGTGTCGAGCTTCTTCTGCTCCTCGGCGATCTTGTCCGTGTTGTCCCCTCCGTTCTGCGCCTGGTCGATCTGAAGGTTCATTACTTCGAGGGCAAGCTTGAGCACCTTGTTCTTCGTCTTTCCAGCGGACAGCGCGTCTGCTTCGTCGCCCGTCGCCGCGTCAATGGCGTCATTGAAGACCTCTGTCTCGGCGTCCTCGGCGGTGGTGCGGGCATTCTTAAGAATCTCCACGTCGTCTGGGTCGACGTTGGCGAGGTCATTTTGGTCGATCTGGGACGGGGCTTGGTTAGTTGTGGGTTTCAGAGAAGATGCTCGTGAGGCTGTGCGAGTTGACATCTGGACCAGGTATCCAGGTTGGGAAGGGTGCTCACAGGAAATTTGGCCTGGACTTCTGCGAGAGCATCTCCGGCGACTCCGTCAGAGATCTGGAAATCGGCGTAGGGCCGAACAGTCAGGACCCCGGCGCGCTTGGGGAGGGCAGGCAAAGCCAGAGCCGAAACGGCGAGGGACAGGATGATGGTGGCCTTGAAGAACATGGTAGCGACAGGGACGATTGTATGTGGTATTATGTACGTGTATGTCGTAGGAATTAATATTGGCAGCACAGCTGGGTAAAGAAGGAATGATTGATGGTCGAGGGTGGTTGTGAAGTTGGATGATGATGGAGGGAATTTGTTCAACCACGGAAGACAGGACGATCTTATATGACTTCCAATATTCCGCATGAGGCACTTGTATCTTAGCATATCAGCCTCTGATACTCATCGGCAATCATGACAGGCAAGCTCCTACATGGAAATGGGGTCCACGGGGTTAGATGGCCTGTCGGCCGGGAGGGAAACCCCCTTCGTCCCTGGACACACTGCTGCAATGGCATACACTCAAAACCAAGAGTCTGGTCTCATATGGAGACTTTTCCATCCGCTTTGTCTAGGAGGATGTGCATTTGCTCCGGCGCAGACTGCCTCAACTGCTCAACCGGGCTGAATATTTGAGATCTGCTGATCTTCCCGATACCCAGGAAAATCCGTCGATCCGCACAAAATAGAAAAGTCAAGCCTCGCCAAGCTCGTACCAAGCGAAGCGTTCATCGCGACCATTCTTGGCCGAACTGGGCATCATTGTCTTCCAAAGGAAACTTCCATGATACTTGCGGCATGAAGCTTCATGGGCGCCGCAGCGGTGGTGATACACTTTGTGAATGATCTACGGGAACCATGTGGGGCGGCTGGGAAGGTCGTGTCCCGAATCTGCGGAACCCTGATTCCAAGCGCAAAAGGCTGAACATGCCTGTATGCTTAAACACAGGCTCTGTACACTGAGAATTTGCCGGTTTCCACTTGCCTTGCTTGACACATTCTAGGGGTTTTTCTCGGACCGGTTTGGTTGGTGGATCCTTCAGTGTGGCTGCTCGCGAAGGGGCCTGTGACGTTCCATTTCGCCCAGAGCAGATGAGCGTGCTTGTATCCGTTCCATGTGGAAGATGATCTTCGGATCAGCTCCGGCTAGTTTCTATGTTCAGGAGTCTGATCAACTTCTGTCGAATGATTGCGTTGCGACGAAGCGACCACGATGGCGGGATGGCAGGCGGCGTTCGGGACCCATGGCCGAAACACCCCTGTGCGCTGGGGGTTTAAGCTTGGCGGTAAGGTTGTGGGATGAAGGCAGTGGACCCACACTAGTTTTGAGCCTCATCATGGCCAGCGACTGTCGTCCAACTCTACGTTAGAGTACCTAGAAGATGATGAGCATAAATTAGCACTCCGAGAGCGAACTAGGCGATGATGACAAATCCGGCGACAACAGGCAATGCAGACTCGATCAGTTCTCAACCCGAGAATATGACTTCACTTGATAGCCTATAGACTCCTCGAAATCGCAGAGATACACGGTTGTTAAGTATTCGGCTAAGTTGTGTTTGGTAAATACAATTTACAGCCTCATTGCAAGAGAATTGTGGGCAAAAGATTAATTTGCGCTGCTCCTGCGTAGGCATTTGTATCGTACTACGTAGGTAGTCACCGCGACAGGCGACTCGCACATTCTTTGCTATTTTGCAGGTTTCGATATTTCCATATAGGCGATCAGGAATATGAGATGCTTGACTGATTGACTTGCAAATAGCAAAAAAAATAAAAAATTACTGAGTATGAGTACTCTGAGTTGAGATCTAAGATGTCGTGATTATCGTAGTTCAACGCCTGGGGTTTCGAAGTATGATCCCTGCCATGTGCTTGTACTGTGTACAATACAAGTACATACATAGGCACACGCACAGCACGTCAACTTGTCAGATTTATCTATTTTACTCAAGTGTGAAGATGACCAAACTTGTGTCCCAATTCCTTCCGCTATTTCATGCCGAAGCCGACGACATTCTTCTTGGTCTTCACTCAGTTGGCTGCGCGAGGAAACAGATGGCGCGTAGTCTCATCCCGATCAGGTAGTAAGCAGCCAATCATCTTACACGCTTTCCCCGGGTACGTATCTACTTAGGTAGTGGCGAAGACTATGTATGCCAAGATCACTACTTTGATGAATTCAGTTATTAAGTTACGGATGTTCGTTCCAGAGAGGGTATCCAAACTTATTTATGATGTCTCCAGCATCATCTAGTCATGTCGCTGTGCTCCAGTATGAGAACTTGAGAAGCAACACAGGACAGAAACGAAAGGACGTACGGAGTATGCGGACCGAGTTCGGCAAGGTTGGAGGGGTAACATGACGATGGCCCGAATCAACATGTCTCTTCTTCCCTTGCCAGTGACAAGAAGCACCAGAGAATTCGCTACATAGCACTATACATGCTACCACCAACCTCCACAATGCCTCACAAATCACTCTACCCCTCCATCCCAATCCCCGACGTCGACATCTTCACCCACCTCTTCGCCCGCACCACGAAGCCCTTCCCCGACACAAAGGAGCTCCTGACCGACGGCGAGCGGCCGACGAGGTCCTACACCTACGCTCAGCTCCGCGTCGCCGCCACCGACTTCGGCCGCGGTCTCCAAGCCCTGTGGAAATGGCGCCACGGCGACGTGCTCGCCTTCTACACGCCGAATGACATCGACACCCCCGCGCTGACCTGCGGCGTTCTCTGGGCCGGCGGCGTCGCCTCCCCGGTGAACCCGCTGTACACGGTCGACGAGCTCGCCTTCCAGCTGAAGGATTCTGGCGCCAAGGGCCTGGTCACGCAGGTGGATTTCTTGCCGCAGGCGCGGGAGGCGGCGCGGAAGGCGGGTATTCCGGGGGAGAGGATTGTTTTGCTTGGGGAGAGGGCCGATCCCGATGGGAAGATTAGGCATTGGAGTGATATGCGCCGTACGTCGTATGTGGGCCGCTATACGCAAGCGAAGGTGCACTCGAAGAAGGACCTTGCGTTCCTGGTGTACTCCTCGGGGACGACAGGGTTGCCAAAGGGTGTTCGACTTACGCACACCAATGTGGTTTCCCAGCTGCTGCAGAATGAGCAAATGGATGGCACACATCTTAGGCCATCTGGAGGACCCGGGGGAAGAGGGGACAGGTTGCTTGGGGTGCTTCCATTCTTCCACATTTATGTAGGTGCCAGGTCCAGCTCCAAGTGTTCACGGTCTCATCATGTGACTTTAGGGCCTTGTGAACAACGTTTTCATGAGTTTGTATGCCGGACTTCAACTCTTCGTCCTGTCTCGATTCGACCTCGAAAAGGCTTGTCGGATCATCCAGGACAACCAGATCACCTTTGCCTACATCCCTCCACCAATAGTGTTAGCGCTGGCAAAACACCCAGCGGTGGACAACTACGATCTCACTTCACTCAGGTCGGTAAACAGTGGTGCCGCGCCACTCACTAATGAACTATTGGAGTTAGTCTGGACTCGATTAAAACTGCCTGTCAAGCAAGGATACGGGCTATCGGAAACCTCGCCGACAACCCATGTTCAGCTGCCGGATGAGTGGGCGAAGTTCATGGGATCTGTTGGAAAGCTCGTGCCCAACATGGAGGCCATGATCGTGGACTTAGAGGGTCATGAGGTTTCGTTGGGTGAAGAGGGCGAATTGTGGGTGAAAGGACCTAACGTTTTCGATGGCTATTTCAACCAACCTGAGAAAACGAGAGACGCTTTCTCGCCGGATGGCTGGTTTAAGACCGGTGACATTTTCAAAATCGACAAGCACGAAAATTATTACTGCGTGGACCGGCTCAAGGAGCTGATCAAGTACAGTATGTCGAAACCAAACTGTTCTGTATCATGTGTACTGACTTGAGACCTGCAGAGGGCTTTCAAGTTCCACCAGCCGAGCTTGAGGGCCTGCTACTCGGACACGAAGACGTATCAGATGTCTGCGTTATTGGCATCTATGACAACGACCAAGCCACAGAATTGCCGCGCGCGTATGTGACCCTCAAGACAGGTGTCCAAAAGAGCAACGAAAAGGCCAAAGAGATAGCCGAGTGGATTTCCACAAAAGTTGCGCCTCACAAGAAGTTGCGAGGTGGTGTCTATTTCATAGATGTGGTGCCCAAGTCACCGAGCGGCAAGATATTGCGCAGGGTCGTGAGGGACAAGGCCAAGCAAGATGCGAGGAAGACCGGACCTAGGCTATAACGGGGGAGCAGGTTGAGTGATGGGAGTATATATCAGTCCTCTAGCTGCCGAAAACTGTGCAGATTCTTAATCTGCAGTACAGCGGATTGTCATCCTGTCCTGTATGCGGTCAGGCTTGCCTTTGCCTTTAAACGGCAGGCGCCTCTAATAGCCTCGTTTCCAGCGGTCTATGCCATCCGTTCTGCTTCATCCAGCAGCTTTTCCACGCTAAACCTCGAGTCTCCTTTGCCAAACCACTCCAACAGTCTCCTCCTCTCCTCGGATCTTTCTTTACTAACAGGCTCTTTCCCATCCCACCCGCCATAAAACCTCTGCAAGCACAACACCAGCCATTGCGCATCCTCCGGCTTCACGCCCCGATCCGGCATCAACTGGCCCTGCATCAGCACAACATCCTTCTCCGCCGCCAGATCCAAATGGTGCGTAATCGTGGTATGCGGTGCCGCAAACTCGCCCCGGTTTTTGTACTCAGCCAGCTGTGTAAACAGCACCGTGCTCGTCGCCGTTGCCGCGTCAAACGTCCACTGCAGAAAGTGTATCTCGGCGCCTTGGTCGGGGTGCGGCACCGGCAGCACGAACTGCGGGTGCTGACGCGCCAGGGCTTCCATTTGTGCGTATGTGTGGTGCGGGATCACCGCGCATAGGTTGTGTGGCGAGTCGGCGTGGCGGAGGCGCCAGATCGCGGTGAGCTCGGGGACGGGCAGCGCGCGCGCTTTGGGGAGGTCAAGGATCGCGTCGAGGGGCTTGATGCCGGATTTGGAGGATTCGGAGGGCTTCGTGGCGGCTTTGAGGGGCCCCGGGGGCGGTGGTGGTGGACTGGTGGTAGTCTTCTGCGGTGATGGTGTTGCGGCGCCAGCAGGTGCCGCCGCCGCTCCGCCCGCTGACGAGGGCGGCACGCCTGGGACTGCCGCGGCATCTCTTGTCCGCACCTGCTGGATCTTGTCTGTGTAGGCCTTCTTCAGCTCCTCGATGTCTTTGTGCCCCTCGGCCCGCGCCTTGGCGTCGAGCTTCTCGCGGTATTTCTCGAGGACGGTGCGCGAGGCCTGGGTCGTTGCGAGGAAGCGCACATCGTGGACCTGTGCCCAGCGGCGTTGATTGGAGGCGCGGCAGGAGAGGATATTGCTGCTGAGGATGTTGCGCAGCGTTGGGATCCGTGCTGTAGCCATCTTCTCTTCCGCCCTTCTTCACGACAAACTGGCGTGGTGTGAGCTCGCGTTGAGAAAATATGAGAAACTCTGATATGCTTGATACCTGACGTCAGATACTAGGTACTTTACATGGTGGGTTTCAAAACACAGTCTTCTAGACGGTCTTTTATCTAGTAACAGAACGCCTCTTTGAATGAGGAAAATTATTCAATATTGATATATATAGAGCATAACAACTATATCTCGAATAAAATACGCCTTTTTCCCAAGATTTCGGGGTGGGGAGGGGGGGGGGGAAGAAAAGTTGACTTTGGGCGGAATCTTTATCTCGAACCAGACGGCTGCAGGGCGTTGAAATCAAGCGGGCGCTTGCTGAGATTGAGATAAGTAGGAAGCCCGGGCAGCCACCAAATCTTCGACAAGTGACGACTCTGACGAGCCTTGCTCGTGCACTCCTAGACTGTTCATATCTGACTACCGTCGATTTCTGACTTCTCCGGCCCTGAAACCGCATAATTCAGATGTACGAGCGAAGAACAGCTACCGTCGTGACTGGGAATGGTCAAATACTTGTGACCACGGGGGAAGCAACCCCGCAACAGCAACAGCAGTGTTACAAGCTTGCCGCTACAGCTTTCGCAAGCCCCCTATCACAAGAGGACTATGTGGAGAGGGAACAATTTTTGGGAGACCGACCACTCACTCGCAACAATGGCTGGCGGCTGTGGTGTGTCTACCCAGCAGACAACCCGGAAGAGGTTCTCGCCACTTGCAAGACAATAGACAGGGAATTGCTTGTCAAAACATCTGACGGCATCAGCGAAGGTAGAGGCTACTGTATCGCCAGTGTCGTTACCGACCCTAGATATAGGAAATTCGGTCTGGCATCTTTGCTCCTTCGCTATGTTGGGGACTGGATGGATGGACCGGGCCAAGCCGTTGCCAGTATGCTGTACACAAGCATTGGTAACGTGCGCATCACCCTGTCCAAATTCGCGAAGCCAAAGTCTGACGTGGATCCAGTTTTACGCCTTGCGAGGTTGGGCCCCACTATCTGCTTACGAGTACGTTTTGACATCGCGCCACTGGAATAAAGTGGGAGAATCTGTGGCTCCATCAGTTACCCGACTACTCACTCCTGAAGAGATTCCAAGGCTCTGTGAGAAAGACGTCGACACCACGAGGGCACGTTTTGCACAAGGCTCCGTCTCCGTAGGTGCGAGACAGCTCGCCATACTTCCGACAGCGAGCATCATCACCTGGCTGCACGATAGAGCTGAGTATATTGGCCAACAGATATTGGGCAGGACCCCTCGAGCTCACGGTAGCATCTGCAACGACGGAACAGTCTGGGTCTATTGGTACCATGACTTCCGAAAGAGCCAACTGGCGTTGCAAAAAATCTGTACATCTCTGCCTATGGATGAGGTGTCTAGTGAGACCGTGGCGTTCTTGCTGCTCAGAGCTTTAGAGGAGGCTGAGGTTTGGGGCCTCGCCAGGGTTGTCATCTGGGACGAGAACCCAACCCTTTCACCGGCTTTGGGGTTGCTTTCCACGAAACACGGCATCGAAACTACCCAGGGCCAACGATCACGCCGAAGCATACCATCCCTGCGCTGGGCGGAGGCGGCTTCGACATGTGAAAGCTCAATATTCAGTAACGAGTTCTTTGCCTGGTCATGAGTTGGTCTGCATGCAGAAGGCACAATGGTGAATTGATAATAGAAATCCACATCCATTGTTTGTGCAGATTTTCTATGTTGATGGAACTCAAGGCTCAAGTTTCAATAAACCCAGGTTGACGAACAATATCAAGGCTTCAGAGCGTTGGTTTTAGGTCTTGATTCAAATACTGATAGATTCATGTAGGAGGAAAAACAACCACTCTCGAGTCTCGCCACTAGCTAGCCAACGTCTCCTTTTCAATACGGCTGATACTGGAAACAACGGGTCCACTTGCACCGCTACCATGGTCTGTGGCTTGCATACTTTCCAGCACAGGTACCGTCCTTTGACTACCAATAATCTGAACATTTTTTCTGTGTGGCCGTATTCATTGCTACTGGTTTCAGAGAGGTTCGATGGCAGCGCCAGGAGCCTGACCGGAGAGCAATAAGACACCTTGAACCCTGCAGTCACCCTTTACAAGCTTCTCAATCGTGCCCTTCTTGTCATAAGACCCACATAGCCTTCAGCAGCCTTCCTCTCGGAAGCCATCGAACCCATCTGGATAATTTGCAATGGGCCGTTTCATTTCCACCTTCACACTGTGGAGAGTCTTCCGTTAGCACGATGGCATGGTTTTATGGTCCTTGAATTGCTCAATCAGACAATACTCACAGGTCCCACAGAAATAGACGATGATCGTGTAAGCCCGAGTTGATGATGTTGTCTCTCCTGTATCTCAAGGTCAGTGCCTCCACAACAGATATTGCATTTGGGACTTACATAGCATATATTGCGTTCCTGTCGTCGAAGTCCTTCACTGGCGGGGAAGGTCGAATGAACTCCAGGTACTTGCTTATATGCTCCGCGGTGAAACGATAGCGTGGCTCCCGCATCATCCCAAGGTCGACTTGATATATGATTAATTTAATCATCAGACACATACAACCCATAAAATCAGGGAGCAGACCGATTCCCAACGACTTACGTTCATTGTGCCCGTAGCAACAACAAGAGTCGAATAGGATTACGCTTTGCGTATCTTTATCGATCTGCACGTTGGGGGCAACACATCCCCACTACCAGATGTTAGGACCTTCGCATATGTGTGAAAGTACAACAGCACTCCTTAAGACAAAAGATCAACTAGATCTACAGCAGAGTCTGAAGCATAGAGGGTATCATTCAACACTCACTGAAGGAGAACAGGCTGGATACTTCTTCCTCCTGTCTGCAAGGGACGCAGAAGCCGCGGTATGACCTTCTCAAAGAACTCTTGAGCAATGGAATCCACTTCAGTCGTTTCGTCAGCTCTTGA
This sequence comes from Ophiognomonia clavigignenti-juglandacearum, assembly GCA_003671545.1. Lineage (NCBI taxonomy): Eukaryota > Fungi > Ascomycota > Sordariomycetes > Diaporthales > Gnomoniaceae > Ophiognomonia > Ophiognomonia clavigignenti-juglandacearum. Next base: position 91,254 of record PYFS01001660.1, on the reverse strand, counting down.
GAGGCACGTGCCTGTAGAGTAAGGAGGTGATTTGGGAGACTTCTTCTGAGGGATGACCAAATAGTGGGGTTATAGGGCGCTGCATACTCTCGGGGTCCGGGCCGCGGATGCTTTGTTGCCACGCCATATCGGATCGGAGCTGACGTGCAAAGTATTCCTCCCAGGTGTCGCACCAGTCATTTACCAAAGGCACGATACCATTGAAAGTTGGCACATGGAAGCCGAATTTCTGTGAAGCTGAGGCTGAGTTGGTGTGGAGCTTGACCAAAACTTCAGCAAGTTGTGTTGGCTCTGGGGTATTCTCATCGGACAGATTGCGAAAGGGCGTCAAGAAAAATGATGCTGTCGAATCAAGGGCCAGGGGGCCGTATGCCAAAGGCACAGCGGCATTATCAGGGACGTATTTGAGCAGCTCTTTCTGACTCTCAAATTCGCCATGGGCGAGCTCTAGATGCTTGGTTCTGCGGATCACCTACCACAAAATCATGATTGATTAGCTGTCGACCTTCAAGATGAGCAGGTGATAGGATACCTTGAGGAAAAAGTCCCGTTCTTCGCCACCATTCTCGGTTTCAACTTTGTACCCAGCCGACCAACTCCCCTTCCCATGCGGGTTCACAGCAATGACTTCGAAGCCGGCAGGTAATGCTATATGATGCATAAAATCATTATCAGGAGAGGAACCAGGAATGAATGATTTGAGAAGCTGTCACGGGGCGAGCCCTGTCGGACAGATACTTACCAGCCAGAATAGCTGGGTCCAGATTCTCATCCATCGTGGAGGTTTGCGCGTTGGCCAGTACAGCACTCAGTCTTTGAACTCCTGACTTTACCAGAGGACGCGAGTTACTTGACCCTCAAGAACAGTCTCACTTTTGTGGTCCAAGGTCTACTCCGAGAAGGTGGGCAACACGTGCGAGACAACCACGAGATTGGGATCTTGCTGACATCGCCGGTTTCCTAGTTTTTGCGTCACACCAGGTTACATCCCGGGCGCAAACGAAAAGAATCAAGGAATTTCTTGGCGCATCCAGCCTTGAAGACGAGCTCCTGGAGAGACTGGAAGGATCTTGCCAGTGGATAGAAGATAGAGACGACTTTCGCGACTGGAGAGACATGACAGACGATCTGAGCGCCACCGGAAACGCAGCTTACAATCCTTCAATCTACTGGATTACAGCCGGTCCTGGCGCGGGAAAGTCTGTCCTTGCCACACATGTCGTGTCTCAACTTGAAGTGTTCCGCCTTCAATGCGCACACTACTACTTCAATGCGGGTAAAACTTCGAATAACTCGCTCTCTGGTTGTCTCCGATCAATAGCTCTTCAGATGGCCACCATCAATTCTGCAATACGTGACGCTGTTGGGAGTCTCTGCGATGACGGTACTGTGATTGATGTCGAAGATCCGCGCGCAGTGTGGATGAAAGTCTTCAGGGCCGTCATCTTCCAGGTACGTTGTATCCGAACACTTCTACATTTAACACCACTCAAATACCAAACACTCGTCAAAATAAGCTCTTACCCATAGTCCAGGTACCAGAAGTAGGTCCCCAGTACTGGGTGATCGACGCAGTAGACGAATGCACGAAATACGCCGACCTCTTCAACCTGCTGAAAGGGACCAAGACTGCATTTCCATTTCAAATTTTCGTCACCAGTCGCAGACTGCCAGAAATGCCAAAATTCACACGCCAATTTGAAGATTGCAAAGCTGTCTACGTGGACATACCAAGTGGTGACACTCAGAGAGATATCGAATTATATGTGCGGAATCGAATCGATCTCATGTCGATGGACATCGACGAAGAGAAGCACAAACTGGTTCAAGATATCCTGTTCAAGGCTGGTACATCGTTTCTGTGGCTAGACTCGTCATGGACGAACTGGAAGGGGTCTATGGGTACGAAAGTATCTTGTCCGTCATACAAGGCATTCCTGAGGGCATGCGATCCTACTATCGGAGAATCATCGCCGATATGTCCAAGAAAAGACTGGAGAAGCACATCGCACATACTATTCTGGTCTGGGTCGTATGCGCTGCAAGGCCCCTCTCAATTTCCGAACTCTCTGAAGCATTGGAGTTTGATATCAAAATCCGACTTCCAAGCGCCCAGAACGCGATCGAAGGACTTTGTGGCCAACTAGTCTCGATTGATAAGCAAAGGGGATTAGTTTCTCTTGTTCACACTACGGCAAGAGAATTTTTGCTATCAGAAGACGCTAGCGAGTTCAAAGTGTCGCAGACGAATGGTCACGAACGCGTGGCCACAGTCTGTCTTCATGTTCTCGTTCAACCTGGGATGCGGCCTCCGCGACATCGCCGCCTCCTGCAGCAGCGCCACAAGCAAGAGATCCCAAGTCTATCAAACTACGCAATTGCTCAGTTCTCGGAACATGTCCTTGGGGCATCTGCAAAAAGCGATATCCTTCTGGCAGCTTTGGACCGCTTCTTATCGACGAATGTTTTGAGCTGGATTGAGAAACTCGTCGCAATGAAGCACCTTCGGGGTTTGATCAGAGTTGCGAGGAATCTCAAAGCATACCTCGATAGGAGGGCGAAATACTGCTCCCCTCTCAACCGCCAAGTCACGAAAGTTGACATGTGGACGACTGATCTCACACGGCTGGCTACTAAATTTGCCGGGGCATTGACATCGCAATCGCATGCCATATACTTCCTCATCCCGCCTCTTTGTCCTACTGAGTCGTCCATATATCGACAATTTGGCCGATCTCCTGACGGCCTTGTGCTTTTCATGCTCCGCCGCAAACAAAGACTGGGAAGACTGTGCTGCCACAGTCAACTTTGGGAGTGAAGTTGGAGCCTGTCTTGCTTCTGATAACGGAAGTAAAATATCTGTCGGCTTCGAGTCTGGCAATATCCAATTCTACAATCAGAGCAGCCTCCAGTTGGAGAGTCAGTGCAAGCACAATGGCCCGGTCGAATCGATATACATGGACCCTCTTGGGTCGTTCTTTGCTTCCGCTAGCGCAAAGTACCTCACAGTCTGGGACCGTTCACACAATCTACTTTGGACTCACCGACTGAGGAGTCGCTGCATTTTGCTGACATCTTCTCCTGCTTCGAACACTCTGATCGCTTTTACCATGTCTGGTCGTGGGTACAAGTGGGATGTCGCTACCGGCGAACTATTGGAAGAAAATCGCTATCCATATGAACCTCTGGATCCTGACACCGAAGCCGCAGGGGGGAAGGTACCATTTGCCGCGTCAGTGTCCCCGGAACTGGATCTTCTTGCTCTAGCGTACAGGAACGGTCCGATTTGTATCTTCGAGTTGCAAACGCACAGCTGGATTGGTTGGGCCAAAGATGAACAAGCCCCAAGACGTCAAGTCGGACAGCTAGTGTTCAATCCGAATGTCGACATCAATCTTTTACTCGTGGCCTACGACGAGTCGCTTATGGCACTCTACGATCCGTGGACTGGTGCAGTTATACAGCGTCAAGAGTCTGAAACACGCGCTATTCTCACCTCGATGTCTTGCACGCCCGATGGGCGCACAGTTGGGACGGTTGATGTCTTGGGCAATTTGCTGCTCTGGGACTTCGAATCGCTCACGATAATGTATCACGTACTGACTCCCGGCTACTCTTTCCGAAGTCTGGCCTTTGCTCCGGATAGTTTCGGCTTGATTGACATCGTCGCTCATGAGATGAGGATCTGGCTACCACCTGTCCTTGTCAGGAAGACTACGGAAGAACAAGCCAGCATCAGCGAGCAAGCTCTGATAATCCCGGCGGCAAAAGGGAAACACACAAACTTCCAGTCCGCCAAGATCAGGACCGTCACTGCGCACCCATTCTTGTCCATGGTCTTCGTCGGTACATATGACGGAGATGTCGTGCCGTACCAGGTCAAGGACGGTAGCCGTGGGGATACCCTCTATTCTCACTCGGATGCCATGGTCAAGTGTATTGCCGTCACCAAAGAAGCGATTGCCTCTGGTGATATCAACGGTTTCGTGCGGGTCTGGGAGATCTCCGCTTCGACATCAACAGAACTCCAGTGCCCGAGGCTCAAGTTCGAAATGCACACAACCGGGGTGGTTCAGCAAGTGCTTTTTGACGCATCGAGTAGTTACCTGCTTGTGTCCACCGATGTCATGGACTACGTCTATGCCGTCCAAAACGGCGAGCTTGTTGGCTCTCGAACATCGGAGCTGAATGTACGAAAATGGATTGCAGCTTCGTCGAAACAAAACCTGGAACAGTTTTCGTTGCTCTGTGGGCACCATTTGGCTTCATTCTCGGCCAAAAACTTTCCGCAGGAAGTACCAGGTCGCGTTGCGCTTGATTATGAGGTCGATCAAGGCTTTGAGGAGACGGGTATTGACTCGGCAGTGATTGAACCGGATTTGAATCTGCTCGTCATCAATCTCCGTCAACGGAAAGCCCTTACAACAGCCTCAATCCTCCATATTTTTCGATTGCCAGAACCCGGCGCCATGAGCGTGACACGTCAGCCTGCAAGGACACTCACAAACGTCTTTTGTATGCAGTTTCTTGGGATCTCCCAAGCCAAGAGACTTGTCTTCATACAACCGAACTCCTGGGTATCCTCGATTGATCTACGTGACTTGCAAAGCACACAATACATACAGCATTTCTTTACACCAAGCGAGTTCATCGGTACCAACGGCGAAGTGTTACCGCTGCAGATCAGTGACGACACATTTGCTTTCACTATGTACGACAAGTTGGCATTTCTTAGGAACGGGTTGGTGTTCGAAGAATTTCGGAGTATGTCATAGTGGGAACAGAGTCTGGTGTATTGCACCACAGGGAGCATCCGGCTCAAAAGTCAGGAGTCCAGGACTGTTAGATGGTATTTTGTGTATACAATTCTATACAAAATCAGGCTTTCTCCTAGTTTCAAATAATAATTATACACTTCCTCCTTAACTCAACTCCAGTGGAGTGACTTAGTCTTTTGGCATACGTTCAGCAATCACCGAGTTGAAAGAAAGCCCGCTCATCGTGCATTGGATTGACCCTCCAGCTCTGTCAGAAAGTCACTTCTTCTGAATAAGCACTACCGCCACACTGTACGCCCGTAGCAGGTCCACAATCGGTCAAGAAATCGTGCACGAGGCGAAGCATCGACAAGTCGGTGCCTAGAAGGCGAATACCGGTATTAGACGTGTGCATCTCGGAAGAATTGGGTGACTGGCTTACCACGAGCCCCGGTGATGGCGATTGTGACCGGAAATACTTCCTGCTGCTGTGTAATTTCGGATGCAAATGGCAGTTGGCCGACTTGAGATCACGCTCAAGATTCGTGGTCAGTTCTTTCCGTGTGGAAAACAAGGGATGGAGGGGCGAAGGTGGACGACTGTCTGTCAGTGTACTCACCAGGGACCATGAGGTTTGGATAGCCTCCGATCGATGCATGCAGGTTGGAATCCCAAACCATCCATTCACGTTTCCAGGGGTCACTTCTCAGGTTAGCACATGTACAATGTCAAGAAGGCGTTTGAAACCGAGATCCTCACGGCAAATACTCATCACGACGATCGAGGCTGTATCGTGGAATGACCATGATCGTGTCTTCGTGGAGGATGTTCCTCGAGAACCACTCATTGTGTTCCTCTACTTCGCGCAGGCTTGCAAGAAACTCATCGGGAGGCGTTGAAACGCCTCCCCTATAGTAAGTGTCAGTTTAGAAGCCTCGTAACGGATTACCTAGGAGACCATACCACAGGTATCTTGTGGTCTGAGCCACGAAGGGACTAGCGTTGAATTTGCGGCGATAGTCCCCCCGGAATTGGGCACCGCTGTCGTAGTAGTCTTTCCTAACCACAGTCATGAAGGTCTAGGCGCCACGATTAGTCATATTGCAGTCGTTCGTAGGGAGAGTTCTTACCCTGGCATAATATGAGAAGAATCCTTTGTCAGTTTTGACGGGTTTAGTACGCTCCCAGATTTCCTCTAGCGAGACTTTGACAGGCTCAGTTTTGAGCCACTGGGCTAATCTCTCCGCGGTCTTTGTGAACAGTCTGTCCACATCTGCTCTTCCGCTGGCGTACTCGTCTATCGTGATCACTCGCTTCGGCCGCTGCGACTATCACAGAGCCGTCAGTCATGATCACATACTGCTGAAGGGCACCTGATCTCACTTCCTGGCCGTCAAATGGTAGACGGATTGCGTGACTCGTAAGGTCGTAAAGCATTTTCATATCCCTAGCGAGAAACCCAGTCCGCTGGAAACGCCTGATAATAACAAGTCAGCGGCCGTTGCATTGTTGGTGCAAGGCCCGACACGATGTTTAGATACTCACGGGCAGGGTACAGAGGTATATTCCTCCTGTTTTCCGTCATGAGAGGGTCGAAATCCCAGCACGCCAAACGCGACTGCAGGATCCCGGATGCTGCCGCCGCAGTCACTTCCCAGAGACCCATCCAGCCATGGGTAAGCCGCCATACCACAGGCACTCCCAACGCTGCTTCCTGTGGCGCGCAGATATCCGTCTGCTCTCGGGTTCTTGGGATATCGGTAGTCGGCCCAATCACCTTCCACTTCTTGGGCTCCGGCGAACTCCACTGTCGTCGCCTTCCCGACAATTATGGCTCCTTTGTCGATAGCTGCTTGTACGGCCGCCGAGCTGACATCCTGTTCGCCGTACAGGCTCTCGTATGCACGGTTGCCATTGGTTGTCACCACACCTTTGAGGTGAAAGACATCCTTGACGGAAAGGCGAAGCCCGGCGAGAGGCAGCTCTTCCGTTCGCTTGAAGTACAGGCGCGAGGGTACGGCAACACAGCGGACACGATGGCCGTACGCCACGGCGCTAATACTCTTGTAGCTACTGCAAGCATCAGTCATACATGGAGGATTCAGGAGAACACGGGGATTGGGATGGCAGCGGACTCACGTGTTCTTGTCAGACATGCTGGGAATCACGGTCGTTACGAAGGCATCGTGCGTATCAGGATATAGCCTGAAAGCTCTGAAGATTCCATGCCAGGAGTAGAAGAAAGGCCCTTTTCCAAAGTTTTCATTTGTAAGGAAGAGTCTCTTGCAGCCAAATGCAGACAACAGCTCAAGCGCCTCGCAGTCCACAGATATCTCCTGAGTTATAAGCACAACAGAACTGAGGAACGAGGGGCGTAAGACGTCGTCATTCTGCAAGTCCTTTTCGATGATCTTCTGCAGCGTGCTACAGGTGATAGGACCCGCGGGCATGACGAAGACCGCCAGCTGCTTCACAGCGGAAGATTTGGAAAGCCTCAAGGGTTGCTGCTGCAAGATTAGCATGCTATCTGCAAGCTCAGGGGCGCAGGCTGACTCACAAAGGAGGTTTCCTCACAGAGATACGAAACTTGTCCAATCTCAATGACGGTAGAGACTTGCATCATGTTGTTGGCTACCTCGCTGTCACCAGACTCGAGCGAGGCAGAGGTACGCTGCTCGAAGACCAGTATCTCGCTAGACGCTCGATGGAAAGCAGCGAGGTCGATTTCGTAGAAGCTCATGGTGTCCTTTTTCGTAGCTTGAGTTTGATAATTTTCAGAAGAACAACAGCTCAAGGCCAAGGAGCGTCTGTCTACTCGCAGACAAATGATGTCCAACAACAGGGCGGGCGGCGGCCTCATGCGCCTGAGAAAGTTGCTTCAAAAAGTACCGGTCGATTCCAGTGCAAAGAGCCACGCATGGTAGCAGCCTGAGCAACGTACAGTATAACATATGAAGTGGGCACAAGGCGCAGTTGCCTTCGACACATCTAAGCGGCTGGTCCGGATTGGCCAGAGGGGTGCTTCAGGTAGCCCCAACGTGCATCTGTAGGGAACGTCAGCCTCACATGCCACCCAACAGACTCCGAAGTTGGCAGACCATCCTAGCAGGCAGCGATTATTGGTCAATATTCTACGTGTGTTGGTCTGACCCAAACTCTTTCTGCCGTACATTGAAGCGGTGATATTCCACCAAGATGATCAGAGCCGCCTTTTCTGGTAGATCAAAGTCGATCACTCATCACCTGCCTGGAGATTTCCATCACTGTCTTCAAATGACTGCATACTGTTCGGAATTCTTCTGGAATGCTGCAGGTCAATTCCTCCTCAAGCCGCGTCGCAGTCCGCCGGATTAGGCTGAGCTATACCCCCAGCACTTCCCACCGACGGCAGCGGCACAGGAAGCGGGTGCCGATTCGCTTGGATCACTATTGCCACTCCGGCCGCTAGGAAGTCCGAGTTGCCAGTGCTAGCCGTGTAAGCATGGAGCAGACATGCATTTCGCTGCTTTGTGAGGATCGCATCATAAGCCCCCGTGAAACCATACACCGACATCGCAATGACCGGACGCAAACCCAGCGCCAAATGGCCGGCCCCCCGAAGAAGACTATTATTAGTACACTCATCATTGCTTCAGCTATAGAAGACTCTGTTCTCTACCTTTGAATGCTCCAGCCCACCTTCCAGCCCCTGCAAGCGTTGTTAGGATGGACGGTCTTGGCGCGGTGATTGAGTGTCTGCGCTATGCGGCATCCTAACAATGGAAGCCCAGGAGACGTTGTCAGACACGTTCTGATGAGTGAGATCTCTGACTCACCGACAGGCCAAGCGTTACTCCTTGACCTGAAGGTGTAGGCTCGCATCATGGGCCCCAGTGTGCTTGCGCGTAGTGGCCGGCATCAATCAGTCATGGGCTTAATGAACGAGCGGTCCAGATTGGGTAGCTTACCAAATGACTCCCAGAATCTTGGAGACTGAGTGATCACTCTCATCTTGCGATTGTAGGAGTCATTGACGACAACGGCCTCGCGCTCTCTGCCAATGATGCGGATCTCATCTGGGACATCCCAAGGCAACATCTGACCTCATCCAGACTGACATCGCAGACTTGCGGAATCAGTGTTGCCTTGTGCATAAAGTGTCATGCTCTTTACGAATCTCGGGCGCAATGGGCCCGATCAAAAAAAAAGCAGCTCTTTTACGAGCTGCTTATATTTTGTGTGTGGGTCCCGGTTATACTCCCGCGCCTTTTCTCTGAAAATGACGTCGAGGGCGCGGTCTTGCACGACCAAGCAGAGGCCTGAGCGCCCTCTTCAAAGAAATAGGAATTCTTCCCAGGGCTTCGGCTTGTGATAGTGCCTTGAACATTCGCACCAGGCGTGGTCAGTAGTGTCACAGGTGAAACATACCTTGAGGCGCCCATCCTCAGTATTTGGATAAGGGCAGACGAGCACGTCGTGCGGTCTGGCACGAATGCAGCACTTGTTCTTGAACTTTCGCTGCCTGAAGACGTGTGCCGTCTGGATATCCGGTGTATGAATATTGCGGCACATCGCTGTACGTGCCCTCATTGGACACGTGTGATGAGCTACCCGAAGCAATAGATCCTCCATGGATACGTGACCCGGGTAAAAAGTACTTTATAGAAGCACGACGACGAGGCGTGCGCCTTGAAGTTTTGCGGCTTCGCCTTGTAGACTTTTGGTCTGGCCTTGTGGGCTTTTGGCCTCGCCTTCTGGGCTTCTGGCTTCGCTTTCTAGTCTTTTGGCTTGGTAATGCAGACGGAGACCTCTGACGGTGGCGACGTCCACTTATACGGTATGAACACCGTCGTGCCCTCCGTGACGGATGCCAGCAACAAACGGCCCAAATGGACTTAGTGCGTTCAGGTTCCTTCTTGTCAGGGAAGTGCCGACTTGAGCTCATTTTTCCTCGGTCTTGCGGTCTTGGATCAGGTCCGTCGGGCCTTTTCCTTGTGCTGCTCGGCCTCATTAGGAGGCTCGCCATCTGACGCGTGATCAAATGTCAGGCGCTGGGCGCGGCGTCTGCCATTCGATTCAAGATCGGGACTTTGCCCACTGTTCGCGATAGCTTGTCATCTTCCTGAAGAGCGGTTTCTCTTCTGCTTCGATTCATGGGAAGGTGAATGTGGTTGTTCTGTTATGCGTGCGTGTGTGTGCGTGTTTGTGTGCTGAAACGCAGTTTGTCCCCACAGCTGGATGAGGTGACGTTGCTCTTGCTTATATAATCTGCAGGGTACAGGTATCGACGGCATAAGCTCGCTTAGCTTGGACCCCTGCCTTGGCCACGCGCACAGACGAAGCATTGCATAAATTGAGCCAAAGTACATGCCCACGTACTTTTACTGCAGTTGGCGACCCTGCCATTCTCCCTCTCATGTCGACCCTTGCTGTGGTTTAGCGTTCGGATCGAAGAGATGCTGTGGTACATGGTAATTACGGAGCATAGGGTTGTGGTCTTTACCGCTAAAACCTGGAGTGTACTAGTCCACAAACATGGTTACGGTACGAGCACGGGAGCGATACCGCGCAACTGCACGAAGGTGAGTACTTCGACATGCTGGAATTCCATAACCACTCGCCTTATACGCTCCAGTCCTTTGGCAAGACCTGGCTCCGCGACTCCGAAAACGTGACCACGGGATATATCCATTTTCCCTCTAAGCTTATCGTGCCGAGCAATCTGTGGCCCGTCGCCAACAATGCCAGCCCGCCCGTATTTGCAGCGTGAATCGACCGGCTGGCGGCTTTGCTCAACGCCACCGTCGAGACGACGTCGATCGGCGAGTACTGGAACGCTATGCGACGGCGACGAGCAGGAACGGCACTGAAGTTTCTGACTCCATGTCGCAGGTTGCGTTTAATCTGAACTGGAAGAACCAGACCGAGAAGATCATTGCTCCGTTCTAGGCGCACTATGCAGCCAAGTACGGCGAAAGGACGGGGTTCATCACCCCATTTCCAGGGGCACGGTTCGCCACTGCCGCGAATGTAACGGACGAGGGCGTTGTACTCGTGGTTCGTGTTCTTCAGGATTAGTTGGAGCGTCTGTGTATAAGTCGAATGTGGATAGCTGCTCTGAGAGCTTGTTGCTCATTCCCATGTTCGTGGGCGATGTGGTAAATCCCGAAGGTTCTCCACACGAATCTTGACAAATTTGTTTTAACACACTGGCTGGTACGTGAGAATTTGTTCATTGACCGCAGTCCTACCGCAACAACATATACTGTCCCCCGAACGTCAGCTCATGGTCCTCATTCCTCATCTTCTACTAATTACAGCGTCCAGTCCCAGGGCCCGGAAGCTGTGTTGCCCATCGGCGAGATCGACTATGTCAGCAATATAAAGTTGGTTGAAGAGAAGCTGCCACTTGCTCTAGAGGTCCCCGCTCATAGTAAATGCGAATTGATGCTCTTGGACCTCACGGCGCACTTGGCTGTTGCGGAACAGTTGTGGAAGTAGACGCATCGCTTTGGGAACGGAACCAGGTTCATCATAACAAAAAATAGCAAGCTCAGTCGTTACGATGGTATCATGCCGTGTTGTCTTCCTTCAGTCGCCCTAAGCCCGTGACCTGCTAGACACACAGCTCAAGTGCTAAAACACTGCCCACCATTGGCACTAACAACGCTCCCCGTCATCCACGCCGACTCCGGGCTACACACCATAGCCACAACATCCGCAATCTCCTCCACATACGCCGGCCGTCCACCCCACCTCTTCCGCCACAGCCTTCACCTTGTCCGTATCCCTCTCGGTCGCGCCAGAAAGCGGAATCACGGAGTTCCACAGCGCCTGCGCCGCCAGCACATCCTCACTGCAGTTGCGGAACATGCCCGTCAGCACCGACCCGGGGTTAATCGTATTCACGGAAGCCTGCTCCGCCAACTCGCGCGACCACGTCCGCGTCATGGCCTCCAGCGCGCCCTTGGTGCCGTTGTATAAACTCAAATACGGCAGCCCCAGTTTCTGCCCGATACTTGACAAGTTGACGATGCGGCCGGAGCGGTCGGTGGGCAAATGCGGCTTGGCGGTGCTCACCAGCAAAATGGGGCCCAACACATTGGTAGCGTACGTAGCGTGGAACGTTTCGGGCGTGACGGCCTCGACGGGGCCCGTGGGCATGGTGGCGGCACAGTTGACGATGATGTCGATTTGGAACTTGTCCGTCTTTTCGGAGACGGGAAACTTCGCCTGGCACTTTGCGATGAGGGCGGCGACGCCGGCGGGCGTGTTGATATCAGCGCGGCATGGCACGGCGGTGACGCCGCAGGAGGAGGAGAGCTCTTTGCATAGCTCGTTGGCAGGGGCGTCGGAGCCCGTGGTTATGTAGCTCACGAGGACGTTAGCGCCCTTGGAGGCAAGGTTCCGTGCGATGCCTGCTCCGATGCCTGCTTGCACGAAATGTTAGCTGGGGTTCGTTTTTTAAATGGGGTGGACGCTTATGAAACAATACATGCTTCTCGCACTGCCTGTCACAATGGCCAGCTTGCCCTCACGGACTCGGGGCGCCGCGGTATTAGTTCTGTTGGATGTCATTGTTCTTGATGAGATTTATGCACACTGTTTATGAAAGACTTCAGGTCGAATACGCGGGAAGGAGTGGTTGTATCTGACAATCGACGGGTACGGTGAGGAACAAGTTAGTTCAATAAGTAGTGGCAGCTTCGAGTCTTCAAAGCGAACACATAGGGATGAGGCAACGATAAGAATCAATTTATGACAAATTCAGCGGTGAATTCTGGCCTACAAAGCTCAGGTGATCATCCTTGAGTGTGGACTCGACGAATTTCAGCCTTTGATTCAAGGCTGCGAAGCATTATTATGCCGGCGCTGGCAAGCCTAGCAAGCCGGCGAGCTGGGCCTCTATTCACCTCTGCTTATGGGGGATAACATTATCGCAGCGTTACCGGCTGACAGGTCTATGCCGATTATCATATACACGCGCCGGGTTATAGATATAGCATAACGCTATATTGTCACGAGGTTTGTACTGTACTCTGTATTGAAGGGTTCGCCGTCATGTCTGCGTGTGTCTCTAATTGCTACACTGTAGCGAATACGCAGTGATACCCAGGCCCTTTGACAATTGCGGCACGTGGCATGCTCCCTTATCCTTCGCAGTAATAGTCCCAACTAGCACATCCGGCCTGCAATAGTATTCCTCAATGTTATCCGTCGTATAAAACAATAGACTGCAGTTCCGCTTGATGAGATCCGGACCGAGTTCCAGCTTCCGGAAACTTTGCCAGTCGCTGAAGTATGAATTCTCTCCTGTCCTAACGCCCGTGTATGAACAGTAGTCGCCGTCAGCCAGAGTGAGATCTCCACCGGCGGAGTCGAAGCAGAAGGTGACCTCAGGACCATTGGGGTCGGCGACGCACTGAGTTGTTGCGCAGAGGGTGAAATGCCAGGAGTCAGGAGCATTTTGGGTGAACGATGGGACTGCCAGAATAGGAGTGGACAGGAGTATGATGGCTGAGAGAGCGGCCATTGTGCCAAACTGTGGAGGGCTCATGTTGTGAAATACTGAAGATGCCGTGGCCAAAATTATGCAATGGTTCTCTAAGGATGACGCTGTACTGAAGCTTGTAGGATGGCAGATTCTTACTCGAGCGAGGCCCAGCTTCGAGTGTTCCGTTGCTTTTATATACCAGTATGACTGCCTGCCTTGTAGACTATGATCTGCCAGGCCAAATCTTGACCGAGACGATGCCGAACTGGGAGTGATCACCGTCACACAAATTCTGAGGCTTGACTTGTGGGACCAGAGAATGGCCCAGTCTGACCTAGTGCAATTCGTTTACGTAGTTCTGTGTGAACCTATCTGCACTTCAAAGCTCTCAGTCAACAATTGCTAGAGACGCCATGTCTCGACTGCCCTTACGCCTTACGTGAGGAACTATCAAATAGGCAGATTCCTGCTGAAGTTAATGCTCCGAAGAAAGGCCTAGCTCCACCGCCATTGACGTTTGACTTATTTTTGCTGTCAAATTTGTGCGAAATAGTGCTCTTCTGTTGACAGAAACCTGAGGATGATGGTAAATTCCAAAAGGAGGGAACATGGCGGGGCTTGTCGCCCGACACTGTACTCTGAGTTGTACGTTGTCGTCCCAGCGGTAAAAGGCAAGAGGGGACTCAGAGGAGACGGAAGGAAATGACCTGGTACCTGTTTCAGGGAAAGTTATTAACAACACCTGCGTTTGTTCAAGGGGTAAGAATTCGTCTGCCATACACTCTACCTAGGTAGCAACCCGATCGCTCGTCTCAGGCGCCTAGTCATGGATGAGTTGCACTACGCAGGTATTGTGTGTGATTTGCTGGCCTTACGGTGAAATCTTGCTTGCAGATAAATCAACAGTCAAAGTACGCCTACAATCAGCGGTGGCCGCATCACGATCAACGGAGATGCCCTGACCTTGTATATTCCTCGTATGAGCAACTCCACTTACGCAATATTGTAGCGCCCTCAAATTCCATGCGGGCTGATTCAGACATGGGTGGGAGATACCACAGGAACTTTATCAGACTAAGGGACTAAGCTAAGTTGATGTTGCTTGAGCCCCGTAGCAGAACCTGTCCTCTCTTTTTTTTTCTGTTTTTTCTTGTCACGTTCAACACAACTTGCAACACATTGCCTATCTCAAATCGTCGACATCCCCGCCCCCAAAGCATAGATACATAGGCATAGCAGGTACTCATCAGTGCTCAGGTCCCGGTAGTCATCAGGGCTCAGGTCCGGGTACTCATCACTGCCCAGGTCCCGGTATTTCTCAGTGCCCAGAAGCTTTTCCGTTTAGTCTCTTCCCTCAGCCTATCATAGTGTGAGCATAGGCCAAAGATCTGTATTCTAGACTCAAATACAACTAGACTTACCAAACAATTTGCACAGGGAGCATTACTAACATACACCCAGTTGCTGCAGTTGTAAGTATAGAAGTACTTGCATCTGTACTTGTAGAAGCCACCGGAACCAGACATCTTGCTTCTGACCTCTTTGGAGCAAGGTTTGTGTACTTTAGACTGGGAAATGAGCTTTGAATTTCAAGGGCTTCTGGTATGTTCGCTATGGTCGATGCAAGGGCTTGTTTTTATACTGTGAACAGTTGTGTGCAGGTTCTTGGAAACTGTGTGTGCAAGTAAGAGTGTGAGAGTGTGGTGACGCCTGGATGAGATTCAGCGGATTTCACAAGAGAGGGACACATCTTGGTATTTGTAGGATTTGAGAAAGGCGTAAGAGTCACAGGTTTCTGCCCATTGTCTGCCATTGTATGGTGCTTCGTCAGTGGTTCGACCTCAGCATGTTAGAGCAAGCCAAGGGGGTCAGTTGGAGTTGTGTGATAGGCTCAGAAGATTGTTGGACGTACAGTATCCACTAATCATGAATGTTACTTCTAATCAAGTCGTTGTAGGTCCTCGACTTGAGAAGCTTGTACAGTTGATGTTGGGGCAATCTAGATGCCTTGGAAAATCCACAATATGGCACAGAGTCTGCGTAGGCGATTTGTAATTTTATGCAGACTTTTACCAACATCCTCCCAGATGATCAAATGTTTTCTTTGATATATGAGACGATTCTGCTGTTTCAGCCTGTTGTGTTGGTTGCTGATGTTGGCTTTTAGGATCCAGCCTCTTGCCACCAACACAACAACACACACCTCAGTGTACTCAGCGTTGCAGGCTGCAATTCGGACAAAGGATCTACAACTTGCAAGAAAGTGCATGTCATAGAAAAGTCTCCGTCAACCTTCAGCAGAAACTATCCCGTCTTGCGGTATATGCTCTGGTGCAAGCTGCCATACGGCTGTGTAGGCGGTCACATCGTGGCTCAACTCAAGTGGGCAACCTCAAAGCTTCACACAGAGATTGTTGCTCCAAGTTGCCTTACAAGGTCACCATATATCTTCAGTAGCAAATGCTACCTACTCAGTATGTATGCAATGCTGCATTCTGACTGATATATTAGACGCTTAGGTATGTGTGTGAGGCTACGATTACAAATTTCCCGGACGCTAGGTATTATCCTCCCCCTTGAGCAAAGATTCTTCCTGGCTGCCCATGAAAGTAAGCTATCCAACTTGCGAAAATACCTGCAAGAGCAGCGCCAGGGTTCCGCCTTGTGATGCTTGCTCCAGGGATAGTTGCAGTCCATAGACAGATTGTATGGCAGCAGCCGCATGCACCCGAACTGTTGTCATGGGCGGGCGGGTAATGCCGGGGACTCTCAAAATCCAAAAGGATTGTCAGGAGCTAGAGAATTGTCAGCACTCACTCCCGTTTAGAAAAGGTACATAACAGAGATGAAATACTTACTCGCAGCAGAGAGATTCGCGCGGCGACCAGTGGCCTGTGGCGCAAGCTTCTTCGCGTCACTCTGGACACCAAACCGCACCGGCGGTGCCGGGCCCGTCTGTTGCGGCACGAGAGGCGCCGCAGGTGCCATGCCATGGTTGCCAAAGCCCTGGGTGAAGCTCATGCCCGTAGGCTGGGGCTGCATCGGCTGCATCTGGGGCCCAGGCATGCCAGTTCTCTGTGGCTCCAAAGCGGGAGGAAGGTAGGAATTGATGCCGCCCTGCGGGTTGCCACCGAACTGGTTCTGGGTGAACTGTGGCTGTTGCTGCTGTGCTGTGAAGCCGGTGGGCTGAGGCATGAATTGGGAGGCTCTGGGGTCGGCGAATGGGCTCTGCTGCATTTGCTGACCGGGCATCATTTGTTGCTGCATGAACTGGTTTTGGTTGAATCCTGTGGCTTGAGGTTGCATGCCGGGCTGCATACCAGTCTGCATGGGGAATTGCTGTTGCGGGTATCCCGTCATCTGAGGCTGCATCTGCATGGCGTATTGCTGCTGCTGCTGCTGTTGCTGTTGGAGCATTCGCTGCTGGGCAATTTCCTGCAAACTCTGACCTGGAGGAGCAACCTGCCCAGTCACATGAGGCATCAAAGGAGGTGGACCGAAACCGCTCGGCTGTGCTGATAGAGGTGCCGATAGAGGCCTCGAGGGCGGTGGCAGAATACCGGCTTGGCCCTGGACGTTTGCAGGCGGCGCAGGTCGCTGTCTGGCAAGCGACAGCTGTGCTGAGAGTGGTGTCGTCGTCGACTGACCATTGGGCAAGCCGGTTTGCTGTGGCGGCAACCCAGCAAAGAAACCTGGCGACGCCCCTGTCATCTGAGGAGCCTGAACAGGCGCCGCCGGAGGTTGCTGGATGACTGGTGGCTGCACAGGCGCTGCCGTTTTCGTGGGTTGCAGAGGCTCTGAAAGCAGTGACAGCTCAGCCATGCCCGGTGTGAGAGCAGGCTTCACAGGCTCGGGAGCAGCCACAGCTGGGGCTGGAGCTGCTGATTCCGCCGTTGGGGCGGGTTGTGCTGGTGCCGAAGATCTTGCAGGCTTAACATCCCACGCATCATCGTCAAACCCACCAGTCTTTCCTGTTGACAAAGCTGACGTGGTAGTAGCAGGCGTCAACACAGCAGGAGACGAGGCATCGCTCTCCTTCGTTCCGCCGAGAGCCTTGGGATCGACCACATCGCTAGCAGACCTGTTTGGCTCAGGCCGTGCCCGTCCGGTGTTATTCTTGAGAGCACCACCAGGCCCTGAAAACAAGCCGCCCTCTCCCTCATCTCCCTTCTTCTTGCGCCCAAACCTGTTGTCCAGATAACGCATCACCTTGATGATATCACCTTCTCGCAGGCCAAGTGTGCGCAGTACTGAGGCGTCGACGTCTGGGAGCACACTTTCGTCCATGTTGTCGCGGGAAAAAGCCTGACCATACCTCTCACAAAGCCCAGGCTGTATGTCGCAAGACAGAAAGAACTGGAACCAGTCGTAGTCGGACTTTTTCGTTTGCGGCTGTATGCTGGCGCCACTTGGAGCTTGGGCCGCTCTGCTTTTTTGTCTCTTGATCTCCGACAATGGCTTGTCTTCGTCAAGTGAGATGCCAGTGACACGTTCCACATATTCGAGGTCCTCGATCGACATCTTCACAATAGGAACCGCAATTTTGACGCCGTTTACCTTGTGGAGGTTGAGTTTGCCGTCCTTCATGCCGAGAAACTGGGCATCGACAGTAAAAGACTTGGATCGATCGCTCCATGTGCGCACCTTGGATGGATCGGGCTCTGCAGATTTATTGATTAGACACATCTCGCCCACACTGGATTCGGTGCACCTACTTGATTTCGTACTCGACCGCGAGGCAGAGCTTCCGTGACCATTCCGCTGCGTCGACATGTTATCATTCCGTTCTCTTGATAGACTGCTTGACCGTTCCGGTAAGCGCATTCCTGGTCCTACCTCTGATCCGCGCCCATCCTCGCGTCGTGCGGCCTTCACAGCCTCTTTCGTCAAGCGTTCCTCCTCGAGCCGGTTCTGGGCCACTGAGGAAAGTCCTGCGTTGACTCCGGTCATGGACGCTGGCTGAGCGGGGACGCTTCCGACGACTTCGACGTAACTGCTCGGCACCACTCCCTCCTTGTTGTTCTTGACTCGCCGTACCTGCCACCAGTCCTCACTTCGGCTGTCATCCAGGATTATAACCTCGTCGCCATCGGCAACGGTGACCTCGTCCTCACCCTGAGCCATGAAATCGTAGAGCATCTTTCCTTTCTTGAGTTCCCTGCCGGTGCCAGCCATAATGACCTCGCGCAGACCCTCAGCTCGGACAGCCCCCGCCAATTCGCCCAGCGCGGCGACGATCTCCTCTGCGGTGTCCTTAGCACCTGCATGGAAGTCGAAGCTCTTACTGGGTCGAATGAGCTCGAGGAACACATGTTTGCCCTCCCTAGAGTAATGCGTCATCTTGTCGGCGGTCCACTCCTGTTGCGCGCCGTCCTGCGAATGCTCTGGTGCGATGAGAATTATTCCTGTTTTCAAATTGATGCCAAGGGTAGTCGCCATCTTCTTCTTTTTCCCCATGATTGATATCATCTCATTGATGTTATACAAGTGGAAGCCTCCAGGCGACAAATCCTGATTGCGCCGCGCATAGTCGTTCTCAGCAGCAGCGGTCTGTCGGCGTTGGGGCTGCTGAGAAGGAAACGGATCGCGATATGTGTTCGTCCTGGTGGGCGCAGAAGATAAGCCCTCACTGGGCGAGTCCTCTGCCGTGGGCGCAGCTTGCCGTGTCCGCGCCGGGAGCGGCGGTGACATTTCGTCGTCGTCTGGCGGCGGAGCCTGTCGTGGTGGCGGAGGAATGTTTATTGTAGGGGGCGGGGCGGTCTCCCGGGTCATCGCTGGAGGGGCAGCACGCCCACCCATTACGTTGGCCAGTGCGGCAGCTGGATTCGGAGTCTCGGGGCTGCTTGGCTCTGGCGGAGCGGCATTTCGTGCTGGGAGAGGCGGGCTCGGTTCGTCGTCTTCGTAGTCGAGGGGCACTGCGGGTCGCGTGGGTAGGCTCGGAGGGGCAGCGTCCTCCTCTTCAGACTCAGGGGTCAATTCATCACGGCCGCTGCCATCGCCAAGATCGATGTAGTTGGCGGGAACGAAGCCGTATTGGCCGTGGAGCCCGACAAGAATCCAGTCGGGATCTGATACATCGTAGACGTCAAGTTCGGCCTCCTCGGGAAAGGAAAGCTCTTCGTCGGTCTGTCTAGTATATTCGTACAGGGCGCGTGCTTTCTCGATCGATGGAGCCTGCAATGCCAGCTATCAGAGGTGTCCTTGACGAACATGCAGCCGATCTCCTGGGATGCAGCGAAGCATCATGCAGCAAAGCCAAACTCACCTCCTCAATGTAGTTGGTCGGAACCAGGCCAACGGGCTCGTCCTCGTCTTCAGCGCTGGCCTTCTTCTTTGCCTTCCACCAGTCATCGTCACCACTCTTCTCGAGGACGTATAGCAGGTCCCCCTCAGTGATCTCTAATTCTCCTTCGGACTGGGGAGCGTAGTCGTATAGAGCCTTGTAGACGCCGAGGAAAGCCATCGCGACGACACGAGCAGGTCCGACAGTGTAGGCTGGTTGCGTGGTCGGATCGGATCGGGCAGGAGTGGGAAATTGAATGCTGTTGGGCGATGCACGACTCGCTGGCTGTTATGTCGAGGCCTGAAGGCCGGAGTTTCTCTCAATTCGCGAGGTCTGTCTGTCTGTGTCGATGTGGACCACGGCAGGGCGAGCCGAGAAGGCTGGCAAGCTTCGACCGCGTGGCTGCGTGAAAGAGCTGAAGTTGCAGTGGCAAGCCGAAACAGGTGCGGGAAGGGAAGGGTCGACCTTGCGGACCTGGTCCAGATTGTGTCACCTCGAGTCCCCTCTGCAAGTTCTGAGCGCTGTCGACAGGTGCGTCGAATACGTTGAGGCGGCGGTCAATGGGCTGCTGCTGCGGAACACTGCTGATCAAGTGGTGGAGAAGCAGCTGTCATGCAGCGTCATGCGCGGCATCTGCTTGAATGCAGTGGGATTGTGTTGGCGTTTCGAAAGGGGATATCAATGTCACCCGCTGCTTATTAAGATGGGAGGTTGAAGGTCAGTGAGGTATCAGGTATGGAGTATTAGCGGGAGCGAAAAGACAAGGGAGCTAGGCATTACAGCCACTCGATTACGTCGGGCATGAAGTGGAACTTGGAACTTGGAACGCTTCAATGCCAAGCTCTAGTACAGCTAAGGCAGACACAAGAAACAACGGCGTTCTCAGGACACGAAATGCTCTTCCAAAAGGCTTGCGGTATCCGTACCTAGCAAGGGGTTGAGGTAATCTTAATAACCGCGGCGCGCACCGCCTAAAACATAGACGCCAGCGCGCTTGTATTCATAGCGTATCCTCACCCAGCAGCTTATCTCGGTGATCAGACCTGTCCCAGTCGTCTGCAGGTGAGACGGATACCAGAGTGATCGGCCTACCGAGATAGCACCAGACCAAGACTGAGTCCCGAATCTTTGTCGTCATTTTGAATGATTCACTGCGTTCACACAGTTTGAAGGTGTCGTGAAGCACACCGAACGGCACACAGTGGACTAAGCGGCTGGGAGGTGGAGAGACAAGTTGTGACCCGTAGACAGTGCTATCGATGCAGACTTCCGGTGACGGACATGTTCTTATATTGCTTGGGTGTCCTTATTCAAACGCCGCCCAATGCTCTCATCATGCGTGCTAACGTGTATATAAGCTCTACGTTCAAGCCGTGCTCATCACAATCTGCCTTTCTTTTCAATTCATCCCAAATCCGAAGCCTTCTCCGCTCTTCCCACAGCTTATTCCTGCTCCTTGCCCGCTCCCGCTTCCCCTGCCTCCTCATCCACCGCCTCCGTAATCACCCTCCTAGCCGTTGCCCGCTCATCGCCTTCTTGCGTCGAGCTCTGCCGCAGACTATTCGCCCGCTGCCTGCGACTGATCATACCTGGGTAGATGCGCGGCTCGCTCGACGACAAGTGCAGGTCCCCGCCCCCACTGGCGCCGCCGCCACCGCCGGGGGACGGCGACGTTGCGTGCGAAGGCACCTGTGCGGGAATTAGTGGGGACGATGTTGGTGGCTGGACGCGCGTGCTGTCCACGTGAAGGTTGGTGTTGGTCTTGTGGGACAGCGCCGGGGTGTTGGGCGCTGCAGATGCCGGGACGCTGTGGTCGATTGTGGATGGATCCGTGTAGGAGGTATACATCTCGACCCTGAGACATGTCAGCTTTGAATTTCATCGTAGCTATGAGAACAGGGGACTCACATTTGCTGTTCCTCCCGGAGAGTGCTGTAGCGGAACTCATCCCTCCGATCAGGGACGTTGGTCTTGACCATGGTATTGCCCCTGAACCCAGGCGTCAAGAAGTTCGGGCCGATCCAATGCTGCTTGATGGAGAACTCATAGCCACTCTGCTTGACAGAGTTCCTGGCGAGCTCGCACATGTCTATAGGGTTCAGCTTGTAGATCTGTGCAGCGACCGCGTACTCCTCCATGAGCGGCTCTTTGGTATACGCAAATTGCAGCGGGTCGTCTGTCGACAGGGACACGTTCAGCCCGCGCTTGAAATACTGGTGGAACGGATTGCGCTCGAGCTGGAGGAAGAGGGCATTGTTGCTCAACGGAGACATGGCAACGCCGATTTGCTCGAGGTAGAAGACGTACTGCAGCAGCGGCACCTTGCGAAGCAACAGGCCGTGGCTGATACTGTGGGCGCATTGAGCTGCGACCGCAAGATGCTCCACGTCTCCAGCCTCACCGCAGTGAGGCCGCAGGAGGAAGGTGTTGAAACCGCGCTGCTTCCTCAAGAAGTTGAGAGAAGTCATGTTGGCGAAAAGGTAGTAGATCCAGTAGCTGTACGGTGGGTTCTGCTTGGTGTCCCACACTCTCGGCACTGGGTACTTGCGGAAAAGACGCCGCTCAACCTTGCTCTCATCATCGACACTGTCGATGCCAATAACACGTTGCAAGAAGACATGGAGTTTGGGATGTGCGGCGGGGTTCTTCGTGGCCTGAAAGAGCGGCTCAAAGATGTTCTTGATAATTTGCTCGTACGTCTCCATTGTTCCGCTTGCCTTGTACACGTCGTAGAGACGGGGTATCTGGACGAGCCACCTGACATTGTGTGAGAAAAGCTGGTTGTCTACCACCCATGCAGCAAGCTTGTCCCACTCATCCATGGATCTGCCATAGATGGAGATGCGCCACTCGACCATCTGGTATTTGCTGGACTCTAGATCTGCAATGACCTCCTTGGTAATCTCTGCCAAGTAGCGGCCCTTGATCAGGTTGTCTGTTTTTAAGAAGATCGTACGAAGACGTGACTCCCCAACCGGATTGTATTTGAGGTTGAATTTGTCGAAGCGGTGAAACGAGTCCGTGTGCGCGTGCATATCCAGGGTGTCGATGCTCAGGTCATAGGCCGTCAGGTTGATACTCTGGAACACCTCGGCCAGTGTAAGATACTTGCCATCTCTGTGGAGTACCACCTCGTCGGGAGACTTCTTCATCTTGCTCTTGATGAAGCGTAGGAGATGCTTCTGATTCATGCATGCAGAGTGGTGCACGTGAGTGTCAACCTTTCTGACGTTGTAGAAATCACGGTGCGGCACCTTCTTGGTATCGGCCGTTTCTTGGTACTCGTTCAGCAAGGCGTACAAGTTGTACTTCCCCTCCAGGTACTGAAGACGGCGGAAGGCGAAGCTTTTGGATGGGCCATCAGATGATATCGACAGGATGGTATCCAAGTCCACATAGTATTCCTTGATGGTCGGCACATTGATAGCTGGTGAGTCTGCTGTTTTGGCTTCCTCGTTCTCAAAAACCTGATATACACCATTGGCGTCGATGCCGTAGGTCATTTCCGTTGGACCAGGGAAGGGCTCGAGGTCGGCGATGTTGAAGTCTGAGCCAATATCTTCGCCAGGTTTCCGCGTCTTCTTTCTAGGAGTCTCGGGATGAGCCTGGCCCGAAGGCAGAGTCATGCTGTTGTTCAGACTGTCACCGGCGCTGTTTGATAGTTTTGCTGCTTGCACTGCCCTCTCGTGCTCTTCAACCCATGCTGGCTGAGGAGGTGGCGGGTAAATCGGCCAGTTGGGATCATCTTTCGGGTTGTCCGTGGGACCCTGAAGCGAAAGCCGTATGTACTTATGCCGTATGTCGAGGATCTTTTGCACGTTTCTGAGAATGGTGCTGAGCTCAGCTGTGATGGAAGGATCGGCGCCGACATAAGCGGCACTACCTATTCCATGCGGGGCGCCAGTGCTCATCTCCAGTTGAGCCTGGTACACAGCATCTTGAGCGCTAACTCCAAGAGCACTCGGGACCTTCGTCAAGTTGGCCTGGCTGCCGGCCTGACTGCGATTGCTAGCATAGTTCAAGTGGGTAGTGTCTTTCTTAGACACACTACCTGGTACACTGTCACCGGCCACTGGCGAACCGTGGTGCGGCCACGCGGCAGCGGGGAGATCGTACGAAGAGCCGCCCAGTGTCTTTTCAAGCGATGGTCCTGCGCCTGCAGACATAACAGGGCTCTCGTGTACACTTTCACCGTACATCGACGAGCCCCAATGCTGTCCACTCGACTTGTGGTCTTGTTGGCTGCGCTGGTAGAAAAGTTTTGCATCGGTGTGAGACATTTGACGCTCCGCAACAGGGTCGTAGAACGCCGTTTTCTTGGGTTTGTCTCTCAGAAGCATATCCTCCTCATCGCCATACTCCTCAGGTGTAGTCTTATCGCTTGGACGCCCCGATTCCACTTCCTCAGACTCTGTGCTGCGACTCGGGTTCGTGGCCATGGCCTCTTCTTCGTCAGATTCTGGTGAGCTGGCCATGCTGGTGTATTGGATCTGGGGAGAGTTGGAGCCCGAGGCTGGATCTTCGAGGAAATCAGTGGCGTGATCTGGAAGAGCTGTTGATCAGTTTCCAAGTTTGCACAAAGACTTCGGTGCACATCTGTATCTGAAAGGCGGGAGAAGGGAAGGAAGACGAAATCAGACGGAGACTTACCAGCCATTTTGCGCTACATGTGTGACTGTGTCACAGCACCTTGCAGTAAGGAGGAGGATGATCCAATAGATCTTGGAAGACTTGGTTACACGTGGGCGATGCAAGAAGCTTATTGTTGGTGGCGCATCAGCAGGTCGTTGTCAATCTACGCGACTCGACGCGGGACCCCCACCAGGTACCAAAGCACTGTAGATACCACGAATTTTTAGTGCAAGGGACCCCTGCAGCTAATAATAGCTTCATTAGTGGCCAGCCCGCCAAGGGTCCACTACCTAGGTATAGCCCAGACCACTTTAGTGAAGTGATAGAAGATTACTTCAGCGAGAACAGACGAGCTCTGGAACTGAAAAGGACAAGCACTGCAAGAAAGAAAGTTAACATGACCAGCCGGCCTGTCAAGCCCAGGCAAATGGTTTGCATGCATCTTCATAAGACAGAACAAGGCACAAGGGATGAAGGCATATAATCTATTCCACACACCAGATATGAACTTGCCAGAGAACCCCATACAGGCAGCTGACCATACTTCTCTGGACAGATCAAGCCTGCGTGATGCTTCTTGGCATACAACACTCAGCCAACCTTGGTCAGGTGAACAGACTGAGGCTTTGTCTTCTTCCCCGAGTCCAACGAGTAAAGTCCTCCAGCGCCAAACACTATCATAGCGCCCAGAAGCGTGCCCGGGGCCAACTGGTTCCCAAAGAGCCATATACTGAGCAGAAGGCTCACCAGCTTCCGGATATTCAAGACGATCGTCACAGTGAGGGCTGACGATGCAGCCGCCAAAAGGTTGACACCCCGAATGCAGGCGTATTGCGTGAGTACGTTCATGACCAGGTAGAAAAGCTGACTTGGAATCTGGATCATGTCAACGTTCCGTTGGAAATTGTCTGAGAGTTTCTCGACGCCGAACAAGCTCGCGATCGGAAGGGGCAGCGGCGGACTGCTTGCAAGCTTGTTGAATTGTGTCCACATCGAGGGCATGAATGGAAGGAAAAGTGGCAACGAAAGCAGGTGCGAGTAGAATAGGTTCTCTTTCCACTGGGGTCCATATTTCCGGTACGTTTCTTCGGTGTACAACCCCATGATTGCCGAAAGGATCTGGGCGACGAGAAGAATGACGAGGCCGGTGTTGAAGCTCGCGTTGCTTCCACTTTTCCCCGCATTGCTCTGCTTTTTGTCAGCGCTCTGAGCTCTACACCGTGCCAATGTGTGCGATGCCCCTCACCTTAGATTGCGAATCCGACCAGGCCGCGGTTATTACGCCAAATGTAAGCAGAATGACAGCCACGAGCTGTATGCGAGAGTATCTCTTGCCCCAAAGACTTCCTGCGATCATCGTGGTGATACTTCCCCCAGAGCGGAGGATAATGTGTACGGGGACAGAGATGTCATAGCCAAATGCATGGTTGTTCAAGGTGTTGATACTGAAGAACAGCACAATATTGATCAACCAACGTTTCAACGGGACTTTGTTCGGTCGTATAAAGAGCGGCGGGCGCGTTTCGTCGAATTGCGAGACGTAACTCGTGATGGCGACGAAGACAAACTGGACGAAGGTCAGGAGGGTACCACTGGCGGGCTCGATACTGTGATGCAGTCTTCATGTTAGCCACCGGCTCATTGGTGCAAAGGAGCTGTAGACCAGCCACTGACTTGATGATGGCCTCCAAGGCAAAGACGTTGGAGCAGCATCCACCAAAGATTAGACCCAGCATAGCCCCGACAGCCAGCCATTGCGGAATGGTCTCGATGAAGATGCGGCCCAGCATGCCCATGATCTTGGAGGACAAGGGCCGCTGGTCGTCAATGCCATGGATCTCGGCCTTCTCCAGCGAGGGGGCAGCGTTAATCACTCGTGGAGTCATGGGTGCCGAGGCAGCCGCATGTTGCTGGGCTTTCTGGAGAGAGGAGGGTTGTCGTCGTCGAGTTGGGCGGGTCGTCATTTACACGGGTTTCCGGTCGACGACGTTACAGGACGGAGCGCGGCGGGGGGCGTGTGGGTAGGAGTGCGGTGCTGACACGCAGATTGTCTCGTAGGATGGAGCTTATGCTGGCAAGGGAGAAAGGATGCGCCCGTGGGGGTGTCAGCTGAGATCTATCCGCGGATGCGGTAGAGACATGCGGTGCGGATTTGCGAATGTCAAATTGCTTGTGGCGTTCGTTTGCTTGGAGTGTCAGGGGCCAAGTGTTTGTATTTTGTATGAAGAGGAGAACAGAAGCTGACAGAAAAGAAGCAACAAACAGTCGAGCGTTGACAAAACAATACAAGAGCGCAATGATTCCAATGCAGTATTCAGTGCGCAAAGCAACCACGCAATTGAGTCGTGTCAAGTTTGTTGTTGTATCGGACTCGAAGACTTGGACCATGGTCACAGCGGAAGTTGTCGAGGTGGATCCCAGTCAAAGCCACCTGGGCCTGGGCTTGCCACTGAAGCGCGCCTCCCTGTACTCCCGCCCCTCCACCACACTCTCGGCTCCATGAGGTCAAAACCTTACTTTGGGACGCATGTGACCGCAGCAGTGCATCTACCATCTCAATACCTAGACACCTAGTAATGCAAGGAAACACAGAGTACGATAGCCTGGCTAGGTGATAGCGCTGGACAACAAGTAGATTTGATTGGTGGCCAATCCCCCTTCACATCCAGGGACTGATGACACCATCGACATGTCACCCTGTGATTTCCTTTCCACACGCGAATGGGGATCAGAGACATAGTCAAGATATACCAACCATGTAGAGGATGAAGCCTACACCAGCGTGGAGTTCCGAGGTCTTTCAGGACTGCGGTGAGTATAATTTAAAGGACTTGCTAGTACTTATCTGTAATGAGCCGATTTACGTAAGAAATCATTCGAATGATCGGGCAGTATCAACTGAGAAGTATGAAGATTCATTTTCGGATTCACAGTGTACTTTGATAAGAAACTCGTCATTTACGGTAACGCTAACAATATTCAAAGCTCATGCACTTCACCTTTACCCTTGGACAGTATCGTAGCTGCCCGTGTGCGGACTCAAGTCTATGTATATATATGCTAACCTGCGACAGCAAAACTGGGGGGCAAAACAAGTCTACAGATCATTCGATTATTGCAATTCTGTTGTCGGCTGTATAACTACCTAGATACTTAGTACATACTGAGTTATAGTCTATATAATGAACATAATTCTAGATATTGAAAGAACGAAGGGTATACCTAGGTAGGCTACAAGCTGTTTAGTGGATAAGCGAAACGAAGTACTAAGAAGACATAGCATCAGGTTATAGAGAAGTGTGTCACTTGGAATACACCTGTTATGAACATCTACTGAGTGGACTGTTACGGAGTCGGGCCCTCCCATCCCAAGTACCACTGTGTTTGGGCCCAGGCAAACCAGGAGGCCTCGAAGTCTTGATGCAAGGAGGAGGGCATGGAGCGTCAGGATCCGAGGACCATGCACGTAAGGGTGCCGGGCCGAGCCGCTCGTCAGGGTTCCGCAGACCCCTGACCCTGCGGCAACCGTCTCCACTTTTATAACTTAACGTCACTTCAACTTATGACATGTTTCGTCCAGTCACTGCGACTGATGTTGAAGCTTCCCCAAGATGACTTCAGGGACAGGATAAAATGGAGAAAGCCACTGTTATTTCAGAGCTTGGGAGCTGTCGCTGTACAGTTTCCATACATTGCTCCCAGCTTCCAATGTCTACCAAGCATCCGAAGCCCCTGGAACTCCGTCAACGGGGACCTCGGAATGCAGAACTACCCAGGACCGCCGCAACGACAGCAGCATCGACTTTATGAGTACTTGTGCATCATATGAAGGTGGCTAGGTAGATATAGACGTTCCAGCTTTAGACTTCAAACAGAACACAGTACAGGGCATCATACCGCCTCAGCTAGCCCCAGAAGTGATGTGGATATCTAGCTGGCATGGGTCACATATGCCACTTTTCCTCCTCAAGTCTTCTAAAAGCATGGAAGACAGCCCTGGGGATTGCGGAAAAAACCATGTGTGTATACTGTACCTGATCCCAGATCGCCATCGTCAGCGAGAGGTTTGTATTCCTGTGCCGAGATGCGAGACCGGAGATGAAAGGAAGCTGCTCAAATTAGATTTAGTTTTGGCTGCTGCCAAATCCCCCAAATTTGCCGTTAGAGACACATTGACATGACAGACTTACTACACGTTTTCTTCCCTCTGCATCGAAAGACTGCCTTCGTATCGATGACCGTCCGGACTCGTACTGTCTACAAATTTCTTTACAGCATCTGATCCTACGTTTATTTTATGAGATAAAATTTTACCCCTTTTGCTCTCTTTGGTACGTATTGCGGCTCCAATTGCTAGCATGAAAACGGTACCACTGACTGGGGATCGTCACAATGTGTAACCTTTTTGCACACCTTTTAAGGAACTGCAGTACGAACCTTGCGACTGAAATATTTTTGACAGACGATGAAGTGTTAATGGAGCACTCACAGCATAAGAAACGGGCTCAGGACAGGTATTGGAGACAAATGCTCAATCACTGGCAGACGGCCACTCATGAGCAGATATCGTGCCCGCCGCTCCAAGGTATCAACACAGAAACGAATGAGAATCTCATTGTGAGGCCTGTTTCTTGTGAAACAACCTGATTCACAGCTTGTAGTCAACTTATGATGTTAATTTGGACACAAATCAAGAAGAGAGAAGACCTTGCAGATGGGGGAGAGACGGTGGAGCCCAAGAGATATACAGACATGTTGCAGACTATTTGCATAGTACTTATGTACCGAGGAATGGCCCATAAGAAACGGCTAGTAATGTTGATAGCTAGAGTACCTCAAAGTATCGAGGCCTAACAAGCTCTGATCTACGGTCTGTTCCCAAAACGGCCGTAGTGCTGGTACCCCTACGTAGATTGATATCAAGACGTCAGAATACGAAGCTCCAAAGCTCGACAGCTAGTTATCTGGAATCCATGACTGGATAGGAAGAATGTTCACAGCAGCAGTTTACACGTGACATATCAGGTAGCCCAGCACGAACTGGGAACAACAGGTCATCATCTATCACGAAAACCCCTTGAAATGTAGTTAGATCGCGTCCCGCCCATCGTGATCAAGAGTCCAACGAAGACAAGACGGGAACTTGGTCTGCAGTATAAGGCTGTTGACTGAAGCCGAAAGCGGCAGTCTCGTTTGCTGCATGACGGAGCATTTCGAAATTCGCAATATCAGATCCATGGTGCCATCCTCCCAAGTTTTGATACCATGCCCTGCAAATATCGCATATAGTAAGGCCTCCATCAAGCATCTCAGTAGGAAAAGGGTAGGTAGGTCGTGAGCGCTGAAGTGTACACGGGTGCTCAACAATCTGTGACGCAATGCGAGAAGCGGCCAGCACGCCCAGATAAGGTGTGAATACAAATGGAACGGTAATTGCTATGTCAGGATAGTGTTGGTCCCCTGATCATCCGACCAAGTGTAGTCAAGCAGTTGTGGGTGACTGATGAGTGGCCTGGTTCCTCCTCAAAGAAGACATTGTCGTGGATCATATAATCTGCAGGCATGAATGCTGAGACGAGATAGCCATCATCTTTCTAATCATGTCTCTTGTCTTTCTTGGGGAAAGAGGTTCTATGCCAAGCCAAGTTGTCTGCCTCTCCAGGACTCTAATGCATTTGTTTTGCCCCATCTCCCACATCGTCCAACTCAGCAGCATTCTGAACCCTCTGACCTTGTGCCCCAGTATTGACATGCTCCAACCTCCCGGTTCCCCTCATCAGTTCCTTTCGCAGGTATCATCCTCCCGGTCCGCCGGCTCCGGTAGCCAGCCACGTTGTATTAAACCGTTGCCGACCCAGACCTCGGATTCGCTTTGCAATACAATTTGTTCAGGCCTTTGTCTTGCTTTGAAAATACTGCTGCAGGATCGTTGTCGACGTGGGTGGTGCGCGGAGGGTTGGCAAATTAGAGTGCGACAACCACAGACAAATCCTAGAAGGAAGTACCCGCCATGTCGGTAGATGGAGAAGACCACAGAAACCTTCCGGTGAGGTCACGTACCAGCACACTACAGTGCCGAGAACACGAACAGCTACCATCATGTTAGCAGTGAAGACCTTTTAACGCAAATGCCGATGGCCCAGAGGTGTCACTCACATTGTTTGTAGCTGCAATTGCAATGCTGTCCTCGAAGGGGTGCCAGCTCATATGCAGGATTTTCTTGTTGAAATCAATCTGGTCTGCATCCGTCTCCTTACGCATCCTCTGCGCACCCGCAGGGCTGGTGGACCGTGACCCGTTCTTCTTGCCACCGTTGGCGGTAGGGCTTGTGGATGCGTTGATCGGCGTCGGAACGCCCACTTTCTTAGCCTTGAAAGCCGACTTGTCCGCTTGCAACACAACTTCCATCTCCTTCTCGGGGTCATCCGGGTAGATCATGAAGTTGTTGTTGTAGCTGCCCGTCATGACATTCTTCGCATCACCAGAGAAGACAACCTCAAACTTGTCGAAGATACTGTCGTTCTCGTACGTATCGCAGAGTCGGGGTCGGAGGTGCTCGTGGATCGGGATCGTCTTGACCGGTTGCCTCTCCATATTCACGTCCCAGATTTTGACAGTCAGATAGTCTCTGGAGAGAATATACCTGCCATCGTGGGAGAACCTAACATCGGAGATGGACGAGATGATCTCGGAGAAGAACGACCGCGCGGAAGGGTCCTCCTCTTGCTCGAACACTGCGCAAAGTAGACGTTAGTCTTAGAGACCACAAGCTGAGGAAACCGGGCTTCTTACGCTTGGAGTGCTGGTCGCAAAGAGCGCTCTCGCGCATGTCGGCGAGTTTGATGGTACCCTTGGAGCTCGCGTACATAAACCAGTTGCAGCTCGTAGGGTGAAACTCGGCAGCGGTGATGACCTCGGTCAGCTCTTCCATGTTCGCGGGCTTGATGTCCACGA
The DNA here is from genome assembly GCA_003671545.1 of Ophiognomonia clavigignenti-juglandacearum. Lineage (NCBI taxonomy): Eukaryota > Fungi > Ascomycota > Sordariomycetes > Diaporthales > Gnomoniaceae > Ophiognomonia > Ophiognomonia clavigignenti-juglandacearum. The sequence continues at coordinate 60,155 of PYFS01001660.1, read as the reverse complement.
TATTGAAGCTCTGGTCCTGAATGTTCAGGTTCCACAGGTTTATACGGAGGTCGTCGCTGCTGATGAATGTCTCTCCGTCGCTGTTGACGGATATGCTGTTGATGTGGTAGGCATGGGCGTTGGCATAGGTCTTCCGAGGTACAGCTGCGACTACAGTGTCGTGGTGGGTAAGGCGAGGTAGCTTGAGATCACTGGCATTCTTGATGGCGCCGGGCAGCGCTCGCGACGGACCTTGAGCCGCAATGCCACCAGCAGTCGGCTCGCTAGACAGATTGTTCTCGGCCACAACCTTGAGGGACTTCTCGAAGACCTTCCATAACTTGATAGTCTTGTCGTTGGTCGAGAGTAGGTAATGCGAGGCGTTTTGTCGGCGGCACCACTTTATCTTGTTGATCTTCTCTTCAATCTCAAGGGATTTGAGGTAGTCGAATTCGGGCTCGTGGGATTGGAACTCTGTATGAAACTTGTACTCGCAGGTTTTTTTCTGCATGCGGTTGGTTAGATTCGTCCCGCAAGTAGTTGGGTGGGCCGCGTCCAGGCTCGCTTGGCAGAGCAACTCACGGTCTCGTTGCGCTCAAACAACACGACGCGCCCGCCCTTGTCACCTGTTGCTAGATAGTTTCCGGTATGGTCAAACTCGACGGTGGATATGATGTCGGCTGAGGCTTCAAGTTAGTACAGTCGGTCAGGATGAGGCGCAATGAAGAATGAACAGTGAAACAGCTGGCATACCTTCTGTGATGTCCTCGACATCTCCCTTGTCTCCGAAGCACCTAGGTTTTGTGTTAGCACAGTGCAAAAATACAAGCCCATGCCGGTGGGCTCGATCGGGCGGCGAGCGTTGGAAATGGCACGTGAGGTAACCTACTGGGTGAATTTCCACGTCGGCGAGCCGGATTCCGCGTCTGCCATGGTCGCGCGATGGGAGGGTGCAAGAGAAGGACGGCCTTCACGTTGCGAAAATGTAGAGGGGTAGGAGGACGCGATGCAGTCGAAGCGAACGCAAGCGCCTGTACGGAGTAGAGTCGCAAGGGGTAGACGCAGCGACGGACTAGTCGATGGGGCGAGCGGACTGGAGGGGTCGGCCGTATGCTGGTCGGAGAGATGACGAGGGGCAAAGACCGAGGCGGTGTCGGGTAGGTATCGTCGTATCGTTGTTCTTAGTCAGGTCGGAGACGAGGATGAAGAAGGGAGAAAAGCTGGAGCCAGAAGTTCAGGTTAGACAAGGTTGAGAAAGATGAGGCTCAACGCAGTGACAGAAGTTAGTAGGGTAGGTCGGATTGGGATTGAAGTTGGTTGGCTGTGGAGGAAGCGACGAACAAGCTCCTGCTGGGGTTCAAAGTTGACTTGGCCGGGCCCGACAAATCGGGTGCTGCAGTGGGCGTGAAGTGGGTGAATGGGGTTACTGCAAGACTAGCAGGCCTTGGAAGGACAAAAAGCAGACACCTGAAGGAGTGTTTGCTGGAGGCACGGAGCAGTGCTGATGAAATGCAAGATACTGAGGTAGCTGGACAATCTGTTGCTCATCACACAATGCAATCTTGGTCTGAAAGGTTGTTGCGGGTACAGGTGCTGGCTGTATGTGTGCTTGATTCTTGCTGGCTCTTAGACATTGAGGTCATGTCACGAGGGAAGTTGCGACATTGATGACAGAGCAATATGTGGACAAAGCAAGAGGAATGGTTAGGTACTCACGGATGGCTCCAAGCGACTGAACTGATCATGCACCAACTGGGAAGCAAATGATCTAGGCAGGGTCAGGTTTGAGGACGTGTGTGGTGATGATGACTGCGGGGTTTGTCGCAAGAAGCAGTTTGTGCAAAGTGTAGAGAAGGATGAGGTCAAGCATGCGAGCCCAAAGGTGCGAGTACCCAAATGTAGGTCAAGTTGCAAGGCCAAGCTGACCTGTCCAAGTGGTTTTGGCCTGGGCCTGCCCCGCCTGCCCGCCTAAGAGCCCCTGGGCCCAGGGTCCTTGGTGGGGCCGAGCAGTCTGGTGTCCATGACTGAGATCCTGTCTAGTACAGTACAGATTTCCCGTCGCCATCCTTGACCGCCTTCTCTTTTTTTCTTTGACCAACACATCTTGAGAACTACAGTTTTTAAGCTTGAATAGTCTTCATGTCAAAGCATATGTGTTACTTTCTCCTCTAATGGTCTATAACCTGTTCTCAAGAGTACCAGAAAGTGAGGGCCTCCTGGCTTAGTTCAGCTAAAGCAGTATATTCCCGATGACCTCACGCTCTGCAGATGCTCTGCAGATGATTCGCATCCCAGTTGACAAGCCCCTGTTCTCCAATTTCTGTCTCTCGCAACTAAATCTGCTGGCGCATGAACTCGAACAAAGACAACTGTCACATGCAATGCTTCTAGAAGCTTGGCAGTTTGAGTACCTGTCGAGTGTACAGTGGTCATAGCTCATCATTCTCAGTTCCCATAGGAGGACTCTTGATCCTGCCGTCATACTGTATACTCCTGAAGTCGTCTCCAACGAAGTGCCGGGCTACTTGTGTCTATATCTCAAGCTGCAGCCAACAACCGGCTCGGCTACTCAGAATCCGGTCCGTCATTCCCGATTGGCGCATCCCGTCGCTGGTCACGAAGAATGGGATCCGAGAACCATGAAGTCGGGAAATCCAAAGCTCCTGACACTGGAGAGAGCGATGGCGGAAGCAAAGGGAAAGGGGTGGCCAAAGACGAGTACGACCGGGAGAACAAGAGGCAGACAGATGGAGACTCTTTCGCATCACGGCTAGGGACCTCGGCGAATGGGCTGGCAAGAAGTGTATTCCAGGGCGCACCATCAGCCCACGATTTGGCAAGCGTCTCGGCTTCTGGCAAGGCTGGTGCATCTTCCACGAGCAGGACGCTTGAAGCTCGGGCGAGGAGCTCTCCCGCGGCTGCTAGTGCGTCGCACTTGTCTGGCACCGCGTCCTTTCGATCAGAACAGACGGAAGCTCACGTTGCAGCTGAGGAGGCCGCCTTTTCTGACTTCTTGGACAACACCACTGTGCTTGGGCCTACGGAGCCGGCTGGAATGGAGAAGGCGTGGGGTGTAGCATCAGCATCTTCGACAAATTCTGCAAGCCACGGGCCAACGAGGGATGCTGTGGGGATTTCTGTGAGCGAACAGCAGGACAGTGATGGAGCTGAAGTCGTCCGGCTATTGTCCCAAACGGACGAGGAGGGACCGGAAAATGAATCTGCACTGACGCTATCAGAGGAAGAGCTCAGTGGTCTACGGCGCGCGCTATTCGAAGACGGGTCTCCTGATCAGGTGTCGGCTTCTGACTGGAACAACATGCTCAACTTTATTCCGGACTTCTTGCGCAGTCAGGATAGCGGGGCTGTAGAGAGCAGCTCGATGAGCCTGGGAATTACAGATCCGGCTGAGGCCGGCCAGCAGTGGCTTGGAGAATGGAATCGAGTGCTTACGAGTTATAACGACGAGGTCTGGGGCGATTTGGGCAATCTTGTCCAACAAGCTCGGACAGAGATTCAGACGATCAGGGACAGTCAGAAGGGGCATGTGCCAGATCCAACAGCACTCCGGCGGCTTCAAACTGTGCTCACTCGTGTGCGAGCTCGATTATAAGTCACACGACCAGCGGCCAACAGGTAGCCGAACTACCTACCTAGGTATTCAGACTCTAAATGAGCTTGGTTATGCTGAAGCAAGAGCTCGCTGCGTTCCTCGAATCAAGCCAGAGCCTGAGACACCGTCTGGAGACCACGCACCAGATAATAATATCTGCGACTACGAATGTGGCATCTGATCCCACCAAGAGATCCCTGGACACATACGTTTGGCATATCTGTTATCACCAGACCTCCAGACCTCGTGGAGCACATAACGGAGCGCACCGCCCCTCTCCGCCGAAGGATCCCTGTCCGTCCGAAGCTTCGGTCCGGAGCGAAGTGCGGGGGACAATCCCGGGGGCGCAAAAGTCCTGTGCCGATGAATGACATCACCCAGCTACCAAGTTCAGCTGTGACCCTTGCAGCAGATTTGGTGATGCACATACTTCACGATACTTTGGCCGTTGCACGAATATCACCTGCGGAAGGAATCGGGGCTAAGATGCCAATTGGACATAGAGACTTCGTACATTAGTTTGGGCATCAGACAGGTGTCGACATCTCGTCAGCCTGGTTTCCTTGGCGGCAGATGGACGGCGTCTTTCGCATCTTGACCAGCCCCCCTCATTCACCTCCATGGGTTGGTTGACTGCCCAGCCAGCTTTACTTGGCCAGTGACCTCACAGCATGGCATCTTTCGACCTTCAACCACATTCAACGTACCCCAGACGAAACATTCGACACTTCACTTCACATTTCACTTATTTTCCACGCGAGCAGCAGCTTCGACATATTGCCCAACTCCAACGCAGGTCACCACTTGGCACCAATCATCGGCTTTTCCGAATCAAGCTTCCCAGCTCAAGGATCTAGCTCCGGAGACAGCTTATCCTCTCTCATCCATTGATCCGCGGATCAAAGCAGACACAATGAGGCGGAAATACCTCCTACCTGCGCCTATCTTCAACTTCGCGCTTCTCCTCGCCTACCTCCCATCTGCCGTCGCCAGCGCACAACCTCAACCCTACCTCCCCGCCCAAACCGCCAACGCAGTCCGCCGATACCACGCCGCCCCAGTCGAGGCCCTTGCACCCCGACAAACCAACACCGGCTGTATATCGGGCACCTTTGTAAGTACCTATCACTACTCCCGAGTTGCGTGCCCATTCGCATGGGTCCTTGCCCTGCGCCTCTGCTGACCCAACTGTTCCACCCTTCCAGAGCTGCTCAGATCAAGGCTCAGCCTTCAACGGCATCTGCTGCTCCAACGGCCAAATCTGCGCCCTCGACGCCCTCAACTCGCCCGCATGTTGTCCCTCCGGCAACGTCTGCACCGGCACCGCGCCGACTTCCTACCGCCCGCCGTCCTCGACCTCCGCCAGCTTCGTCGCCAACCCCTACTTTAGCTTTCCCTACATCGTCACCTCCTTCTCCAACACCGCGGCCTGCACGCGCGCCGTGTCGGCCTGCAGCGCCAACTATGTGGCGTGCACGTCCGCTCTGGAGGGCGGGGGCGGCGTGGCGGGCGGAGGCGTCACGGTGGTGGTCGGCGGGACGACGACGATCACCGGTAGCGCCGCTGGCACGACGACGTATCCTGCTAGTGCCGCGACCAGCGTGTGCAGTAGCTTGAGTAGCGCCGCGTGCTTTGGGATTCAGAGTACTGTGTGTACGGCGGGGAGCACGGGCGTGTTTGCGGTCGGCAGCGCGAATGCGGCGGCGAGGCAAACGGGCGTGCCCTGTGTTGGTGTTGTGGCTGGAGTGGCGGCTGCTGGGGTTGGGTTTGGGATGATGGGGATATGATATGACGGGTCTCTGGTGATTATAATTTTGAGGGGCACTTTGACGGCGTTTTACTTGGCCTTTGACAAAGGGGGCACCGGCCATAATTCTATGAGCGATGAGCGATGCCGATGACATACCATACGAATCTGCATATACGGCGTGGATGTTTGGAGACGTTGTCTATCGACTCAAGGACAGAGATTTCCAGTGAGAGTTTTGCCAGGAGTGTTAGGTTTCGATATTGACTAATCAGACTATATTCCATTGCTGCTCCTCCTACCCAACGAAAACTTGGATTGTATTGTACCAATCTAGCAAATGAGAAATTCCCGGAGGTCACATCTCGTGAACAAGCTTCTTAGCACCTGACACTGGATGAATTTGTTCCGCAAATTCTCGCGCTCTACTTGCGACAGTTGCATATGTCTCAAGTGGGATCCGAAGTCCGTCCACTCATGAAAGACGCATTCTTGTTCTGCTTCGATCCTGCCAGCTTCCCAGGTACCCAAATCGGCCACCGACTTGCTCAGCTGGTCAGCAGTGTCCGAGAGCTTGTAGACGCCCAGATGGGCAGCTTCTCTAATTAGACCAGGCAGATCCCAATCCTCTATGTCTTTGATCAGACCGTCCAGGAGCTCTCGAAGGGTCACACCAATGCTCCCCATCAAGACGCCCCATAAATTGATACATGAGCTGGGGTCTGCGGCAACAATGGTGCTGTGGTTGCCGCCCAGGAAATCGAGCTCAGGCGATCAGGTGTATTCCAAGTGACATACTTCTCTATAACCTGATGCTATGTCTTCTTAGTACTTCGTTTCGCTTATCCACTAAACAGCTTGTAGCCTACCTAGGTATACCCTTCGTTCTTTCAATATCTAGAATTATGTTCATTATATAGACTATAACTCAGTATGTACTAAGTACCTAGGTAGTTACGCAGCCGACAACAGAATTGCAAGTGGAGCCTCCGTGGAGACGAACCGCCTGCGGCTGACGGGACTACCACACTTAGATCGCCAAAGTCATCACCTTTGACAGTGTAGACAGAGCCGCAGCTCATTCGTGCCGGGGTGTTGTCGACCAGAAAAACATCTGCCCTTCGGCACAGCTTGCCGTGCCAGTTCCGAGTGGACATTGCGGAATATAGAGATTCGACTTGATCAAGCAGGAATTTTGGCAGACTACGGACACCGTCAGGAATCCCGCAAAGGACTCTCAAGTCAGCGCTGTGTACAGTGTCAAGATCAAAGTAGAAGAGGGGATCTTTGCGTGACACGGGCGAGGCATACATGTAGCTATTAGCGCACGCTGGCTTGCTGACTACCTGCAGATTGGCCTGCCCAGTGCCAATCCCAAGAAAAGTAGTAATCCAAGGACGAGAGAAATCCCTGGAAGGCGACCGTGAAGACGAATAAGCGTCTGTACGTATTCGAAGCGGACCACTGTCCTTCGTGGATATGGAGCTGCCTCGGACTGCTGTGTAGACTCAGGGGCCAGATGTTTCCGACCCACGGCGGGGAGCTAGCTGTGTGTGTGTCAATATCGGTACAAGTGCTTGAGCCGATAGTACATGGGAGACAAAGCTGTCGACAAATCCGGTTTGGTTGCGCTTGATCGTACTTGGCCATCGAAACCAAAACAGTATGGCTACTGTATCGAGATGCTGACCGTCGGCAGCTGGGTCTGCCTGACCCAGTCGGACACAGTACTGGGTGGTCGAGCCATCTTACTGAGAGCCTGCCTTTCTGCTCCGCTCGTGCGCTGTCACTTAGACCTATGTTCGTGTCCCAAGGACCTCAGCAACTCATCTGAGTACTTCCGCACTTACAGTCAAGAGCGTCTACCTTACAACTCCGAGACTCGTCCTCCACAGTCTGATTTCAATATCTCTATACAGTTTGATCAAGCTCTATTTAAGAGGGCCTCTCATATATCAGCCGGTCTTCTTCGAAGGGCTTGAAGGGCGGTACGCTTCCGCAAATTAGTAAGGCGGGTTGTATAAACTGTCGTAACTAGGCTCAGCTTCGCGTCTTCTAACCTACAAGAAGAAGACACGAGGCTTCGCTAATCAAGACCACTTTTACTGAAATATCTCCTTTCTGCAAGAATTGCTACCATTTATCTCTTCATCTCCACCTCAATCTCAATCCTTTCACTCATAATTTCCCCATCTATCAGGAGAGCAGTCTCCTCCAGACTCAACCCGCTGGTCTCAACGAAAAGGAAGTACACAACCACCAACTCCACGACTAACCACACGTCGTACGTGATGTAGAGCTTCCATCCCGAGTTCGACACGCCGATCGGGTTAGCATACTGATTGAAGATCAACGCCAGCGCCACAAACAAGTTGTACAGAACCAAACCTCGAGCTCGAAGATTATATGGTAGAATTTCGACCACGTAGGTCACCTGCAGAGCGCCCCAGCCAAGCGCAAAAATCATGTTGTAGAGAAATATCATGGCGACCACCGCCTGTGCCAGGCCAGGCGGGGGACTGCCGGCCCCGGTAGTAAGATTGGTTGACATCTCGTACTTCGCCTCGAGAGCCGTCCATATTGCGTAGCACACCAGACAGCCAGCGGTGGACACCAGGAACAAAGTCCTCCTCCCGAACCTGTTGACGATAATGGAGAAGGCAATGCCCCAAAGAAGACCCCACAGCGTCAGCAGAGCGTTGATGAGCGTCTGTGTCGACTGCACCGTGTAGCCGATGGAGTCGAGGATCAGCGTGAGGTAGTAGGATATCAAGCCGTTCCCAGACCACTGACTGAAGAAGGAGACTGCGAGGATGATCCAGAAACGTTTGCGATTACCGACAGTATGGAAGAAGGACAGGTAGGATGTGGACCTTGCGGCTTCATGTTCTAGACGTAGGGCAATGCGAATATCCTCCATCTCCAGCGTTACAACTGGGTCGAACTCATCGCCGTTGGCGTGGTACTTCAAAAAAAGCGCCTTGGCAGCCTCATCTTTCTCCTTCGCCATGAGCCATCGTGGAGACTCATCAATGAAGCAGCATAGCGCGAGCTGCAGCACACTCGACAGCCCTTGCAGCAACGACGGAATTCGCCACGCCCAGTCTGACTCCAGGCGGAAAGTTCCGTAGGTCGTCCAGGCGGCTACGAGTGATCCAAGCCCCCAGAGACCGTTATAAATGCTGACCATGGGCGCGCGCTGTGAGGGGTAGGCGAGTTCCGTGATGAGGAGGGGCGCAGCTGTGATGTTCAGTGCGAGTCCGAAGCCAATGATGCCACGGGCGGCAATGAACATCCCTTCGTTCTGAGCACCACCTTGGAGCGTGACGCCGACGAGCAAAATGGTGGCTCCGACCAGGAGGCCAAGACGGCGTCCAAAGTGGTCGCACACGTAGGCGCAGAATGGGAGAGAGACGAGCTGGCCTACATTCTGGATGGCGTTTAATCTGAAGTTCTGTTAGCGAACTCTGCTCATCAAGATGAAACGGGGCATCCCACTGACAAGGCGAGGTTGCTGGCACCGGGATATCCAAAGTAGGCTTTCCAAGTATCCAGGCTCTGCAGCCCGTTCATCATCGAGGAGTCAAATCCAGTCGCATAGCTGGAAATGAGAGACAAGGCCAGCACCAGATTCAGCTTCACGATGCCGGCATTTCCGAGCCACGCGAACACGCGTGCACGACCGGCGACGGCGCCGTTCAGGCTCACAGGACTTCCGGGATCTCCCATAGTCGACGTGGGACCGGACATGCAATCACCTCAAGTTGTAGAAAAGAAGTGATTGTCTAAATGCAATCGAAACGGCCTACGCGTCATGTCCCAAGCCACCATTCCGTGCTGCTGCTTGAGGAGATACTTAAGTAGATCCTTGTGACGCGCGGAGTTGTCGCCCCTTATCGTGCATCTTTCCGTGGTACGTTGCTTCTTGACAACACATTTGAGCAATCCGCTCGTCGAGACGCGAACGGTGACCCGGCTCAGATAAGAGTCAGATTGGTAGCTAGGGCTCAGATAGGCACCGGTTTTAGTGCGGGGATGCGCCGGATGCTTGACTTCGAAATGAGCTGGCTACGAACTAAAGACATTATCTGCAGTGGGCGTGTCTAGTCCGTGACGCACTGCTTCCTGATGGCCGAAGGAGCCAGCTTCGTGGAGATTGTTTGTGCTTTTGTGCTCCGCTCGGACGCTATCACTCAATCCGTGTCCTAAGGACCTCAGTAACTCATTTGCATTTTACTACACTACAGTCACGGGCAAGACTACCTATAGAGTCTAACTCAATACACGTCCTCCACTATCTTCTCACTATCATCATCCCCGCCACCTCCCTCGCCCTCGCCCTGGCCATGAGTCTTTCTGCCCCGAAGGAAATTGACCACGTTTTTCTGCGTCCTCTGGACATAGTCATCCACCACATCACTGACCACCATGAGCAACCGACTGAAGAAGAACAGGCTAAGAAAACTCAGCGATGTCACCACCGCAAAAGCAACCCAATACGTGGTGCCCGTGTAGCTGTTGGTCAGATCGGGGATCTGAATACTAAAGTAACTCGTCATGAAGCTTATCGGCAGGAAGAAGACGCTCAGCTTGGCGAGCAGCGACGCGCTCCGGTTGAGCTTCGACGTCGCCTGCGAGTCCTTCTGTGACATGAGGTTGAAGTACGTGTTGGACAGCGACGCCTTTTCCTCGAGGTACTCGTCGATGGTGTCGAGCATCAGCAGCCGCATGCGCACGCTGAGCCGGTCGAAGCGGTCGAATGCCTTTTGGCTGAGTTTGACGCCGCGGGCGGGGCTGCCGCCCGGCAGGCTGTCAGTGGAGGTGGCGAGCGCCGACATGTCCTTGTCTTCGCTGGCGGTGTCGGTTCCGAGGGCCATGATGCGCTTGATGAGATTCTCGTAGCTCTCGAAGAGGTGCTTCAGCTGACGCAGGTCTTTGCTCTGGGCGTAGAGGTGTTTGATGATGTAAGAGTTGTCTTTTTCCTTGTTCCTCCGATCCTGTTGCGATGTGAGTAGGTCTGTTCGGCAGACTGGGTGTGGAATGGGAGGCTTACTGTAATGTGAAGTACTTCGTGCGTCTAGGACCATCGTTGTCAGTGTCAAAGCCTCCAATATTGGATCCTAAGTTGGTCGATGGCAAAACTCACCAGTTCGGCTAGGATAGAGTTGGACCGAGATAGGATTGAGGTAGCAGCGGAATAGTCTTCGAACAAGTAGTAAAACAGATTGGCCGAAGCATCGAGGGTGAGTGGGGATTCTGCAACTACTGTCTTGGCCATCGGGATGGGACCGCGTCGAGTTGTACTCAGTAGATCCGAACGCACACCCTTCGAGGCCGATACTCTTGTCTTGTACGCCTCTATGCCATGGATAGATAGCTGATGCAGAAGATCTTTGGTGTTTTTGCGCATGCTATCCAGCTCCAGGGCCTTCCATTTCTCAATGTCCACGTCTTTGCACTTGGGATCCCCGTAGTTTGGTGTTTCGTGAAATGATATCACGGTTCCTGATAGAGTGAGCACTTCTGGGTCATACACAGCATTATCCAGGTAGCTAAGAACTCACCTTCGTTGGTCAGAACGTACCAAGCCCAGTGCTTAGGTGGTACAAGATCCACATACGTCTTGTGGTCGTCCTCCAGCGCTTCTGAGCTGTCTTTGAGACTGGGTCGGTGGTGAAGCCAATTGGCTCCGATGCAGACAACTTAATAGCCAGTCAGAATTTGTCGCCGCAGAAGCTTGGGATGTCACACTTACAGTTTGATCCACGATCAATTGTGGTGTAGTTGTACTGGGATTGTAGCAGCTTGTACATCTCGATATCTTCCTCATGGAAACCGCGTGAGTGTGCAGGCTTGGCTGTAGCAGCTCCTCCGCGCATAGAGATGCCCTTCTCTGGATCAGGACTTCTGAGGAAAGTGGGCCTAGATCTCGGAGACTGGACATGTTCGCTGGGAGGTCTTGTGTGTTGCGCAGATCTCCGCCGGATCTTGTCGTTCTTCATACTGTCCTTGACCCTGGCCCTTGCCAAGTCCCAGCCCAGAATGGTCTCCTGCATTCGAGTCGAGAACTTGTACTTGCCGGCGATCGCCTTGACAACATCCTTGTTGTGGCCTGGCGACCAGATATTGCTGTCGTCTCAGGTTAGACGAGGCTGACATTCGGGAGGACAAGGGAAAGGTCAGCTCACATCCAGGTAACTTTCTCCTCCTTGCCATCGGCCTGCACTTGAAGCAGCGCGGCCACGTCCTGCTCGTTCAAGTCAATGGCGATCTCAGCCTCCTCGACCCCAAAACGCACGGCAAAGTTGGTGGTCTTTTCATCGAGCGCCTGCTCAACGCGTTGCTGGTAGGTCGCGGCATCGTCGAATTTGTGAAACTTGTCGGACAATTCTGTCAGAACTTCCCTAATAGGCTTCGGGTCAGCGCGTGGGAAGGCTGCCTGGGACTGCGGTCTCGAATCTGTTGGAGGCGCCATAGGAGTTTGGGGTTGGAAATCCACGGCGACGAAGTCCGAAACTGGAGAAGGCTGGGAGGCCATCTGCAATGCGATGCGCGTTAAACAGGCTTATAACCAGACCGTGTAAAGCGCATCTGCAGCCGTGCGGCGCAGCACCGAGTTGCACCCTTGGGTTGATGTAGTCGACGGGATGGCGTCAGGACCAGAGGCCACGGGGGCCGAGCTTGATGAGGCGCTGTGGGCCGGCGGGTGGCCTGTCAGGCTCTAGGCTGGATGAGGTGACACTGAAGCCGGGCGCTGCAAGTGACCTTTGTTGCCGCCCTCCCAAGGTCGATGGTAGGGGTCAGCCCACATCAGCTGAACTTCGGATCAAAGTTTGTGGCTGTCACAAGACATCCGCACGTTCACTTGTCAGGTAAGACACAGCAGATAGAGCGGAAGTGACAGAAGTTTGACATCACAATGAACTTGGGAGTTACCGATCCTCAAAGTGAAAATGGAAACGAAAATCAATCATGTATGTGAGTTTAGGAGGCAAAACAGATGAAAACAGGGGTGCAGGTCTAGTCTGACTTTCTCAGCTTCTGAGAGATCGTCTTGGTACCAAAATTAGCTGGGCCTGGGTCGTTGCGGCCCGCGCCTTCCATCCGCGGCGCCCCGGCTCGGGAGGATTTGCTCCAAGCGCCCCATTTCCAGCCGCCGAGTTGAAACATGAGTATGCCTCGCTTTTCAAAAATAAGAAGTTCCTGGCTCGGTGCTAGTACTTCAGCTATACCAAAACATGAATGCTATAAGCACAAACTTACCGAATGATCAGGCTGCTATCCAGTGTCATGCCCAAGTGCACCTGGATCGGGGTGTCGTTAGAGACAGGGATCTATTCTACAAGGATCTGCCCTGTATTGGCAGTGCTCCACCAAACGCATTGGGACTTCATCAAGAAGAATCGTGTCTTCCATCTTTCCTCAATTTTTGATGACACGAAACTTCCAAGGTTTACCTGTGTAGAAATGGGAGACTGAGCCTCTGAGCCTCCGCAACTCAACCCCTGGACAACCTCAGCAGACTTCACTCTGTAAACTCTGTTTATACATTGCACTGTCACTATGAGAGGAAGGCGCATTGCCAAAACAGGCATCAATCGATCAATAGCAAGATGGCGACATTTTCATAATGGTCAATAATGAGCCTGGTGCTGCCCTGGTGATGCTTCTTATCCACTGAGTTCGATACGGTAGATGGCCAGTACCAACATCGCAGCTCACACAGTTCCAGACACAATGGTCACGGTTTCTCAAACATCCATATCAGCTGCGGTCCGGATATGCTCTTCTCCTGCTGCCATCGTTGCACGCCAGACGCGACCCTCCACACCTCGATCCACCCCAAACTCTCTACCACATGTCTAGTCCCTCACAGCTTTGTAAGGTGAAAGCTCGACTTGCTTGGGTACGGTCCAACTGCTAAGTCGACACCCTCTCGGCGCGGCTCGTCAATGGAAAATGAAAACCCGAACAGAATGGGACGAAAAGACCACTCAAGGTTGATAGCATGGCTGGGCAGCAGCACAGCCAGTCCGTATACATGTATGCCCACACGAAGCGTCCACGTCCGGTATTGTCTGAGCCTGAGTGATAGATTTTGCTTGGTCTAGATATGCTATCAACAATATGCTCAGTGCAATGCACGAATATGCATAGGATGGTCTGTAAAAGCTCATGATGAAAGATGTTACAAAAGAAATATGTGTAAGCCGTTACGTCGACAGTGTCGGAGGTGGTAATGTAACCCAGAAAATAAAACATCCAATAACGCAGGATGATCGTGGGTCTAGTATATACCCCAACAAAACAGCCTACCAGTTACCAGTGCCAGCCCTTCCCGTTCCGACAATGCCAATTCCTCAGGCGCTGGTATCCAATAGTCAGTTCTCAGCTTCAAAGCTCCAAACTACATAACCATGCATTTCTTGTCCTTTTCCACCCTGGCAGCCATCTGCGCATGGGGGGTATGGCGCGGCACAGTAACATCCGTCCACGTGCTCTGGCTCATAAGATCAAACTCCGGGGTCCTCGGTCTGCCCCTCTTCCCCTTCTTGCTCTTACTTCGCCCAGGCCGCCAGCCCTTCTTCTTAGCATCGGCGATGTTCTTGGCGGCGCTGCGCTCTGCGCGGGAAGGACGCCGGTTCAGAGACGAAATCCGGGAGGAGGAGAGGTCACTGGGGTCCACGGCAGGCACGGCGAGGTGGCTATGGGGACTGAGATGGCCGTGATAGATGTTCTCGAGTCTCTCAGCCGGCCCGACTGGACGGGTCAGGCCTGAGTGCTGGCTGATGCGCGGGTGGCGAGCTACTGGGGCAACGATGGGAGTTGCGAAATTTGGCTCTTGTGGTAGGCCATTGGGCGCGTCGTATGAGCCCTGCACGCCGGTAGGTGTGCTAATGATCAGTGGTTGATCAGGCATTGCTTGAGCATAGTCATTGGTGTGAACGTTCTGATAGGAGTGAGACGTGTGGGATGCGGACGGGCCCGGTGTATATGACTGTTGCGTGTGTGGGGGCTGATATGTTTGAGCTGTCCCAGGACGCGAATCATGCTGTGAGTGGGGCTGGTACATGGGTAGAGTTGTTCCAGCTCGGGGCGGGTGGTCTGCTGTCGACATAGGTCTTGACCCCTCGTCGACTCGACTTTGGCTTCGAGCAGCCGTGCGACTGCGAGGAAGATGGAATCCATTTGACATCCGACGCGCCGACGACGAGTCCCTGCCATTGTCCTGAGGGAAAAGTGAATCATGCGTGGGAACCGGTGGAGGAGGTTGCGACCGAGCAATCATGTCACTGATGCTCATACTAGTCGGTGGTGCAGAACGTGGGTATCCTATGGCGGCCCTTGCAGCAGCAACAGAGCCAGGCTGCATGGGCCATGTTTGAGATGGAATTTCCGGCGCTGCATAGCTGGCGCCGTTCGTGTGTGGGTTCCATGTTGAGCTGGTAGAGGACGGCTCGGGCACGATCTGCTGTTGGTGGACAGACTCGGATGGCTGAGTGGCAGGGCTGAGGCGATCTGAAGCACCTGTCTGAATCCGTGGAACCAATGGAATCACACGCTGCGTACCTGTGTACGGTGTGGTCGTGACGTTCGAAAGTGCTGGCGACGGGTTGGACACCTGGCGCACATGTAACCCCGGGCGTTCGCCTGCGTTGCTTGCCGTTTGGTCTGCTGGTGCGCCTTCCTGCGGCTGCGGGCTGTCAGGTGGCGATACATTGTAAATATCATCCTCTTCCTGATGTGAAGAGACCGATGTAGCGGGCTCAACAGGTACCTGTAGATGCGTCGTGGGCATTGAAGGATAGCTTGACAAGCGACTGTGGGCAGGAGCTAAAGCACCCATACTCTGACGTCTTTCAGGCATGTACGTTTGACGTCGTGAGGCGCGAGATTGCGACGGTGTCGGTGTGACTTCTTTTGCCCGCCCTGAGTTGATGGACCGGTGAACCTGCGGAATTGGAGGGATGGGTGGCACTGAAGTAGGCATCGGTGGTATTGGTGGAACGACAGGAACGCCCTCATCTCGCAGATGGGGTTGCGCCGCGGCCAACACTGGTGCCATCGAGTGACGCAGGAACGCGGGTGTTGCCCCAGGGTCCTCCTTCTGATAGGGTGGTGGAGGAGGGACCCAATTATCTGCGTCACTCTCATGAGGATGTTCACCTCGCCCATCCGCCCGGCGGTACTCGATTGGAGCCCCTGTGGATATTGTGGGGTTGTGTCGTCTGTGATTTGCAGCTGCAGTGGCCGCACGACGTAGAGTGGTGATGGAACGCGGACCAGTGTGGGAGTAGGGTGCATCCAAAGCCTCCACTTCTTCAAGTACAGCTTGTGTTTCTGTCTCTTCAGTCGGAGTGGAAACCGGAGCAGGTCTTGTAGGCAGAGCAGTCATCCGGCGCGGCAATAAAGGGTCGCTATCGTCGCCCTCATCGCCACTTCCCTCGGTCATTCGCCCGCTCGTCGGCCGTGCAGCGGTGGTTGCAGCTCTCATGACTGCGCTGCGGTTTCCCCGTCTCTGTGCGACAGTTCGCCTTCTGACAATGGCGACCTCTGCTTCCAAATCACGGTGTTCTTCTTCAAGCACCTCAGGCTCCTTATCTCCCACTTCGATAGTGATCTCGTTTACACAGCCATCCTCAAGTCCGTAGTTAAAGTCGATCAACGTGAGCCGGCCGCCATCTTCAAAGTCCATTCCATCATCGTCCATGCTGATCGGTTTCGCGGGAGTGGCACCCTTCGCCGCGATGACCAGGCGTTCCTTCGACGATGTGTCTCCAAACGAGGCGACCCATTTCAGCGTGCTGACTCCGCTTAGCTCTGCAGCTTTGAAGCCTCCACGGAACGTGTTCCGATACTTGTCGCACAAAACCTGCCACTGAGGCACTCTACATTCACCAGCTTCCTGCGTCATGGGCCTGGATCGCATGGATGATCCACTGGCGCTGCGCGCTACACCCTCTGACGCAGTATTGGCTTCAAGAGAGCTCATGTCCGGTACAGCCTCGAGATCTTCAGGCACTCCATAGAGCCAAACCTCTTTCCCCTGAAAACCTGCAGATACCAGCTCGCCGCGAAACGATGCAGCCGGTAGAGTGCAAGGTAGCAGCTTCGAGGGTGTCTTTGAGATCGGGCCAGTGAAGTATGTGGTGCCGTTTCGTAGGTCATCGATGCGTACGGCACGGAAAGTCTCGAAACTCCGGTCGTAGGTGAAAGTCCAGTAGGCCTCTTCATGACTTGATTCCTGCAGCAGAACAGCATGACTACAGTCGCGACTAGTGTTAGGGAAAAGAATTGAAGTAGTCCAGAGGGCACTGATGTCGTCACTCGACATCTGGGCTCCAGGATCGTAGTAGGGCGCCGTCAAGATGACAGTATTCGGCTGTGCACTGTGAACGGTCGTGCCCAAAATCTGCGTGCCGTCAAATGAGAAAGCCAGGGCATCCACGGCGTCACACTTGACGGATCTCCTATCGGTTGGAAGTGCACCAGGATTTAGCGCCTGGACTTCAATACCGCCCTCGTAGGCGGCGGCTAGAACATTGCCACACGGCGACAGAGCAATAGCACGAGGGCTATGGTCGAGTATGAATGACTGTGTATGCTTTGGAGGCGAACGCGTGAGGTCGTATAAGTCGACCTGCATCTCCGTTAATAGCACGGCCAGCAAAGAGCCATCATCCTTGATGCATGTCGCTACCGGCCGGCGGAGGATCTTCAGTTCCCTCTCCACCGAAATAGTGGGTCCACGGAGGTCGATTATGTGGATACGGGACGAGTTGTAGGCGAGTAAGTAATGGCCCATGGGCGAAGGGTTGAACGCAATGCCATCGCCACCAGGACAAGAAGAGGAGCTGATTGAGTTGGACACGATTTTGATCATGGTATGGTTGGGTCGCAGGTAGGCTTCGAACAAATTGCGCTTGACCTCCCTCGCAAAGAGTTTCCGCAGGGCGGGTAAATTGTCCTGCTTCCCATCGGGCTCTTTCTTATGACTCGCCGCGTAGGAAGGGCACCTCATCAACTGGGTCGCGTAGAGATGAGCCTGCTGCGATGCATTTCGCCATTTCGAGTTGAGCATAATCAACGAGGCGAAGACATTGGGGTCGGCGACTTCCAGAATTCTAGTCACGCGGAGGCAATGGTCAGACACGGTCTGAATTCCTATCTCGATCTCCTTGAGTGGGAAAATTTGGGAAGTGGGCTTCTTACTGCTGAATGATTTCCTCAGGAAGCTTGTCGAAAGCAGAAGGCAGATCATCATCATCCACGTCGTCAAAGTCCGAGTCTGCTAGCATGGCTGGTTTCTCGATCGAAGGCCGGCGAGGACTGCGACCCGCATCTTCAACAACGGCCTGGACCCCGTCGGCGGCCTGCGACATCTTTGCAGATTGACGCGCAAAGTCCGGCCGGGTCTAGTCGCAAGGCGTCCGAGAACTTGAAGAGTCGATTCAGCGTGCACCGTGTGGGAATATTCACTCCATTCTCGTGGGCTCTTCAACGTGGGCTTTAATTATCATCAGATGCGGTGCGGTCGGTTTGATCCAAACCCCTGTGAGGTAAATTGGCAGGTGAACAGGGCTGGCAACACAGAGAATCGGAACCTGTACAAGGCTCCACCCGACGTGGTTCCGAGGCGGATGAAGGCAAGATAGAGAAGCAGGTTGTATAGAAGAGCGAAACAAAACTAAGAGCCAAGGCAAGGCTGTGCAAGACCAGTGGCAAGCAGCAGGTGATGCTATGGGCGGCAAAGAGGATCCGAACGCGAAGAGCACGGCGTAGGCACTGACAAAGTACCGTCAGCAAACAGGGTGTACGGGTGGCCAGCCGCTATGTCGGTGTTGGGCTCATGATATGTACCAGCAAATGCAGAATGCGCGAGAAGCGAGAGAAGCAGATGACAGAAAGTGGACGAAGAAAGGGACACATTCACAATTGGACGTTCATGTCGCACGACCCATGGGATGGAGATGATGGCAGCTGCGTGGTGGAGGCGAAGACACCGCGGGCCAGGCATCTGCATCTGCACCCTGTCAGCACTTGTTCCACCCCCGCAGGATGCGCTAACCGTCGGGATCGGTCCAGGGTATGCCTGGCTTTTGGCCAATGAGGACGGCATGGTCCAAGCAGGGATCCACGTATGCCTATTATTTTGATACTCATCACTTTCAGGTCAGTACTCAGTTGGTGTACCGGTTGTACCTGACCCTCCACTGATTCATCTTGTTGTTATCGTATCTCTCCTACATGTATCCAGACTTGCCAGACCGTACAGCCGGAACGTAGGATTGCCCCCATCAAGAAACAAGAAACAAGACTCGTTTCACTTCACAGACTGAGAACCTGCATCAAGGCGCCAATCAATTTGAACATCAGACTGAAGTATTATCCGTCCATCGGCACAACGGCTCAATCAGTGGTTTGGGGCAAAGCACGTTGTGACAGTTTCCTCTTGCATGCAGTTGGTTCATCGAGCGCATATGCACACTCTCTGACTTGTCTGACCAACGGCATTCGTTGCTGCAGCCGCGTTGGAAGCAAGCGCTAGGATACTGTGGGCTCCGCATTCCAGATTCGCTCTATCAGGGCGCCTTGTCGGGAAGTCTACTCCGTACGGGGCGGCAATGTAGACGTAAGTGGCAGACTCTGAATCATTGCTGGGGCATTTGAGGTCGTAGGCTATCGAGCAACAGGAGATATCTTGCCATAGGACAAGGCCATTAGGTACTTCTAGGACTGTATATTGGCTTAGAACAGAGTACGGTATTGCCAAGACCTCGTCTTGGTTCGCACCACGCCCCGCCCTGCTGAGAGCCTCGGGAATTAGGGCGGTTTTCTATTTTTAGTACTACGATCAGGCGAATGGGAATCTTTGGGCTTCGTTGCAGTCGAAACAACAACTAGGTACAGGACATAGTTGCGCCTCACGTTCTAAGTTGGATCCTTTCTGGGTAAGATACCACAGACTCATTACTATCGAAGACCACATCTTGTGAAAGCGACAACGCCGCCTCCCGAACATCTGGTTTTCTGTTTATCTCTCCCGCGAACGAGGACAAAACCACGGCCCGCAGCCGACAGCAATTTCCTGGACCGCGGCATGTGCCGCGAGCTCCTACCTACTTGGTACACCAAGTAAGATTGCGCACCTGAATTTCCGGTCGCTGAGATGGGAAGTGCTTACGGAGAACGGTATATCGCACTTCAGTGCATCGCTTACAAGTTAAATCCAATGCTGACCGCCCATACACGTACGCCACGACGTTGGGATCGTGAAAGATACTATCGTCGCGCTACAGTCGATTCTCACATCAGGCTTTGCTTGCTTGAGATGGCCACGGGCCTAGACAACGACATATCAGAAGGTCTGAAATGAAATGTAGATGGTTCAGTCTGGCTACCTAACTCAGGCGGTTATGTAGTACTCAGAACAGTCCCGAGAGTACAGAGTATTAGCTAGAAGTTCCAGAGGTGTGTACATGACAGTCAAAGCCCCTGAGGCGCGGAATGATATCTATGGGACGCAGATAAATCCAATGATACCATTTCCGTAGCCTCCAGCGACTGCATAAGGTTGTTGATAAGCAAAGAGTAGCGAGATGTATGCTTCTTCCAACCGGAGTCAGGACACGGAGCTCATCCCGGATCTCGGGACGGAGCCGAGCCCGGCTGACAGCACTGGGATCCGCATTCGGCCCGGAGGCAAGAAACATCCCCGCCCACCACTATGAGTTCACTGCTCTCTTGGTACGAACATCAGCTTTCTTGAATGCCTTCTTCACCTTTTCCTGTGTTAGAATAAGGTCTGGAACCATCTCAGCTGAATAAGAGGCAGTGAATATGTCCTTTCACTAAATTGGCGGCCCCGAAGCATCTGAACGGTCTTGTTATGCTGCAATTTTTTCTATCCTAGCACCCGCTTTCACCTTCAGATCTCCTCAATTTTTACATCAACCAACATTGCGCTCATCAAACCCCAGGAGCCACACACAACAGCCATCACCTCTCAATCTCAATCTCAATGGCTAAAAAGGACAAAAAGGGCGGCTCCAAAGCCGCAGCTCTCGCCGCCAAAAAAGCCAAGCAGGAGAACAAGGCCAGCAAAAAATCCAAAGCAAAAGCCGCCAAGCTCGACGGCAGCGACGCCGAGGACGTCGACCTCGACGAGGTGCTCGCCGAGTACCAGCGCGCCCAAGAGCAGTTCCTCAAAATCACCGAAGTTGCCGCGCCGGCACCGCCCAAGCCCCGCGCGGCCTCGTGCTTCCTCGCCTCGCCCGCCAATAGCAACCAGCTGCTGCTGTTTGGCGGCGAGTACTTCAACGGCGCGCTGGCGACCTTCTTCAACGATCTGCACGTCTACTACATCGACCGCGACCTATGGAAGACGGTCACGAGCCCCAACGCGCCGCTGCCGCGCTCCGGCCACGCGTGGTGCCGCGGCGGCAACCAGTCCGGCACGGTGTTCCTTTTCGGGGGCGAGTTCTCGTCGCCCAAGCAGGGCACATTCTACCATTATAACGATTTCTGGGCGCTCGAGCCCAACAGCCGCGAGTGGACGCGCCTCGAGCCCAAGGGAAAGACACCGCCCGCGCGGTCGGGCCACCGCATGACGTACTTCAAGCAGTACATTGTGCTGTTTGGCGGTTTCCAGGACACGGCGAGCAGCACCAAGTATCTGGCTGATTTGTGGCTGTACGACACGGTCAACTTTGTCTGGCTCAACCCGACGCTGCCGCCCGCGCAGCTGAAGCCCGACGCGCGGTCGAGTTTCACGCTGCTGCCGCATGAGCAGGGCGCGGTATTGTTTGGAGGGTACTCGCGGGTGAAGGCGACGGCGGCGGCGAGCAAGAGCGGTGGCAAGAGCGGCGGAAAGAGCGGTGGGTTCTCGGGCACCAAAAACGTGTTAAAGCCGATGGTGCATCAAGATTGCTTCTTCTTGCGAATTACGCCTCCAGCTACGGATGCACCGCCGAATGCGCCGCCGGTGGTGCGGTGGGAGAAGCGGAAGAAGCCTGCGAATACGCCTGAGCCGAAGAGGGCGGGTGCGACAATGGCGTACCACAAAGGGCGAGGGATCATGTTCGGCGGCGTGCATGATGTGGAGGAGAGCGAGGAGGGCATCGAGAGTGAATTTTTCAATGGCCTCTTTGCGTGGAACGTGGAGCGCAACCGCTTCTTCCCGTTGACGCTGCGTAAGCCGCGACAGCAGAAGAAGAGAGAGGGTGGTCCGGATGAGAGGGTCCAGCGAAGAGCCCGAGGTCAGGCTCGAGAGGATGAGCTGCTGCGGCAGCTTGCGGCACTGGAGACGGGCAAAAGTGTTGAGGATGCCGAGGAAATGGAACTGGATAAAAAGGAAGGCGAGGAGAACAGTGATGATGAAGGTCGTGAGCCGGTGCGCGAGATGCCGGTTACTCTGGAGCTGCCTCATCCTCGGTTCAACGCGCAACTGGCGGTGCAGGACGATGTCCTGTACATCTACGGCGGGACGTTTGAGAAGGGCGATCGTGAGTTTACATTCGATGACATGTATGCTATCGACTTGGGGAAGATGGATGGGTGCAAGGAAGTGTTCAAGCGGGAGACACAAGATTGGATCGTGAGTTGCGCCCCTACTCCCATGCTTAAAGGTAATCGGGCTCATACTGACTGGTTCCAGGAATCCGAAGATGAAGACGATGATGAGGATGAGGAAGATGACGACATGGAGGACTCCGAAGATGAGGATGAAGATGTGGAGATGGAGGATGAGGCGCCAAGCAAGGTGTCGGCCAGCAAGCGGAAGAAGACAGATGAAGTATCCAATGCTGGCACTGAGTCGACCGAATCGTCGCTGGCCTTGTCGGCCTCAACTGCGCCCACGGAAGAAGAGGAAACCGAGGCTGCCGCACCAGTGGACGACAAGCTGCCACAGCCGAGAGTGAGTGACTTTTCCCACAGATATCCTGTCTCGTGCCTTGAACTATTACTCATGCACATTATGCACAGCCTTTCGAGTCCCGTAAAGACTTTTTCCAACGCACGTCGGCAGA
This sequence comes from Ophiognomonia clavigignenti-juglandacearum, assembly GCA_003671545.1. Taxonomy (NCBI): domain Eukaryota; kingdom Fungi; phylum Ascomycota; class Sordariomycetes; order Diaporthales; family Gnomoniaceae; genus Ophiognomonia; species Ophiognomonia clavigignenti-juglandacearum. The sequence goes on along the minus strand of PYFS01001660.1, from coordinate 37,786 downwards.
GTGGCAGGAAGTCCTAATGGAGAGCATGCGCTTCAAAGGTCTCCAGCCCGAGGCACTGACCATCAAGGAGCTCATCGCCAAGGCATTCAAGCTCAGCGAGGAGAAGTGGTGGGACAGCCGAGAATGGATCACGGCTCTGGAGGATGAGCAGGAGGCTGCTGGTATCAGCGAGGTCATCTCACTGGCTGATCGCGGAGGTGCCGGTACTAGTGCCAGCGCTGGTGCAAGGAGACGATGAAAATGGAAGTGGTCCCCTTTGGCTCTCTTTGTCGGCTGCTTGCATATCAGCGTTTGCATTGCATATACAGAGTATACCTGCCTCCTATTCTTTTCTTTATAATTCAGCCCTGCATACTAGTCGGTACACCACCTGAGCAAGATGCGGTCCCGTCAAAGAGTATTTCACGTCCCACTGTCAGAAAGGGTGCTGCCAACCTGCTGCTGCATCTTGCCTAGATACGCTCGCCTTCACGAAACGTGGCGAAATGGACCTCATCGTCAGCATTAAATGCCATGGTCTCTAATTTGATTTGCAACTGTCCAAAGTATCAGCAAGATGACTATTTCTTTTATTTTGTAGATACATCTTCTCCATGGTGCGCCGACGCTGGGCCTGGGGGCAAGGCTCGGGCCGGAGACAAAGCTCCGAGCCACGCCCTATGCATTCTGTCTAGACTCGCGCGGGTGTGCGTCTCGAGACTTCTTACACATTACAACAATTACAACAAAGTGGCGACTTCCGTTCATCCAAATTGATATACCAAACACTGCGCTTCATTACCTCTTTCGCCAGTTCTGTCAAGCACTATCTTTGCAAAATACGGCACAGGGCCGAGGGTATCCCATATCTGAGGGTCGTGACGCAATCGAGAAACCAAGCAACGATGCTCGGGATTCAGCGTCTCAACGCAAAGAAGACACAGCCCAATCTTCGCATCATCTTCATAAAACCACTCAAGGGCAAAGATGAGGCCATCGCCCAAGACTTCCTCGAGCGCATAGCCGCACAATGTCGTATGTATTGTACAATGCAGACCCACCCCCACCCCCTTCCTCTCCCCTGCTGTAGTTGCATTTTCTATCTGGCGCCAAGCTTTCACAGTAATACAAACACTAACGCCGAACAACTCAGTACCCATCATGAAAGAGCACCACCTGTCGGTGACAACGCTCGAGGAGTACGAACCTAACCGCGAGTTCGTCGGCCGCAACTTCAACGGCGGTGAGATCATCCAGCTCGTGCTCAAGGCCCCCGGGTCCGGCCACTGGCTGCCCTTCAACTACGTGCAAATGGTCATGATGCACGAGCTCGCGCACTGCGTGCAGATGAACCACTCGCGCGCCTTCTGGAAGGTCCGCAACCTCTACGCCGAGCAGATGCGCACGCTGTGGGCGCGCCGCTACACCGGCGAGGGCATGTGGGGCCGCGGTGCGCTCCTCGGCACCGGCGAGTTCGAGAACAACACGGTGGCCGAGGGCGAGGACCTGCCGGAGCATTTGTGCGGCGGCACGTACCGGTCGCGGCGGAGGAAACGGAAGGGGGCCGCGGCGGAGCTAAGCTACCAGGAGAAGAAGCAGCGGCGCATTGAGAAGAAGTTTGGCAAGAACGGTGTGTCCCTTGGTGCGGATGACGACGTCAAGGCGAAGCTGGAGAAGGGGAAGCGGACGCAGGCTGCGCCGAGAGTCGCGGGCAGCAACAGAGGGCGCGAGCTGAGGGCTGCCGCTGCGCTGGCGAGGTTCGAGCAGAAGAAGGCGGAACCCGAACCAGAGGAGCGCGAAGAGAGCAGCGACGAGAGCGACTACGAGGATGCTGAGGACGCTGATCTGGGGGCGGATGACGCCCTCGATATTGACGGGAAGAAGCTACGCGATACCAAAGGCAACCGTATGATCAAAACCTGCGAGGACGAGAACCCCGACGACGAGGACGCAGCCAACGAGCTGCAGGAACTGCAGTCTTCCATCAAGAACTTCTTCAGCCCAAGAAAGAGCGAAGAGAAGCAGGCTATGCCAGTCTCAGACTCGGGCTCTGGCGCCAGTCACAGTACTGCGGCACAATATCGAATTCGAGATACAAGTCCCCGCGTTGTGAGCAGTGGAGATCCGGGCGAGTCACACGCCCGCACTAAGGCCCGCCCATCCTCAAGCATGACGAAGGAAGCTGCTGAGCCCCACGTCCCAGCCAAACGAAGTCCTCCCCAGGCCAAGGTGTTGCCAGCACCAGATCCTGCCACAAAGTCTGACAACAAAGGTCCATCCTGCCCAGTTTGTTCTTTCGAGAACGAGGCCCATGTTGTCACTTGCAGCATGTGCTCGAACGTTCTTGATCCAGAAAGCGTGCCCGGAACATGGAGTTGCCAGAGCGCATCTTGTCTGGATGGCATCTTCCTCAATGCTGGTTATCTCGGGACTTGTGGCGTTTGTGGACAACGGAAGAGTACAGGGGAGTCGGGTGGATGAACTAGATCAATGATATCCGTGATGGTCAACATCTGGCCAGGAATGAAGTTTAGGACCTCACAAGCCGGTGCTTGTGGATCGGTAGGGAGCACACCAGCCCCGTCGCGTACTCGCCATTCTAGCTCTACACACTGCTACCGCCCCTACAGTATCAGCCATCTGTCTTGCCAAGGATCACTGGCTCGGGCTCAACGATTTCGAGGGTATGAGATAGATCTTTGCACGGAGCAATGACAAAAAAGAGGATAGACAGAGCGGAAACAAAGCTCTACATGAAACCAACATACCACCGCAATCTGCCTCCTTGCTTAGCTCCAGCTTGCCACCTGGAGGCAAGGCAGGAGCCTGCTTCATTTCTGCCCAGGTGATTGGAACCTGGTTCGGTATTCATCGGGGAAGGATTAGCCCTGGGTAAGCCTCCAAGCACATGGGGTGGGTCTGGTGGATCTTCAGACAGATCCCGTCAAATGTCCCGATTGGGCAAGGAATTGTTTCTCCCGTGAGGCCCCGCACTGCATCCCGTCTAAATTGACGGCTTGAGATCTTTCCATATATTACAAATTTGCAATACCACCACAATCTATCAAAAGTACAACTCCGAAAGTTCGTGGGTTTGTTTCATGTCGTCCGCCCACTCGCACAATCTCGTCGGCCACTGCGAATCATGGCGGTGGTTGGTGCGAGCATCGGTCGAACGATGAGGAAGGACGATGCATCGAATTGACGATCAGCGTGTAGGGCCCCACTGAAAAAGCTTCGGGAGAAGCCTGAGTCGAGTTCGGACGAGTCACAATGCTCCCGGGCTCACCATTCATCGTCGCAATTCGTCTCAATGGAGTAATTCTCACAATAACATCGCTTTTTTCGGTGGGCGTAGATCTTCACTCTAGGACGATCATAATATGCACGTCTTGCGGGTAAACAAGGAGATTCCTAACTGGCAGTGTACCGTTCGGCCGTTGTGCCAAGTGGCTACATTCTGTCAAATTTAATCTATCTGATAACACTGCTGCCCTTCGATGTAAGTGACCGACCTTGCCGATCAAGGTATCTGCGACAGAAATTGAGAAGTCCCTGGAGGGGTCTGCTATCATGATTGCAACCTATTGCGCCAACAGAAAATCAGCAGAGGATTTCATCAGCTCATTTCCATCCTTGATAGCCCTGTGGACCCAGGAAATCATCATCCTCACCCGTCGGCACTGCGTCAGGCCTCAGCGCCCAGCATCTTCTGTGCGCACCAATCTCCGTCCATTCGAACAATCTTTTCCTACGTTCTCTGTTTCTAAGCGGTCCTGATAAGCCGAAACTTCACTCTCGCCCAAAGAATAGCTGCCTTTGAAGTCCGATCTTGACTGTCAACCTACCTCAAATCCACGCCGCAGCGGTCCAGACTTTCCTCACGTGTCGGAAGAAATCATCACTGGAGCTTCCTGAAAAGAGCTTCAAAGCGCCATCTCTTTACGCCCAGAAGGATCAGGTCAAACTCTTAACTCAGGATGCATCTGGTCTCTGCAGTGGCCAGTGTTGTGATGATTTCGTCCTTCACTGGCCTCTCATCAGCAATGCCATGGAGCGTCCCGCAAGGTAAACAACCACATATTGAGGCCTACACACAAGTAAAGATATTAACAAAACACCAGAGCATTTTGAAGTCCTTTCCCTCCGCCACGCCACGCCACTCAACGTCGACTCCGTGACTGACGTTCAATGCCTGGACACAGAAGCGTAAGCGCCCCCCCCCCCCTTCCTCCCCCCAAAAAAGAAAGAGGCACAAATGCCACCTGCTCATCACTTTACCACTCACTATACCACCCACATACTGACGCACCCAACCACTACTACAGCCACATCGTCTTCCACGAGCAAAATGCAGCCCAACTCGCCATCTGCGACGGCATCTCGGGCGCAAGCAACACCCGCTGCCGCAGCAACTCAGCCGAAACATCGGGCGTCCGCGGCAGCGCCAATTTCACGCTGGCGGCACTCACGCCCGGCGCGAAGATCACGCTGACGAAGACGCGGTGGGAGGAGTGCGTCCACGCCGCGCGGGACAAGTGTCCCACGGGCAGTCTGCGCGGGGTGTGCCGCCGGGGCGCGTCGTCGGGGGATGTCGAGTTTCGGTTGGAGAGTACGATGTATGAGATGGAGTTGTGAGAGAAGCGGCCGGGGGTGATCTCAAGACGGGCTACATTCTCCACCGGCTGGCGGAGGAGGCATGGTTGACAACTTGGCTGGTCCATTGGCAGCACTTCGATTCTTTGTTCGAACACGGCGGAAGTGCTCCAATCGTGTCTTAGGGTATGATGTGTTGATGTTGGCTTGATTTACGATGGTTTTCATGAAAACTTGGCTTGGTTTACGATGTTGATACCAATTTTGTGCACCTCAGCTGCCACAGGCAGCAGAAGGCCTCCAAATATGTCAGAGGGCAGGTTCCGTTTATGATGGCTTGGATCTATGAAGGCGTCGGGCATGGAAATGACTCTTTTTATGATGTCAATGCCTGACTTATGCACTGACTGGCGTAGAAGTGTGCATCTGGTACATTTTTACCTGCTCAATCTACGCAGTTTGTGAATCTCCAGATGCCAGATTTGTCGGATCACAAGTGTTGTGCCTTGTTCTTGTAAGCCTTCTCTCCTTTTATGTACCTTAAAAGAGCTGATAGCTTTAAAGGTGTTTGTATCCAGTGATAGTTCACTTGCATATGGTAGATTTCCCCTTACCATTGCTGTCGTTCAACCAAGCTTGCTGAATTCTACAGCAATGGCTTTGAGGACATTCATTACATCTACTGGTGTTCTACATGATCATGACTGCTCAATCTATGTATGTGCACCAGAGCATCTCGAGATACATGTTCCACCATGAGCTGCTACCCTCAGCCTTTTCATATTAAACATTACCTAGGTACCTGTACAGTTTCCAGACAGGCTTTTTCCCATAGATGTCTGTTCCTATAGTAGAGCTAAAGATCCCTCAACCGGTTGCACCTCAACGACTGCTGCCCCCCATTTCCATGCAAACGTGGTCTACTCACATGTCAGAGACCGGAGCCCCTCAAACATAAGAGGCCCCAACGTGTAGCCAGGAGAAAAACACATTCATGGTTGCCTAGGGAATGAAGCCAGTGACTCCACCCCTGCACAGCATTTCCTTCACACCAGCTGCTTCACACCAGCACTTGCTTTGTTGACACCACCATTCCTTCTCTTCCATTGCACCAAAGCCCTTCTTCCACCAACAACCATACTCCAAACTCAAGAAAGGTTGCAAAGTAGGATGTCTTTCAGTCCACATCTGGCCAAACGGGTCAAACTTTACCACAATCACCGGCGCAACGGCATCCTCGATGGCGACGACAAGCCCCAAGATGACGCTCAAACCCACACCAGCGAGAACAACGCGCCAGGCACTTATGGCTACGGCGACTCGTCGATTCAAGAGGAGGACGGCCAACTCAACAATGGCGGCATCCATCCTCGTGGCCCAGTGAACGTCGAGCAAACACAGTGCCTGACGAACGATGAGGTCGACGCGCTCCTTGAAGATCTTCCTATGAAGCACAAGAGGCTGCTGGCAAACGTTTACGCTGATGACGGCCTTTCGATCCAGTTCAGGAAAGACCAGCTGCTTTTGACGAGCGTATGCCCTGGTCGCGCTCTCTCCAATAAACACTGGGAGGAGGCAAGGACCGAGGCTCTCACTTTGGGCAAGAGCGAGAACGACAAGGCTGACGAGAAACACACAAACGGCATGATATGGGCCTGGAACTGGGGCATAGACGCGTGCAGAGCCCGAAACAACCCTACGGTCAAGTGTAGTGATGATGGTTTCCAGTGGAAGGTGCTGTTTGAGAATCAGGCAGAACGTGGTGCCCAATTTATGGATCTGACAGAAGTCCGGTCCTTTGACTCCAGTGGCGACTCTGAGATGTCTCCTGCGGACCTGGCGACCGAGTGGAAGGAGATGTGTGAGAGCCTGGGGTTGCGTCAGGCCAGATTTGTGGATTGGACCTATGCCCCGTCCAATCCTGTCATTCACCACTCTGCGCTGTGCCCTGCGCACCCAGGCAAAAGCTCAGATCGTGCTGCAAGCGACTACCTTGGCTTCTGCGAGTTCTCGGGCGGCCCACCTGAGTGTGCCTCCCCGGTGGTGGCGAGAAAGGCAGAGCCCCTGTGGCTACGCCAGCCACAGCTGCCTGATGAGTACAACCCAATCTATATGTTACCTGACTGGGAGTGGGAGGAGGACTCGGAGGACGAACGTTCACTTTCACTAGTGCCCACCGCCCCACAGCATTCGCATAGCTACGACCAGAGTCTGAATTACTGGGTGAGGGTTCCGTCTGATAATTCAGACCGAGATCTGGATGACTCGGATTAAACCAGCACTCTCTGCCTATCCTCATGATTACAGACCTGCCAACAACATCCCACCATATTGGCTCCCTATCAAGATGACAGATGAAGATCTTGCTGGATGATATCAGGTGAGAAGATGGCCTCGCCCAAGATCTGAAGAAACCAATACTGACAGCAAAACTTAGGAAGGAGAGGACAGTAGGAGGATGGCCACAGATACCACGGAATATGGAAGTGAGGAGCTGGGAGATGTTGGGAGCAAAGGACGAACCATCCATGAATTGGCAGTCATCAGGGGAGGCATGCACTAGGATACTGTCTGTGCGAGAAGCTTCTAGCGTTTCCCTGAGACCGTAACACCATGTGGGACGGACAATACAGTCCCCGAGACTCAGAAGTGGGAGGAGGTTCAAGCCGGAGCATGCGAGACAAATGCAGCAGAGATCGGATATCTGACTTTAGCGATCTGAGAAGAGACCTTGGGCCCCGCTGAGCCCAGGTCGAATTGCCCAGGCCTGATGTTTAAGAACGCTTTGAGAAACCACTTGATTCTGCTCGCTTTGCAAATGTGAAAGTGCAAGGACCACTCACATTAATGACACTTGCGAACTCGCACTCCGCCATTAACTCCACCTACTCATAATCCATACCTTGTGATACAATCCTCTCGATGGATGTCAAGACAGTCTAACGCACACACCCTCGTACCGCATTTCATACATCTCACTCGGCCCCAGTACCCACACACTTCGCAAAAGGTCCTCGGTGGGTACCGGCTGTCATCATCATCCCAAGTCCCTCGCGCCTGGTTGAAATTCAGCGGTGGCGCCCTGATCAAATCCCGGAGCTCCTGGTCTGTCGGCAGCGGTGGTAGCCACGACTCCAGCAGAGGGTTATTGTCCTCCGCATGCTTAGCCGCCGTAAAGTTGGTGAAGGGCCGTAATATCTTGGACTCCGCCTCTGCTGGGGCACCGTCATCCTGGGCGTCCTCAACTGCGGGCGCGTCTATCATGGTGACGTCCGCATCCGCCACCGGAGCAGGTGTCGCCGCTTTCTTTTTATGGCTACCCGACCGTGCCTTCGAACTTGACGACGACGACGCACCGCCCTTCTTCGACGCGGCCGCGCCACTCGCAGCCCTCCTCCCGGTCCCAGCCGCTACAGCAGGTGGCGCAGGCGTGCCTGCCGCGCTACTAAGATTCGTGGACCCGCCCCCCGCTGCACCCTCGCCGGTCCTCCGCAACGCCTCGTAGTCATCGAGGTGGTTCGCAAACGTCTTCTGACTGGCAAGTATCTTTCTCACGTTGGGCGTGTGCCCGCGGATCTTCCCATCCTTGTCACGGCCGCCGCTCGGGATCGGGATCTGCACGGTGGTGAGGCTGTCGCGCTGGAGCTGCTCGATCTCCTTCTGGAGTTTGGCGTCGTGCCGCGCCGAGATGTCGTTGTGGTGTTGTGCGGAGGAGCCGGCGGCGGCGGCGTTGGACTGGCGGGCGGCGCGCTTGTTGCGGTTCACGTGCAGGTGGACGGCGGAGACGGATTGCGAGGGCCCGGAGGAGGCGCCTGTGTCGGGGACGTAGGCCCAGCCTGGTGCGTTGGTGGTCTTAGTGGAGGCTACCTCGATCACGCCGAAGTTGTTCATTGTGGTTTGGGGTGTCGGTTGGGGGGACGTGACGACAAATAAATCGCGTCGGCCGCGTCGTCTTGAAGTGTCGTCGGTTCGGGCCGGTTACGGCAGAAATTATCTCGGATTCATACAGGGTGACGATGTCTTGGTACTGAGACAAGAGCCTCCACTACGGTGTCCTGCAGCGCAGAACAGGAAATTTTTGATTTTTCCATTTTTTTCGGGGTTGACTCACTACACCTGCCCCTCCCCCACCAATACGACAGGGATATCTCGCACCCCCCAGCCGCCCAATGTACATACTTTCGCAATCCAGCTTTGTATTTACCTAGGCATTCCTCCGAACTCCGGCATTTCGGATCCGAAAAGGGTCGCTTATTCAACCCAGCGACCAGCGAATTCAATCCAACAGCATTCAATCTAGCGGTATTCAATCCAATTCAATCCAGCGGCATTCAACCCAGCGCATTCAACCCAGCGCATTCAACCCAGCGCATTCAACCCAGCGACCAGCGAATTCAATCCAACAGCATTCAACTCAGCGCATTCAACCCAGCGACCAGCGAATTCAATCCAACGGCATTCAACTCAGCGCATTCAACCCAGCGACCAGCGAATTCAATCCAGCGGCATTCAATCTAATAGTGAATTCGCTGGTCGCTGGGTTGAATGCGCTGGGTTGAATGCCGCTGGATTGAATGTTGTTGGATTGAATGCTGTTGGATTGAATGAGCGACCCCTTTCGGATCCGAAATGCCGGATTTCGGAGGAATGCCTGGGTAAATACAAAGCTGGATTGCGAAAGTATGTACATTGGGCGGCTGGGGGGTGCGAGATTGCTAGTCACGGCGTGTATGTAGTCACCGTTCTTGCCTGAAAAAATGGAAAAATGAAAAATTTCCCATTCTGCGCTGCAGGACACCGTACTCCACCCAAACTTTGTCCTCGTTGACTACGGGGGCATTTGGTTCCGTTTATTTCGGCCAGTTTATTTTGGATCCTACAGTGGGAGGACAAAAAAACCGAGCTTTCTGTTTTCGCCTACTAAAACCCCCTGAACTCGACTTACTATAAGTCATATTCTTATATATCTATAATCAAATTTTGAATTCTATTTAACGGATTATCTAATTCAATAATCAAAGTAAAAAGCTAGAAGAAGAATAAATTTAAAAATCATAAATAGAAGATCTATTATTATATAAAATCAAAAGATATTTCGAATTTCATGAAAATTCTCTAGTTATAGCGGGTAATCCACTATAATTGCGAATTTCGGTTGCTAAGCTTTAGCGCTTGACTTGCTATTGCACGCTAGAAATTTCTAGAATTATAGCGTTTGAAAATCTACATGTTTTTCAGAATTTAATTTCTATATCAACATAATATTATTAAAATAAATAATTCTTGAATTTAAAATCTCACGTCTATATAGTATATTATGAATTTATTTATTTTGGGATTGTTGTTTATATCGCTGAAAGTAATTATATAATAGGCTGAAAATAGCCGATTAGTATGGGAAAACACGAAAGCTCGGTTTTTTTGTCCGCCCACTGTAGGCACTTTTCCCGCGCGGCGAGCGCCAAGGCCGAAGTTCAGTTTATTTTGTGTTAATGGGTCGGGCAGACGATAGTGCAAAATAAATTCGATAAACAGCCCCGGAGCTGTTCACAGCGTTTGTGGGTCCAAATTCAATTGCGATGAATCAGAAAGATACGCTTCGTGATTTGCGTCCGTACGAAATAAATTGGTTTATTTCGTACGAACTTCGTGCCCGAAATAAACTCTGAACCAAACACGATTTCAGACTTGACGTTAACATTGGGCCCATCCTCTGGACTGAGATAACGATTTTCGAGGACGTTGAACCAAACAGCAATTCAGACTTGTGCGTTTATGACTCGCCACGCTCAAAATAAACGGAACCAAACGCCCCCTACGTCTCTTCGGATGCAACAAGATACGCGAATCACTATTCGGATGACACCCATTCATACATTAGATTTCCCTTGCATTCAAGCTAATCGTGGAAAACCGGAATGAAAGTTCAGTCCACCAACATCCTTACGTCGTCCTTGCGGGAGGCCCAAGTCGCTTCTCGGCTTGCTCCTGAAGCTCTCTTGTCTTGCGAAAGCCGATTCTGCTTATAGTGGTACTCTTCAGCTACTGTAGCACTCTGTGCTGCTCTATGATTAGTGTCGTACGGCCATCACCCTCAAGATCCTGCTGCCAGTACACAAGAGGCACCAAGAACCCGTCTGGCTCCTCCATTTTCCTCAGGATCTTGACCCTCTGCGGATCAATCTGCCTCTTTGATGCGGGAATTCGCAGGAACCTTCAGACCGCTGCAGTCACTCTTGGATGAGGTTGGTCTAGGTCAGACTCGAAGCGCCGTTCGGCATACGCCAACTACATATGATAAAGTGCTGCAAAGTGGACCGATGCGCAGTCCTAACATACCCGTCATGGCTCTGCCTTTTAGTGCTACCATCTCAGTGCCCTGGCCTGGATTACAAACCTTTAGGCACGCTACGATTGATGAGAGTAAAGTTTTGGCTTGGGTTTCTGGGTACTGCCTAGGCACTCGCAAATGCGACGGTGCGCATAGCGGAACATGCACATGATTGAGTCTTCAGTCCTCCCTACCTCTTTTCCCATACTGATTCTTCAAGTCAGAGTAGTCTGGGCCATCTCTCTGACCTCCCTCAGTCACCAATCCCCGCCTCGTTGACGCAATGTTGCCATACTCCCCACTGCCAGCCCTCGCGGATTGAGGTGACAACAAGTCTGTACAATCAGCCAGATCGAATGAAGGGACACTGAAGCCAGTGACTGGAGTCAACGGGGCTGGTCCTGTATCACGCTCGTCGCCACCATACCTGCCCATTGATCGTCGCAGTGCCACGTCCTCCCTTTCCACTTGTGGCCTCCGCCATGGACTCTCACGAGGAGCCCATGAGCTGCTCGGCCGATCTTCAGTTGATACTGAGAGACCTCCACTTTCCACTGGTGGTCCTTCAGTCCTCGACCTCGATGGGCCCCAAAGATTAGCCGGTGGTGAAGAAGCCCGGCCGGGGTTCCCAGAGGATGGTGTCCGTCTCCTCCAAGTCGACCCGAGACTGCCTTGGAATCCCGCCAAGTCGCCGCGACCACGATAACTGTCATTATTGGGCTGCGCCTGAGACTCTCGAAAGCCATGCGTCCCCTGATGCGAGTGGCGCTGCGGCGTGTTAGCCAGTGGCGACACAAAGTCGTCCACCCGGTTCTCCAGCTCTCTTTGCAAGCTTGCGTCGTCTTGGCCATTAAAGACAGCTCGCATATACGCGTCGAAGTCGGCGGTGATGTCGCTCATCAGCTCGAAATGCCTGATTCTGAGGACCGGCCTGGGCACAACCACATCTGCGGCCTTGCCAAGTGACTCACGGCGGACTTCGGCCTCGGCATGGGCGTCTGAGTAGGCCAGGCTGCGTGCGACTTGGAAGGCGTTGCGGATCTGACGCCCGTTCCATTGGACGGCCCCGTCCCGCCGGTGGCGCTCAAAGCGGTCGAACTGTGCGAGCGCGAAGCGCAGGATCTCAGCCCGTTCGGGAATGTCCATCGGTGCTGGATGTTTGCTTCCCAGTCCGCTTTGTCCTTGCTCTATGCGTCGGAGACGCTCGATGTTGACATCCCAGATTTCGAGCGTCTGCTGCCGAGTCAAGGGCTTGTAATAGATCTTGTAGTGTATGCGAGATTTGAAAGCCTCATCAAGTGCTCCGGCACGATTCGTGGTCATGAAGAGGATGCCCGTGTAGTAGTCGAGCACTCTCAGGAAGACTGCAGATGCAAGGGCACATTAGCAGCGGTTCAATTGAATTGTCTTCCTGAGACGAAGGCGTACCTGAGACCAAGGCATTCTTGTTCATGGCAGCATCTCCTTTTGATCTTTGGGAAAAGAATGTGTCGACTTCATCCAGCAGGAGAATGCAGTCCCATAGTCCTGCTAGTCGAAATATTCCCCTGAGGTTTCCCTCGACCTCACTCGGCGTTAAGCCAAGATCACCGCAAGCGATCTTGAAGAGAGGCTTGCCATGGAACTGGGCGATCGCTTCAGCAGTAGCAGTTTTCCCCACGCCGGGCACTCCCTTTGACATGACAGAATTGTTAGTCCTTTTCTGTGACTGAGACACGGAGGAAAAGCGGCAACGAGCGTACGTGTAACAGTATGAACAAACCGGCACCTTTCCCCTGGATCAGATCAAGCGACTGCACACCACCGCCGCGTTCCTTCTCAGCCAGTTTCTGAAGCAGATGTCCTCTGATCGAGCCCTGTATGACCTCCTTCACCTCGTCCGGAATTCTCAGAGAATCCAGCACCTCGCCGTTTCGACTCGAAGGCCTGAGCTTCACAGCGTTCAGCTGCGCAAACTTGCGCTCGGTGAACACATACGCAAAGACCCGCCCAGTCAGCAGAACTAGATCCTCGCGCCGGAGGAACGCCCCCGTGGTCAACTGTCCGCGGCTGTGGTTGTCCCAAACAGTCTTGAGAAGCGCGTTCTCGCGCAAGTACTGGTTGCTCTGCCAGGCACTGACGCCCGTCCGCAACGGGATCAGCTCGTTTGACTGCCCGATCACCTTGTCTCTGTTGGCGTTCGCCCACGACAGGATGGAGAAGTCGTCCGACGCCACCTCCTGCTCCACGGGCTGCCGCCGCAGGACCTGGTGTGCGGGCTTCCAGGCGGGGCAGGCTTGGAAGGCCTCGGAGAAGTCGACCATGACTTCGCTGTTGACGTGCTCGGCGTGCTGCACGGTGGTGCCTGTAACGGCGTCGACTATCGGATCGCCGCTGGGGGTCCGCGTCACAGTCCAAGCGTTGTATGTGCCGTGTCTTTCTGAGATGTAGTGCAGGGTCCGGTCACCTGCTTCCAAGGCCGCGTCGAGACGCGCCTTTGCGTCTGGTGCGAACCGCAGCGGGTATATGGGCAGAGATGTGATGGGTCTGGAGCCGGTGTACGGGCCTATGGAGAAGTTCTTGGCGACGGTGACGAACTCTTCTCCGTTGAAGTCTAGGTAAAATGCACCAACTTGGAAGGCGAAGTTCTTATTCACTTCAAGCTCGTGGTCCTGTTGGATGTCACTGGTTGGCTGTTTGAGAATGACCGTTGGAAGTCGAATATAAAAAGCGCGCCATATGCGCTTGAAGTCGCGCGCATTGCTCTCGGTTGGTCGATAAAGGTTGTCTCCAGCCTTGAAGAGGTATCCAAGGTCATCGAACCTGACAGAGACGTCTGAGTGGCTGTCGAGGTTGTCAAAGCGATAGCAGTCCGGTAAGACATCCTCCTCGAAGAAATTCAGGAAACACTGCAGAGCAGCTAACGCAGCGGGACAGTCGTCGACAGGCTCGGAAGCATGCTCTCCGACAGATTCAGCTGGAGAAGCTACATCCGTATGTCTGCCCCATTTTTCCTGTAAGTTGGTGAGAACTTCCTTCATCCGAGGGTAGAAGTACAGAAGCGTGCAAAAGGGTCGAGAGTATGTCCGCTGACGTGATGACCAAGTTTCGTTCTGGACTTTGGCCAGTATTGCGAGCAGAGCAGGAGATTGGAACCTGATTCGGTGAATCCAGAGCTCCTTCTCTTGTGCCGCCTTGATTTGCCTGACAACAATCGCATTCGCTTCCTTTGCGGCGACCTCCGCCCTGCTAACCTTCCTTTGGGAGCTCGTTGTTGAGCTGAGTTTGTCCCGCGAATACTCGGATAGCTTTTGCCTGATCTTTAGCTCTTCGGCTTCCTCCTGTTGGACTAGGACACCAGAGACCAGAACGTCCACGGCATATCGGCTGTCATCGGGGGTGAAGCGGTTTTTAAATTCTCTGACATCGCATTTCCGAATTTGGAAGATCGTATTCGAGTTGCTCAGTTGGTCTATTCGTTCACTCTCAATATCCTCGGAACCGTCCGTTGTCACGCCTTCCAACTTGGCTATGCGAGCCTCAAGGGTCTTGATGAACTCGATGGCGGCCGTGTCTGGGAGACTTTCGGCATGTGTTGATGCATCAACGGAAGTCATGTTGAAGAGTCTTTTGAAAGTGGGAATCTATTTGTGCGATGACAAGTCGAGTGGCTCCTTGTCGGGTTTCCTCCATGAAATTGGATCAAGGTATACAGGGAAGTACACGAGTGCTTGGACAGTGAGGCACAATAAAGTTGATAAGGCATCATCACAGAGAACGTATTTGGAATGATTTGCTCATACAGCTGATGTATTGCGCATCCGTAGAGGTAGTGCCCAGGCAGGCGGTGGATGTCACATGTGTTCAATGAGCCTCAAGCACGTATGTCTGCTATACGCCCTGTGAACGTGTTGGGCTCTACTTTGCTCCCAAATCGACGCCACGGCTACCACGCCATCCTGCTTATGCGCTACGGTGCTCTTTCTCGGCGTACACTCCGAGACGCTAGGAGCTGAGCGAGGGCGCCACCCTGCGCCCACATGCTGACTGCATGGCCGAGAACATGTCAGGTGCCAAATTTCTGAGGGGAGCCTTATCAGGCTCGACTTGACAGATTTATCCACTTGATAATAGAATCAGGCTCGTGGACGAGAAGAACGGGAATGTAGTGATGACTGGCAGGCAGGCAGGCAGGCGGACTGAGGGAATTTCAGCTCTCAACTGCGGTCCTGAAGTCATCTGTAGGTCTCCCTCTTCAATGGTGGCTGTGGAGTGTCTTTTGAAATACCCATCATGTCCCAGAGTGACAAATTCGTCCGAAACTTCATGATACAACGAGCACCTATTTATCACAGCTCGTTCTCAGTGCCATCTCAATTCGACGCCATGACTTCACAGTATGATTGGGAGGAAAGCTGGTGAGATCAGCCGAATGTATCCTGACTTCCCAACTAATGAGTTGCTGACAAGACATACTCATCGCGTAGCGTTCTGAAAGAAACTTTAAGAGAGCTTCAGACGGCTGCACCCGGACAGCTAGATTTTAGCCCGGAGGACTGTTCGTGGGATGAGATGCTTCAAGAACTTGAGAAGGCCAGGACAGATAGCGAAACAAAGGGAGATGGCATCGTCCGAAAGGCATGGCGAGGATTAGGGACAGCCGCCACCGTTTTGGCTCCCGGCCTCGACGCCCTACCAGACGAGGTTTGCGTCCTGAAAGGTGGACTTGCTGTGATCTTCAGCGTAAGTTACCAATCCACTCTACTCAAATTAAGCTGTACAGCATGTTGAAACGCCCGTATCGTCAGCTGGCTCGACAGCGTCAACAGATCAGGTTCAAGATCCTCGACGCATTTGGCAACATCCCAAATATCATCCAAATGGCACAGAGCAAGGGCCGAAGCTTTCCCTGCGACGAAACATGCCCGGACAATGTGAAGCTTCACGATAGCCTGTGGGAACTTTACAAGATCCTCATTAGAATGATTCCACTGCTGATAGCTGAACTCAACCCTGAGACGTTTCGCGAGCGTCGTGAGCCTTCCTTCCTGTGTTTCGTCCAACCGCATACACAATCTTCGACACATACTGACTCTGAAACCCAGGTAAAATGGCCAGAAATACCTTCCGAGGACCTCGAAGCATCGATGAAATGCTGGGGGACATATCCAATAGCGCAGAGAGGGTTCGAGTGTGCGCAGAATGCCTCACTGATCGGCTACTCATGGACAGTAACAGGACCCTGAAAGAGAGCTACGTCAAAACTACTGAGATTCATGAGTTCACGCACGACATACGCAAGCAAGTGTAAGTTACAAGCTTTCAAGCACTTAATCAGCCTTTGGAAACTTTGTGTTCATGAGCAAACAGACTTTGACTCCATGATTCTGACTGTCGCTGCGCAGAGACGAGGTACTGTGGCATCAGAAGGCACTGCAAGCCACATTTGATGCCATCACCGGCAAGAATAGCCTATACCAATTTCTACTAGAGCACTCAAGTGGGTATCTATTCTCTATACATGCCCCTAAGATCAGGCCTTGAAAGGAAACTGATTGCATCCAATGTCAAGAGTCGGCCGAAAGTGTCATCAGCTCTCCGATATCTCTTGGTGGTGACACCATGGTGGAGGGCCCTAGTTCACCAGCTGTCATGCCCATTGAGCTCCTAGAACTTCTCGATGTTCATCACTTGAGTCACATCGAGGATCAGCAGCGTGTCCTCAGGCTTGGTCACTCCCTCGACAGGGAGGAAATGACACGAGCAGCAGTCATGGTATGGTGGCCCAATTCTCATGCTCGTGATTCTCATCACTAATTAACTTCTCGGCAGGTCAAAACACCTCAAGTAAAGCAATGGCTACATGCCTTATCTTCCAGTGTCGTGCTCGTCGAGGGCTGTGGAACAAGACCTCAAGTCGGTCGCGTAGCTCCGCTATCCCACGTCTGTGCTACGTTCATCCAGATCCTCAACAAATCAGGTGGTGCGGAAGGGTATGCAAAACCCACCAAAACGACTCTATTCTTCTTCTGCGGCCAGCACGTCACGGAAAATGATCATCTGGAAGGTCCCCAGGGGCTCATGCGGAGTCTTCTTGCTCAGCTCATCCTGACACTTGTGCAGAACAACTGGGTTCGAGACAGCGCCCCCATCAAACTCTTGCACAAGCAAGGCTTTGGCACTCAGGAATTCGAGAACTTCTCTCTGGAGGATGTATGTCAAATTTTTCACCAACTGCTGTCCGCGGTGCCATCCGGGTCCACGGTCTTCGCTTTGGTGGATGGAATCAGCTACTTAGAGCATAATGAGGCATGGCGAGGGGACTTCGAGTTGGTGATAGAGTGCTTGGCCAGGATTATTGCAGATGAGGCAATGGACACACTGTTCAAGCTCCTGTTGACCAGTCCGACAACGGCATCCTCGCCAGCCTTGGGTGGACTTGACGCACAGCAACGAGTAAGACTGCGTGCAGGTGCGGTTACAGCAACAGAGAGGAGTATAGCTAGGTCTCTGCATTCGTAAATAGGTTCTACAAAGCAGAACGCTGAATCTATATCGGAGCAACGAGGCTCCTCAATAGTTAGGCATTGAAGTAACAATTGATAGTAGAATCGATAGTGAATAGAATGCTCTAAAAAGAAGAGAAGACAGGAAACTACAGCTCTATATGCAGCGGTGACACATTCAAAGTGCATTTGCTGAAGCCTCTTTCTTCTCTGCCGTCACATGTCACCAAAATCTGCCACTTCACATGATTGTCTAGCAAGGCTGCGAGAGAAGGATGGGGTGGGTGAGGGAGATGAGGGGGACCTAGCATACTTGTCCATCGTTTGACCAGGGATGCGTTCCAGCTTGGTCCGGCGAGTCCTTCTTTTCCGACACTCTTTCAGGTTTCATGCTATCATAGACCCGGAGTGGTGACTCCCAGACCCTCCGTTGCCAGCGTTTCCCTCGTTGAAGTGTATACCGGCAAGCCTTGCTCTCCACCAGCTCTTTGCCAGGCCAGTTAGACGCTTTGCCTGGTCACCCACCGCCGCCCATGTCTCTTCTGTCAACTCCGGCACACAGCTCTCCACCTCTTGAGCTTGGGCAATTTCGGTCGTGGCTTATGATTGTCAGAATATTGGTTCTAACTCAGCTATGTTTGACTACCTCGAAAGAGAGGCTCGGAAAAAAGAAGCTGCAGAATGTGGGAAAGCTGCCTAGTCTAGCTTGAGGCTCTATACACAGTAATTCCCCAGGATCCAGGGAAAGACATAATTCAGACGCCAAAATCATATGATATACGAGGGGTATATGCGTACACTGGTAGAGGGGGTGGGGGGGTCTGAGTAGTCGCCCCCCCCCCCAAAGTTCCAACCCACCCCCCTTTCAACATATCAAGCAAGGCCTTTCGACGGTTGTGTGAAACTATGTGAAGGGGGTAGCGTTTACTGCTAAGCAATCTGACAACTCTTGCCGCAGGCCACCAAAGTTCGGTATAGTAACCGGCTCTGGAGGCGATAGGCCCGCATCTCTCATTTCCCGCACAAGTTCGATCAGCTATTCAGCATGCTCCTCCTGAAAGACGTTCCGCACATTTTCGCCAACTGGAAAGGCTTCACGCCATGTTTTGACTTCCGTCGGCCAATTGGCATTGTTTAACGCCGCCTCTGAAAAATTGAGAAGCATGAGATCGCTGCCTTTCGCACCCATTAAACTGCTCACGATTGGCAGGTACTCTTGCAATCCGCTAACCCGGGACTCGTATGGCTTTTGTCCGACTGCACGAAAGTAATATAAGCTAAAGCGTATGCTTTGGAACGGGAAGGATGCGGTCATGTACTGGGTAGAACGAGCGTTGGCAGCTGAAGAACTGCTAGCAAGTAGAAGACCGAGAGGGACCCAACAATGCTTGGGAGCCTTTCCGTGGTTAGGACAGTGACAAAATTGTGATCGCTAGCACCTACTTGTTTGCATCGTCACGATACTTCGGAGCCGCAGATCCGAACGGCATGATCATGACAGCGTCGGTGACGGTGTGCTTGTTTGGGCCCATGATGTTCTTCTCAAACCAGGTCCGAAAAATCCCCATCTCGGCTACTCCCTGAGCGCGCTGTTCTTGGCTGAAAGGAACAGCAATACCCCTATGGAAATATAAGTTCAGTGAAAATTGCATCCTCATGATTCGACTGAACACTCACCATCGCTTCCGCATGTATGGTCCCACATAGGCTGGCCTTCCAAACTTGTCGAGGTAGTCTCTTCGGAAATTATCAAAGGTATGGTATGTATCATAATACATAGGCCAAACAGCGCTCTGTGAAAGTCAGCTGGGGACATTTAACTTCTAGGATATGGCAATTACCATCTCGAGATAGTCCGACAAGGTCTTCCCTTCAGCTTCCTCTGGAGGGTTTGAGTTCCATGTGTCCGTAATACTGATGGGAGTTCGCTTGACATGGAGAAACTTCTCTAGTATGGTGATGAAAGCCTCAGACATGGCCTCTTGACTAACGTCCGTCTGTGGGAAAAAGTCCAGAAGATAGAGTAGGCGTTTGGGATGCTTGGAATGTGAGACACTGAGACGTGGTGAAAGTTGATTCTGGACACTCACCTGAGAAGAGTCAGGAACATCCAAGGTTGCGGAGGTGAGTTGTTTGGCGTCCTTCAGGCTTCGGTGCAGCGTGCCAACTGTGTCGAACTCACTTTCCACAG
This sequence comes from Ophiognomonia clavigignenti-juglandacearum, assembly GCA_003671545.1. Classification (NCBI taxonomy): domain Eukaryota; kingdom Fungi; phylum Ascomycota; class Sordariomycetes; order Diaporthales; family Gnomoniaceae; genus Ophiognomonia; species Ophiognomonia clavigignenti-juglandacearum. The sequence goes on along the minus strand of PYFS01001660.1, from coordinate 18,204 downwards.
CATTAGGTCCATTGCAACCCTTTCAATCGATGGGTTTTACATACTTGCAGCTCGGTACAATGCCTTGCCGTGACGCAACCCCGTAAGATGTCCTGAGTCCGAAGAGCCCGTTGAAGGCCGCAGGGAGGCGTATACTGCCGGATGCTTTACGAGGGTAAGCAGCCTGGCCGGGAGAGGACGTTGGTACAACTCACTATCACTACCGATCGAATGGTCGAGCCATGGGTACCCTGCAAGCGAAGCACCTGCGCCGGTAGAACTACGCGACGGAGTTTGATACATATCGCCCCTTGGGTTGAAGGAACAGTGGTAATCAACCCACTGATCAGTGGGCTCTTCTGCAGATGCGAAGGCAGACATTTTGGTCTTTTCGACAATGATGACACCGAGTTGCAGGAGTTTATTGACGTAGTCTGCAGAGGACGTGCGCGGTGGGTATAGCTCGTTGTAGGCTCTGTTCATCATGGTGGTTCGGATGCCCTTCAAGTCGTAATTGTCCTTGATACTGACGCGAGCGCCAGCCAGTGGCCTCTCTTTACTCGGCCTTGAGTAGAGTCGACTTGGCATGGCGATGCACTTGAAAGTGCCTTGCTGCGAGACTGCTTGGAGTACGGAGAAACTGATCGCAACGACGTTTCAGTACAGGGTGACTTGAGCTGAATCTTGAGTGGCTCACCTGCTTGGATTGGCAGGATCGTCGGCAATGGTTGGGACGACAAACGCATCGAGGTCGTCCTCATAGAGCTTCCAAGCCTGATGGATTGACTGGCCTTGGATGAAGTAGGGCCCCTGGGAGAGACAATCATGGGTGTGGACAGGCGCGTTTGTGTAGACTGCTTGAAAACGGCGGCTCTCAGCCAGTCGGGCAGCGACCTTAGACAGGGCAACGTCTTGACTGCCTTGCAGTATGGCCACTGATGTGAAATCGTCGGAGAAAACATCATCCTGGTGCCCAAAGTCGTCCAAGAGCTTTTAAGCATTTTCTAAGGAGAACCCAGCGTCTGCTACAGAGAGCACTACGGCGGGCCTCCAGAGCCCACTGAGCCCAGAGATTTCGCAGAGGCGACCCTGCGTTTTGTCAGCAATCGACTCGCTTCGCGATGTCTGTTTTGCGAACCGAACATACCGCTTCTCGGGGATGCACGAAGTATGAGCCTTTCGAGAGCACGTGCACGGTAGAAGAAGCCATTGCTGCAGGTGCTGTCCAGGGAGCTTGGAAGTTGGGGATGAGCGTCCAGACCAAGCTGCGATGACAAGGTAGATATTTTCCTGTGGACCTGACTACAGTCCCTGAAGGCCTTAATCGACACTAGGGTATGTCCACAAAACGACACGAGATCAAAATCTCGGGTCAGCGTTCGGGCGCCCCAACGAAAGTCTACGCCGTAGGCATGCAGACTGTTTGGCAAGGCGCGCATATTGTTTGGTATATTACCATCTACAACACACCATATGTGACAGCACCTGCATTGCAGCCACGTCTTTCCGCTTCATCATGCCTATACCGTGGCACCCATCTTTCTGCGGGCGGTGGAATACCAATGACTGGCTATCAGGCTGACTGCAGGTCCCCCTGTGAACGAGTGAAGTGTGTTGAACTTACTGGCGACCTGCACAATTCATGGCACCAAATGGTATTCGATTGGATAAGCTCCATTCACTGCCTTCACGACATAAGGTCATCCGGTTGCTATACTATCACGCTCTCTCCTAAAAACCCTTCCTCTTCTTCGAGTATCGTCACCATCTGCTTCCCACAGAATCTTGCTGCCGGCTCATCTGCGCCGGTCCGTTCCAGTGTGGCGGCGGCTTTGGTCCCCAGATGACCTGTTCCACTACACAACACTCGTGCATCCCGGTCGAGTGATTTGTCACAGAGTTGGGCCTCGCATCTTTAAACCAAGAACTGTACATGGCTCTCCTCGAAAAAGTGCACAGCCTTCTGGTGCTTCGCCTGGTTGGTGTGTCGGTCCAAGGCCGAGCCTGCTGCTGGCTTGCTCGGCAATTCGGAGCGCGGAGCGTTGATCTCGGACTGGCAGGGTGAAGTCTCCACTCGCCCACAATGGTGAGCCGGCTCGCTGGGGTCTTGGTGCAGTTCGTTCTTCGCTTGATGGCCAACAGGCTCGGTCGAGCCACAAGTCGTTTGCTGGCGCTCCCATGGTGGCGGTGGTGGCAGGGACAGCCACTCAACTGGGCGACCGTCGTCATTGGGTGGCCAGACGATGAGCATTGAGTCTCGCTCTAGTAAATCGGCGTACTCTGCTGAGTTCCGGGGAATCAGACCGTAGACAACGTAGGAGAACGGCACTTTTTTGGGGCGACCCTTATGCATAACAGAACTTCGTTGTGTGATAGACCAGGCAAGCCGAAAATGTTCTGGCAGCCGACACAATATCCTTCATTCCGCTCCAACTCCCCACTCCATCCGCGTGGGCAGGGTTGGAGCTCGACTTCGCCGTTGCGCTCGCAGATCGAGAGAATGCTGGCAGTGTGGCCACACTTGCTGTACCCGACAATCGTCTGATGGCACATAATGGTCGGTGATGTATGTCAAATCAGATGCAAGGGGAAAAGTTCGCCAAGTCACGTTAGGGCTAGGGAGTGATTCGAGAATCCTTAAGAGCAGGCTTCGACTGTCTTGTGTATGTCGTCTTGAAGGAGTTCTAGGGCGTAAACTTTGGTGAGATCGAATCTTGGCTGTGTCCGTGTAATGAATAGAAGCAGATGATTTAGGCTTGTGTCTGGAAAGATGGAAGGCCAGAGGTATGTCGGAGTTGATAGAGAATCGAATTTGCAGAGAGTGTTCGGTGTTCAAAAAATAGCGGACGCAGATCCTGAAGTCCGGAGCCTTTATATAGTGCCTGTTTGGTCGGTGAAATAAATGTACTGACCGCCCTGTACTTCACTATGTTGTATTAGATAGGAAAATAGCAGTGAAATTGACAAGATGGGGCTCTTTTGAAAGGTGCGTAGGCTGAGAGGCAACAACACGCAATGGCAGAGTCGTACAGCCTGGTCCTACGTGTCATCAGGTCCGGCTTTCCAAATTCAACGAAGGTCTAAGATATCGCCTATAGATGTCTTATATTGAGACAGAACGCTCCACTACAACGTCCTCCAGAAGCAAAGGACCATCCTGAGCAAGGCAGACCGACCGCTGTCAAGCTAGTCGGTGAGGGGATTTGTGAGCTTGCAACGTTTCCCACTCTGCTCTCCTCTCTACGAGCGGGGTGTCCGGGAAGCAAATATCATTCTAGACGTCAAGTCTAGCAGTCATGGTAGGTCCAGAAATGTGTACTGAAAGATTGAGAAGTAGGCATTGCCGAAATCTCGCAAACTGCATACTGAGGATCGCTTTACATAGTTTCAGCATACTTGCTGTGCAAACGCACCGTATGGGTATCTCACCTGAGCGCTTGACGCACATAGATATGCTTTCTAAACGCACGCTTGCGCAACTGCAGAGTGTCTCATTGTTGAAGAAGATCAATCAATGGTGGTCGGGTAATACTCGACTGTGGCTGTCAGCGTATTCGGCCTGCCTGGATGACGACGAGGGTGAGGCCATAATATGGTCTTATTATATGTACAAAAAAATGCCCTCTTACACGCCCGCTATGCAGCTCGCTATGCTCCCAGTATATTACACACACATGCAACGCAACGCCCCCACAAGCTCTACCCAAGATTCCCAAACCAGATCTCATCCTTCGGCGTTGCGCCTTTCTCCAGCTGCGCCACCGGCGCCCCACACAACTTTGCGTTCTGCTCCGGAATAGTCCAATTACTCATCAAGTCCATCCTCGACACGAACTGCATGCCCATGCCCTTCTCCGCGTGCCAGATCATATGACAGTGGAACAGCCACACGCCGGGGTTATCCGCCACAAAGCGCACCAGCGTCCAGCCAAAGCTCTCGACGGTCGTGACATCGCGCCGCGTCGGATTCGCGATGATCTCCCTCTTCTTTGGATCGAGGAGGCCCTTGCCCTCGGGCTTCAGGCCCAGGTCATCGTATCCGGGAAAGTAGCCGTGGCCCGCGGCGAGGACGAACATCTGCATGCCGTGTAGGTGGAACGGGTGATTGCCCTCGTCGAAGTTCTGCAGGATCACGTCGACGACCTCGGTCTGGTTGGAGCTGATGACGAGCTCGCGCGTCTTGTCGAAGGCGACGTCATTGACGCCCTGGATGCCGAAGGACGCGTTGTGCATTTGCAGGCCGTCGACCACGCGGTTGAGGGTCGGCGAGGAGAGCTGGGGACGGAACGAGCTCTGGTTGACGAAGCCGCGCTCTAGTCGCCAGTTGCCGATCTCAAGGTTGATGCGGAAGTAGTACGAGTGGTGCGCGTACTCGGGAGCAGCTAGTTTGGGTCGGGGCTGATACGTCCCTGGCGCCGGGTCCTTGCAGACGAGTGTGAACTTCCCGCTGTCTGCCTTCGTCTTGGGTTCCGTGTGTCTCTGCCGGTACTTGGCCGTCCTCCTACCCAATTCATACCGCAGGATAGCAGTGGCTTCCGCCGCGCCTGGGTTTACACTCTCACCAAAGCAGTGCGTCAGCATGCGTGCTCGGAACCAGTACAAGCCCGAGTGGAGGTTCTGATCGGTGCGCAGCAAGACGCTGTACCGCTGGCCAGGGCCGATGAGAACCGTAGAGTCTGTCGTCGGCTCGACGCTCACGCCGTCGACTTCGGTGACCGGGAGCTGGAGGTGCTTGTCGACGCTGACTTCGAACCAGCCGAAGCCGCCCACGTTGATGATGCGGAGCCGGTGGCGCTTCTCGCGCGTGAGATCGAATGTCGCAAACTGCGTGGTCGAGTTGTCGCAGTGTCGGTCTTTGTGGAGCGAGCAGTCGACCTTGCTGCGACCGTTGATCAAGACTCCATCAGGCGTTGGGGAGGTTTCGCTTCCTGGTGAGAGAGTCTGCCTCAGCAAGCCAGGTGAGGGATCGTGGTACCAGTCCTGCACCAAGACCACACGATCTGTGTCGTACGCATATGCCTGGGCTTGTCTCTCGGCGGGTGACAGGATGACAATCGGGCCAACTAACCCGTCCAAGCCTTGGGCAGCCTGGTGGCCATGGTAGAAGTCTGCGCATGAGTCAGCGATGGGCTGCGTCGAGGACAATCAGACGACGCAAGGTAGAACACCTACATGACCCAGCCTGTCCCGTGACCTTGAACTGATAGCGGAACGTTTCTCCCGGTGCAATTGGACATTGAGTGACGCCTACAGTGCCATCCATGAAGTTTGTTCCATTCTGGAAGAGCCCATGCCAGTGTATGGACGTGGCGTTCTGTGCATGGTTGATCACATCAATCACAATAGTGTCTCCCTCGTTAGCCAAGATCATAGGCCCTGGAAACTTCCCATTGATGACCGTCATGGGGCGAAAAACACCGTCCGGGTTGGCCGTAATTTCCGATATCGTCCAGCGTTGGTATCGGGCCTTTGGACGAGCGTGATAGTCCCAATTACCGGGCACTACGTATTCCGCAGATGGCCGTCTGAACTTCCTAACCGTCTTTCTCTCATCGTGGGCCGCTGAACCGCGAACCAGGAGGACACCGAGGATCGTAAACAGGATGACTCCTGCGAGACCCCAGATCCCCCATCGAACCCATTTGTGCAGCGGTTTCCGTAGAGGTGCGGGCTTCTTTAAGTGAGCCTCGTCGTCTCCTGCCTCTCCTCCGCCTGGGAGGAGACGTTCTGACTCTTCTTCTGCCAAGGTCCGGGACTTCTCCTGATCCTGGAGTTGATCCTCCAGCTCGATATCCTTGCTGCGACGGTCCTCATTCGAAGGTGACGAGGACCGGACATGTTGATATGGACCCATCTTTGTGCACTGCCAAGGCTGCCTGGCAGGAATCGAGGATTTTATATACTCAACCTCAGAAACTCATAACGCCGGCGTCGGTCGTGAACAGGCTGAAAAAGATGCAAGTTGGCCTCTGTTTCGGCGTAGCCCCTGAAATTTTGCCAATACCGTAATCGTCGGCCCGCCGGACTGAAGGATACGAAGTGAACAGGCCCAGTAGTTCTAAGGATGAAGATAAGAGCTTAGAGATGCCGAGTACGAGAATAGGAGAGTCTTTCGAGATTAGTAGTGACAGTAGGAAGACTAGGAGAAAATAAAGATGTGGCGTCAAGTCCCATGTATGTATGATATGGTGTTGAAGAAGTTACAGTGCAAGGGGCGAACAAGGGCCCCCGAGAAGGGTATCAATCAGCACTTTATCCTGGACCCTTGCATATGGCGAGTCGCCAGCACGCGGCCTACCTGCCAAGCCTGGTTGGTGGGACTGGACAGTGGACTGCACGCGGTCCTGCATAATTACGACCCACACTTTCTCTAGATCCATTGCTTCTTTTTTGCTTCTTTGCTCCGTGGTTCGTCGCGGCCCCATACTTTTATACGATACTGTAAATCAAGCATCCACATACTGTAATTCTAAATCTGATATATCCACACTGCGCTATGACGGGAGCATCGTCTGGATAACTTACACAAAATAGTCGAAACTAGGCCACGTTTTGGGGCTCACATGGACATGAAGGAATACCTCTTTTCATGGGATTGTGCAGGGAATACATCCTTGCCACCACCGTCTATTTGACACACATGCAGTACAGTAGTGTGGTATTCGGCATTTATGGCTTTGTGTGAAGTCGACCACAGGTCCTTCTATATTGACAAATGATACTAGAGAAGTATCCACGACTTGGATATGCAATGTATTTCGTTCCTTAGCTTAGTCGGATTTGGTGCATTATGCTCGGGTTCGTGAATATGGGTGAACCGTACTCGGTAGTGGGACACGACGTTTGTTTACATGCATATCGAGTTCTATTTGTTGCATGAATCAGGTCCAGTCTTATAACAGCCGCACTATCTCGCAGACCAGAGCCCAACACTGCACTTGGCCCGCCAGTCTCGGTCTGAAAATTGAGACAAGCACTAAACTCGATGACCCACCTCCAACAACAACGGCATCAACCAGGTCAACTTCTTACTGCTTGACGCCAACCTGTGCCAAAACCCACATCACACACATCTCCCGGAAAAACACGCTCATCATGGAGAACGGCGCATCATCCAACGAGGGCAAGGACCCCTCCGGCTTCCTGAGCCAGATCATCGGCAATCCCGTGACCGTCAAGCTCAACTCGGGCGTCGTCTACAGGGGTGAGTGAGATCAATCACCAGCAGGCAGGCACCCGCCCACCTGCCCTCCCTTCCTCCTTGGCGATCTTTCCACTGACCCTCTTCCCAAAGGCGAGCTTCAGTCCGTCGACGGCTACATGAACATCGCGCTTGAGAAGACCGAGGAGTGGGTCAACGGGCAGAAGCGCCGCACCTACGGCGATGCCTTTGTCCGCGGCAACAACGGTACCTAACCCCCCCTCGCCCCCCGCCCCAAATGTCTTCCTCCTCGCTCACTACTAATCAACACTTCCCCCGCCAGTCATGTACATCTCCGCCGAATCGTAGGGCCTTACGAGCGGAGGGTACGGCACGAGCGTCCGGCGCCTGTTGCGCACCGGGGTGGAACGCAGCTTTGACAAATCGGCATCGGAGGCTGAGCGCGAGGGCGCCATCGGCGACGACGGTGGTAGTGGTGGTGGTGATCTTAGTGCCAGGTAGGAACCAGGGCGGTTCGTCGAGTCTTATGGAGAAGCCACGCATTGGCTCCGTGACGTTCGATCCGCACCATGGCGGGCAACACTGAGAGCGCGCGCAATTGGAGTCGGCCGCACGCGAGATATGTGGTGCAAAGGGCGAGTGCGGCAAGCAGTGAATATGATGGGGAAATGGGCTCGTGCGGTCTTGGACAGGTGGGCATCATCGCATACTGCTGACGAGATTCGGTCAGGGTTTCTATTGCTCGAGACATGCAAATGAAAGAAATCATATCTCAACGCTTCCCTCATCATCATACTTCTGCCATCTCTCAAACTTCCCCGGACCCCACTCAACAGCCCAACTCACAACCGATCCGACCAAGCCAAATACGTCCTCCCCGCACACTCCACCTCCCCCCTCTCATTCCGCCTAACATCCGCCATCCGCATCGCCTCGGCAAACACCCTCTCCCCGTGCGCCTTCTCCTCGCCCTCCAGCACCGCGACGTGGCTCAGCGTGTTGATGCGCGCCCACAGGGCCGTCTCGCTCAGCCAGTGCGCCCAGCCGACGCTCTCCTGGCCCAGCGGCACCGAGAACCGCGGCAGCTGGCCGGCCATTGTGTCGCGCAGGACCTGCAGCGGGTTGGTCTTGAGCTGCGCGTCGAACACGTCCTGCCACGCCATGTCGCGGAAACGCTTGTTGCCGTCGCGCGTGGCGAGCGTGTGGATCCACGCGTTGAGGTGCGCGGCCCAGGTGGTGGAGGCCGTCCAGGCGATGGGTTTGTTGTCTGCGGCGTGGATGCCTGTGTATCAGTACAGGCCACAACGTGCCTTCGATGGCAGACAGAAGACGGAAAGAATAGTGTCACTATGCGTTTGGGACCGAGGTGAAAGGAAGGTGCAGAAATGCTCACAATCGTCGATATTCCAAATCATCCCCAGCACCCCACCAGGCTTCAACACGCGATGGATCTCGCCCAGCGCCTGCTCCGTCGCAAACCAGTGGAAAGCCTGTGCAACGACGACCCCATCCGCCCATTCCTCTGGCACGCCCGCGCCTCGGAGGTCCTCTGCTCTGCCCTCCCGGACTGCCACTCCGGGCAGCGCCTTACCTTCCAGCTCGCGCCTCATATCTGGGCTTTTTCTAGAGTATCAGCAAATGTGTGCATGTATTCATGTGTGTATGTGTTTTTCGGGGGCTTCATGCTGTCCTTAACATTCCACGTCAAGGCAGCAGGCGCAGGCGCCCAAAAGCAACACCGCACTACCGCACCACCGCACCACCTCTCCCCACCCCCAACCAAGCAACCACAGGGACTCTCAAATAGAAGCACTTACTGAGGCTCCGTAGCCAAAACCTCAAACCCCTCCCCCCTCCTCGCTAACGCCTCCGTAAACTTCCCCGTCCCCGCCGCGACCTCGACAATCCGCTTCCCATGCACCGGCGGCGCCCCTTCGACCGCAGCAAGCCGCATATGCTCCAGCAGCTTCTGCACCGCATCAGCCGGATACGCCGGGCGATGCGCGTCGTACGCCGCGGCGTCTTGGAAGCCCGCGGCAGCGGCCGGCGCAAGGTCGTCATGCGTGGAGGATCCCGGCATCTTTTTTCTCGCTGGGGTTCGTGAGGGGATGAGAAGCGCGTGGAGGAGATGTTAGCGCGTGATCTCAAGCTGTATTGTAGCTAGGTGTGGGCAAGGTTGAACTTTGTTGTTCAAGCGACGTCGGGGTTGGTAAGCTTTCACCGCGGTCCGCACCCCGGCCACTACAATGACGTGCCCGGCCCGGCCCGGGATCACCAAGATTTTGGTTCGCAACCACATATCCCTTTACACAAAGCCCATGGCTTCAGTAATTCGGACTGCGTTTTGCTACAGTTGCCGTGGCTATTTTGCAGAGGCAATCTTTCTCCTGATTCATGGGCCCCAAGCCGAGGGCCATCTCAGCCTTGCTACTATCGGCCCGGAGACGGAGCAGATTCTCCGGCTAGAGACGTTGCACATTCGGTGCCAGTGAAAGTTCGCACTGAATGTGTGTGATTCCTGGTGTTTCTGTGCTAAAACCTGACTAACTTCTATGCCCTCAATGTTTCTTGAGCTCCTCTGGCATAGGGATGGTAGGAAGATAGACTACACATAAGTGATAAAGACTCCGATGAAGCCACAAGAGCACAACTGTGGTGTGGTATGCTCCAACCACATACGTCTTGATTCCATGATCTTTATGCTTCCTTCACCTGCATGATTATGTCTGTCTAAACGGCTTGCAATGCTGCTCAACCTGTCGTCACCTAGGATTTAGTGGATGGTTCGCTTCGTGACTGGTTGCGGCGAGTATATCGAGGAATCCTGAAGCTTGCCTTTCGTCTCTTCTCTTCGTCAGTCTGAGTTTGCTTTACCTTCTTTTCGGCGTTGCCAGTACCCTGGCGGCTGCTCTCAGCAGGACCTCCAGAGGGGCTCTCTTCGCTGGCGCGAGTGACTGTAGGCGGCAGCGATACAACGGGAGCAGTGTCACGCGGCTGTGAAATCTGCACCGGTGTGATCGTTTGGGAGAAAGGGTCATGACCAGCAGGTGTGTGCTTGGCTGCTGGGCTGATGAGCCCTAGTGCCTTGAGTGAACGGGGTGTGAACTCCGGAGCGACTGGATTCAGTCTCGACCCCTACAAGAAGAGGTCATTAGAAACAGCCAAGTGGAGTCATATGATAATGATTCTTTGGCGGCATCTATACCTCTTTCTTGTGGCCGGATGGAGTCTTCACCTGCTCGGGCTGCGCATCGTCGTCTTCGGTTGGTTTCTTGGCCTGGGCTGCTGCAGTCTTCGTCTGCGCCGTCGCCTTCCCATTGCTGACCGTATCGGCCTTGGGCTTGATAAATGTCTGCACGACCAACGTACGGTTAGAAGTCGGCCCATCTCAAGGCGAGGATGAAGAGATACTAACCTGTTTGGACCACAGCTCAGAATACTTTCCGCCGGCAGAGATAAGACTCTCATGTGTTCCTTGTTCCAGGATCGTGCCATTGTCGACCACGATGATCCGGTCGGCGTTCATGATTGTTGACAGCCGGTGAGCGACAATGAATGTGGTCCGACCATTGCACAAACGGTGAAGTGCCTCCTGGATCTTGGACTCTGTCTCGGTATCGACGGCACTTGTTGCCTCCTATGAATCCCGGTCAGCTTGAGCATGGATCGAGCGGGGCAGGAACTAAATCGAACATCAAGGAGCACCATCTTTGGCTGCTTCAGGATGGCGCGTGCGATTGCCACTCTCTGCAGTTCACCCCCAGACAGCTTCATGCCTCGCTCACCAACGCGAGTCTGATATCCCTCACTGAAACCCAGGATCTGATCGTGGATAGCGGCAGCCCTGCAGGCTTCGTGAACTTCCTCGTCGGTCGCGTCAAGCCTAGCATAGCGCACATTGTCCATAACAGAGTCGTTGAAGAGCACAGGACTCTGCGGAACGACGCCAATATCGGCGCGCAGGCTATGCAGGTCAACACGAGTGACATCTTGGCCGTCAATGCGAATGGATCCTCCAGTCACGTCGTAGAATCGATCGAGAAGTTTCAGGATAGTGCTCTTGCCGGCGCCGGTCTTTCCAACGAAGCTAACAAAACACCATATGGTCAGCAAGCGGAAAATGGATAGTTGAGCCAGTGCAGTCACTTACGCAATGGTCTGTCCAGGGTCAACGGAAAAGGACACGTTCTTCAAGATCTCTTTCTTGTTATCGTACGAGAAGCAGACACCATCAAAGTCAACCTGGCCATTTTTGAACCGGAATGGTGTCGCGTTCGGATCATTGACAACCTTTGGCTTCGTCTCCATGATTTCCAGAATACGCTCAGCATCGACCAAACTTCTATTGACTGACTTCCCAAGGCCAGCAAAGAATGTCAAGGGGCTGACGAGCTGAGACCAGTAGGTGAGGAGTACGATGAAGTCGCTGGCGTCGATGCTGTGCTCCCGGGTGACCTGCCAGACAGCTAGGAACAGTCCAGCCAAGAGTCCAGCGGACAGAATGAGATACTGAACCGCTTGAGCCCAGTACAAGTCAATGCTGTATGCCTTGGACCGTGCCAGTCTCTCTCGAACGGCAGAGGAGAAGCGGTTGCACTCATATGGTGTTTGGTTGAATGAGGCCACTGTCGTCCAGCCGGAGAATCCCGAGTTCATCATGTACCATTCGTCGTAGTAGGCCTTGTGGTACGCTTGGCGAGCAGCACGCGAACGCGCAATGGTTGAGGTAGCCAGGTAGATATAGAAGGTCGAGGTGCTGATGGTGATCAGACCCTCCCATGGCCCGAACTTGATTGTCAGATAGATGAAGGCAACGAAGACGTCGATCAAGTTCGGGATGAGCTCAAAGCAGATGGTATGGAGCAAGCTGCTGATGCTGCCACCGTTCTGAACAGCCAAGAGCATGTCCGAAAGAGTCTTGGTATCATGGAAGTGGGCATCGAGGTTGAGGATGTGAGAGTGAGCGGCCTCGACAATGGCTCCCTCGGAGTACTGTTCAACAGGAAGCCACAGCATGCTCTGAATTAGCTCAAGGCCAGACTGGGAAGCACTAAGCTTCAACGCTGCAAAGATGAGGACCTGAATCCAGGGATTCCACGAAGACTGCTCGGTTGCAGAGCTGCTGAGAGCCTTCGTCACCACTCCGAGTTGATTGGGGATCAGGACGTTGAAGGCGTTGTCTATCAGCAGACAAACTCCGACGAGAGCGGCACGGATCTGCAGACGGCGGTTGTGGACGGGCCAGATATAGGGAAGAAAAAGCATGAAGCTCTTGGCGTAGACAAACCAATTGCCACTCTCTTGCAGACGCTTATCGACTTGCTCCTCTGCCTCTCGCTGGCTACGCTCCCATTCCGACTCTGGGTCTTTGTTGGACGACTTGGTAGCCTCGTCCGATTCGGTTTCAGTCGAGCCATAGGCAGTGACAAGGGTGTCTTCCGAGTTTCCGGCTGTTCTCTTGCGAAGTAGTGACTGGTGCTCCGAGTCGGTCCCGTCCTCCGGGGCAATTTGCCGCTTCCAGGTATGATAGACGGTCAGGCCCAGGACAAGAATGGCCAGACGGGTTGCCGAGATCAGGACGTCCAAGGCATGGATGTACTTGAATGGTCCGTGAGGGTGTGAGGATAGTGACAGGACAACCAGTAGGGGCTCGATGATGAGTGGGATGGCGAAGGTGCCGATGTAGGGGTTCCAGACGGGGTTCGCGGTATCGTGTAGGATGATAAACTCGAGGCCATAGACCATGGCACAAGCAAGGAGACTGACAGTAGTGTGGCGGCGAGTGGTATGCCAGTGAGTGAGGGCGAGGGTGAACTGAGCGGCATAAGTTGTGGCCGTGGCTAAGATCAGGGACTTGATCAGACTACGGCGAGGATGCTTGACCTTGGGTGGCTTCTGAAAGGTGCAAGTAGCAATGGCGGAGCTGACGAGAAAGTAGACAAATATTAGCATGGGAAGGGCATAGTGAAGGCCCACATAGAGGAAGTGTGTGGAGGGTGCCATGATGGCAGCTGCTTGTGGAAATGCGATTCTGCTGAGGGTAACGGCGCGCAACAACTGAGTGGATGTTGTTCGGCCGATGTGTAGAGGACAAGAGAGGCTTTTGGATACTGGTTGCTGGACGATGGAACGATGGCTTAAGACTGAGACATATCGTGCGTGAGTGAGTGTGTGTCAAGAGGCTTTGTTTTTTTGGGCAACAGATGTGTGTGGTGTTTAGTCGATGTGCTGCGAGGCCATGCCTTGTATCGTGTCGTGTTTCGTGTGGAAAGTGGCCAAAGGATGGAAGACGCAAAGTGAGTGAAGGCGGATGTTGCAGGTCGAGCCAGACCAAGTTGAAGTTCCAGCGGTGCCAAAAGCGGAATGTACGATACAATGGACGCAGTTGCAGTTGCCAGCGCGCTGCCACTGCAAGTACCACTGCCCAGTGCCTTCCGGTTGTTGCTGGTGTTTCCGTCTCAGCGTTGTCGTTTGACTCTCGGTTTGAGCCGATGATGAGGTCGAGTGAGTGGTCTTTGAGTCAGTTGCGATGTTCGCACTTGCCACATTCGGGTCGTGTCGTCAGCTGTCAGTCGCAGTGGTCGTAGTGGTCGCAGCGTTCTTGCAGGCAAACCCCGAACGAAGCTCTTGGCAATCCGCACTAAAGGTATGGTACGTATCTCTAGTCTCCAGAGAAGATGAGAGGTGGATGGAGATGTCGACCAGGTCGACGGCTCTGATATATCTGCTTACTGCCTCCGCTTCAAGACTTTTTTTTTTTGAGCGGCCAGGATATACCTGTTCGCCCGATCCTGACTCCGCGCCCCTCGTGTATCGACGATACGCGTTTGACCCCACCTGTGCGCTGAATCCAGGAAAGAAAGGCCACTCTCACTATTTCTGACTGCAAATGGAATGGTGTGACTCGCACAGAGAAAGTGTGAAGGAGCAGACTCGACCTCAAAAGACTTTCGACCAGTTCAGCCTTTTCTAGTTTGCCCTCCACGTCTCACACCAACAACAACGACACCAGTAAGAACTGAAGCGAACGAGGCAGAATGATAGCCTCGATAGGCTGTGTCTGCCTGTTGTTCGGCGCTCAGGGGCGCACTCTTTGTGTGTTTTTGTCTGTCCGACAGACAATCCACCTTCGCTCATCAAAGACACCGCTACATTTGTACGCCCTTGATCTTGCCTGAAACCTGAAAGTCAGCGATACATCAAAACCACACTAAGCTTGGGTGTGGTTGTATGTGCCTAGGTGGGTGTGGAGGAGCGTGTCCTGAGATCGACGACACTGTCTGCGTTCCACCTCACGCCTCTCGCCCACGAGGCCTCCTCCTCCCAGAAATCCGCATTTCCACGGATCAACGCCGCCAAGATCCTTGATATACAGCTCAACCAAACTCTAAAAGATGAGATATGTCGAGTTCCACTTACTATTGGGCTCGTTTCCGCACAATCTTGACGTGGCAACCCAAGACCAACCAGAAGTGCCTATTTGGTCGACTTTGGCCAGCCTTAAAAGGCTTGTTCTGGATACCTGATGGACCGTCCACGGCTTTTCTCTCACCAGCTGTCCTGATTGGAGGAGCTGTTGGGGCGCCTGCCTGAGCTGGGTTTATCGACACACTATACAGCTGATGTCAGCACAGCGCCCGACAAGCTCTCGGACGGAGGTCATGAGTTGTTGGTCCTCACCACAGAAACTGTCATTAAGAAGTCATGGGGTGACGTTCTTGCCGAAGTCTCCGGACCACGAAGAATGTTCTTCAGGTGGATGAGCCAACACAATATGGGCAGGTGGCAATCAGGCCTTCACGGCAGATAGGGGGGGGGGGGGAGATCCACACAATCATACAGACAGCGGTGGCTTCGACGCAGACAATCCTTCAGCAGAAAACAGAGGCGCTATCCTGAACTCCACATGAGGGCATCAGGTGATCAAAACTCTTGGGACACCGACGACAAGAGAGCATGCATGGATTGCTGCAGTGTCACTACCAAATTCAGATATTGGGGATCCCGAACAATCTTCAACAGATCGAGTACTCGTTCGGACGATTCAGAAAGTGAGACCAGGTGTTGCAGTATGAGAGACGTACCTTGCGCCTTGAGTCTTGACTACAGAATATGCAGCAGACTTGTTGACGAGAGTGGGTCCCAGCGCAAGTCGGTGAAAGAGCCGGTCAGTCGCTGCGGCTTGTGGCGCACATGGATGGCCCCGTCCAACGGTCTAGGAGTTGTGCAGTGCACAACGAGAAAGCCGGTACAGAGAACCTTTCCTCCTAGACCTCAGAAGTCCCATGTGGAAGGGGGAATTCGATCTTGACCAGTACGGGGGCGCTTGAGAGGAGAATTTGCACGGCAATCTCTCCCGGAAGCGTGATAGTCTTGGTGCAATGCAACGTCGTTCCGGACCACACCGAGGAGCCTGCAGCGCATGCCGGACCTCTGTCGAGTGCCCAGTGCCTTCTGATGTCAACTAGTCTGCCGAATGGCCCATTTTCAGCTTTAGCATCCCCTCGAGTGTCAACGGCGGCCTGTCAGAGGACAAAAGGCTCGTTGTGTTCCAGGATCAGTGATCAGTGAGGCTGATACACTATAATTCTCACCTCGACAGTGAGTTGCACAGTTTGGGGGGTACCTGCCTCCGCCCGCTTCCACAACCTTTTGTGCCACGGAAACACCAACAACGCCCCCTGACTCACGACTGGCTGTCTCGTGGCAACATGCAAAGACGGTATGCAACACGGGACGATGGCGAGGTCATCTGATGACCCATCTTGTGCTCATGCCGCTATGGTGTTGAATTTTTCTTTCTTCAAATAGAAAATGAGGGCGGCTGAAGTGAACCAAAAGAAGACATGCACAGCAGGGGGGCTTGGGGGCTCTTCTCACCGCAGCGCGCAGACAGTGGGGGCTTGTGCCCTGTTTCCCGCCCCGAAACCCCCGGATGGCCGGAGCGGGGCTTCAACAGACGACTGGAGGGCGATGACTTTTCTTGCAGCTTGCATCTTCGTCTTCGACCTGCATGCGTCAAAGTGCAAACATACATACATGCACCGCAGGCACCTGATCACCAGGGACCAGTGACCAGGCAGATCCCAGAGCCCCAAACCCAACGACAACCCACCGGTCAGCACACAGAGTGTTTAGTGAGATTAACGAGACATCGGCCGGCTCTCGAGACTTGCAGCCTGCAATCTCCCTGCCTTTCGAAACCCACGAAGTCCCATCCTGCTGGTAACCGATGCTGTACACCTTGACCTGTCTGTTCTCCGATCGGAGAAATCCCGAGATGTGATCCAAGCAGTGCGACAACATCTCGTCTTTCATCAGGCCCACAAAGATACACGTCGCCGCAGTGACCTCGTCAACGGCTCGTCCAGAAGCAGGCCGGAAGTCTTGGTCCTTCGCTCTTCTGTCGCACACGCACAGTCAAGGCCACGTTTGGCTGCGGTGCTTTGCCGCCGTCAAGACCTGATGGCCAGCGGACAGCCGGAGTGGTAGGGAGGGAGAGGCGGCCACACCCACCTGCCCACCCGCGTCCTGCATGCCGTCTCCCGCCGCGTCAGGTTGCACAAACGCTGGGATCAATCTACTTATCGCCGCATCTGAGATCTGGGTCACTGCGTCTCGCGTCGAAAACATGGGGGAAAGGATTCACCGCTTGGATCGAGTACCTGCTCAATACCACCATACTTTGCGGTTCGCCGAGATCCAAATCCGCGTTCCGGGAGAAAGCAGGCAAATAGGACCCGGGTGCTGGCAGTGATGGGCTGCTTCTCGCCTCATAGTTATCGTGCCATGTTCCATTTCTCAAACATCGGCCCGAGACTCGGACAGAGAATGGATTCAACATGGCTCTAGCCTGTGGTCCGGGGTGAACAGGATGCAGATTCTCTCGTGTTGTACCGGCTAATGCGCTTCTAGAACCGCATGTCTCCTGCGTCTCGAATTTCGTCTCACGAGACAGGTCGTCGATGACGAGCAGAATTGTCTGTGGTCCCCATCATGGGAAATGTCGGTGGAGATTCTTGGTAGGCGCAGGTCGAGCTGAGTCTCCTGCTGTGCTACCTACCCACCCATGTGTAAGCTCGCCTTGCCTCTGACAGACTTGTCTCTTGGTGCCCAGCTTGGGACCTCTGTCGGGCATGCCATCTGCACTGGCCTCGAGGTTGGGCATCGACCAAGTGGCGAGCAACCTGGGACTTGGGTCTCTGTTTTCGAGTTCTCTACTCAGTGCCACCGTCTTGCACACTGTACTGGCTTGCTTCTGCTTGTGAATCACGGTGATGATGCTCCATGCTACAAGTCCAAATGGCCACGGTCATCTCACTCAAGTGACAACTGCGAATCTATGGTACCAGTCGGTCTATTTTCAGAGTTTGTGATCAGAAGAGGTGACGACGCCGCCATCTTGCCACTCTGAGAATAGGTTCAGTGTGCACCTGTGCGATCGGTGCACAAGTGACCAGTAGGCCAAGACCCGGTGGCCGACGCACTTCTGGCCATCTCCGCATGGCATGATCTGGCACTCGCCCATCTCTGACTTTGTGGAGCATGGTCGCAGCACTTCCAACAGCGATGAGGGAGATTGGCTTCAACACGCGGCTGTGATTGTCCTTCACGCTCGTGAAATACCAGGGCTCGTCGTCGTCCTTCCCGTTGGGGGGCGACCAGCTCAGCTTTCCCAGTATTTCAAGTGCGATGCCCTCATTTCAAGTGAATGAGGAACTCAAGGCACGAGTGACACGCGAAGTCAACTTAGACCACGAAATTGACCCTGATGTGGGATCTCGACAGTTGTCTTTTGTCGTGGTATGAAAAAGTGGTATGCGCGTCTTAAATCAGACGAAAGACCATGCTCAGTAATCCAGCCTGTGTTGCCCGCGAAGTCCCTAATTTTGTTGACCCAAAAACCTGACCACCAGTACCGCTAAACGGGGAAAGAGCTCGATATACCGAAGAAAAAAAAAAAAAAAAAAAAAAAAAAAAAAAAAAAAAAAAAAAAAAAAAACACCACACCCCCCCCCCCCACACCAAACCACCCAACCAACACCCCACACCACAACACCCCC